>JAAGVU020000044.1:13517314-13533417 GCA_011763525.2 Mormyrus iriodes | reverse complement strand
GTTGGACTCCGCCAGGGCTGCCCTTTGTCACCGATTCTGTTCATAGTTTTTATGGACAGAATTTCTAGGCGCAGCCCTCAGAGTCCTGTCCTCTAGAAGGGCTTTTGCTCCACTTCCTCCTCCCTATCAAACATACCTCCAAGCTTTCAATCTCAACATTAGCAGTGAGCTCTCTGTGCACTGGGGCTCAGCAGGTTAGGACTCTCTGCCCGTCACCAGAAGGTCACTGGTTCAGATCCCATGGTCGGCCAAATGATTTTACCCATTCCAGCAATGATTTCAACCCCCAGTTGCTTGAGGGACCAGCTGAGGGACCGGCTGACCCTGCTTTCTGAATTGTATGTCATTTTTGATAAAAGACTCTGTTTAACTAAATAAATATAAAATTAAATGGTGCCTCAATTAGTGCTTCATTATAACCCTGTGTGAAAGCGCTGGCTCACTGATTCCTTCCCTTTCAGTTCACATCTTAAAACCTAAATACCCCCTTGCCGCTTGACTAATACAAATAAAAAGACCATTAACAGGGAATTACTAAGCCGGTGAGGACAAATAAGTGTCTTTACATGCACCTCTAAACATATATCTGTTTTGGTGTAAGTCTTCTTGACTGAAAAGCCCCCAAGTATCGAGGGAAAAGTAGTTTGTCAGGTAAAGATTAAGCGGAGAGAGATGGAAAAGGTCAAGATTGATTCTGACGCCCGTTTAGTTATTAACTTTAAAAAGTGCAGACATTTGGTAATTCGGTCCCCAAGGGCTGTCAGATTAAGTCCCCTGAGGGCACAACAGTTACCGCAGGCAGCCAAGACACTCGCAGACACCCTTCTCCGACCCTCATTATTCCATCACCGGTACATCTCTAGCTCAATTCACACTTTACACAGGCCTCCAGCAAGCTGGTAAGAAGTCACCTTAAAAGCCACAACTGTCAGGTGCGTGCAGGGCATGTGGGGAACACACTGCACCTCCCAGCAAAATTAAACACAGATAATCTCAGCTCTAGGGCTAATTCTGTGCAGTAAACAAGACTGACAAGACTCTAGACTCTAAAGGTTCCTTAATATTTCATATCCTAACTGCAAATCAGCAAAATTGCATCCCAATGAGTTTAGACATTCAAAGCTATCACTGACGAGAATCTCACGAACATTCTACAGCAACATTTCTACTCAATCCTAAAAGCTGCAATGCAAACCATAGCATTAAAACAGCACTAGCCTCTGTTAGCTCGACTCATGGGCAGTCTGTACCAAAAGCATTTAGTATGATGTCTAAACATTGCACAAAAGACTGATGCCCTTTACATGCGTTTCAGAAGTATCGTGGTGGGTTGTCTGGAAAATAAACCGTTTAGTGTGACTTTATATGTTTATCATGTTCAAATGACAGACCGCATGCTGAAGCCATAACTGGACATCGACAGGAGGTCTTTGGGCTTCCCCCCACCATCCGAATACATGCTGTTAGGTTAACTGGCATCTCGAAATTGCTTTATGCCCTATGCTGCCAAGGTTTCGCCCCCCCCCCCAAATTGGTTGGAAAATTGATGGATAGATGATGGGTGAATCAAGTTTATTTGTCATAACTACATAAAAGTGGAATAATATTAAGGATTCACTATACTGCCAGAATCATAAAAGTGCAAGCTGAGGTAATCAGTGTAATCAAATATGTTATTTAAATATTATTTAGGTAAGAAGATATTTTTATCAGAAGGGCTGCAATAATCCGTTCTTTGTCAACATAAATCTTGGTGACGTTAATAGTTTCACATAAATGTGACTCTATACATTTTTTGTATTTTTATCATTTTCCTCTATTCGGTTTGGCATGCACAGCAGCATTATTAAAACATGTTTTCATAAACGTTCTGCTTCCTCTAAAAATCTAAATATTACACTATGTTAAAATCAATTTTGAAAACACTAAACTCAACCGTATTGCCTAACTCGGAGATACATAAGGTTCCAGTGTGCTTTCAACTTCTATATACTTTTTGCGGAGTTCAAGAAATATTAATCTAATAATTCATTACCATCGTTCTTGTCTTAAATTAGGTGACTACACTGGTATTTATTAACGAGCAACATTAATAGCCAACAATGATCGTATTTTTTAACAGCCAATGGAAAGCGATGAAAGCACGGGAAGGTAGGCTAGTTTTGTACGATCAAAAACGGGGGCAGGTCGCGTATATGGGAAAAAAAAGATTTTAGCAAATCGTCGTGCTTTCAGCGCGCAGAAAGAAAGACGAGACGGGGAGAACACCGAGACCGCGCATCAAAACTCCTATCAGCCTTATGCACCATCAATGCCTTAACTTCATGCAAAATGTTAACCAAAACCACTTCGCTGAATTTTCTTTAGTATTACTGACAATCATACACTATTCTCCACATAAATATCACACACCCGGAACGTATTCACCGTTTTATAGAACAAGTACCACACTCGACTTCTCTTATTACAAACTGCTGAAAGGCTTTTGGGTTATTAAACATACTTTAGATGATTTTGTTACGGAAAGAGCAGAGTGCTGGCAGGTTGTAAGCCATATGGACGCGATCATATACACGAGACATTGGAATATATGCTGAAGGCGACAGCGTGATCCCGGTGCGCTCTGATACAAACGCCGGGGACGCCTACAGCCACATCAGCACACACTCCGATACATTTCCAAGTTAAGTTCCGCGCACTTACCGAGCAGCATGGTGGGTCTGAGCGGAGTCAGACCTCTCACAAGCTCTGCCTTCTTTCCTTGCAAAATGTGACCCAGTTGTGTCCAAAAAGAAAACCCGAAAAAAAAACGCAATACGGGAATATTTATCCCCCAGGAGAAAAACTAATAAACAGAACCGAAACAAGTAAATGGTCTTTGTTCTGTCTTCTTATCTGATCTTTTTTCACGGTCTATTTCCCTATTTTTTAAATCTTCAATCACGGTTTTCCGCAAATCCCAGTTGCTTCAACTAGCAGAATGATACACATGCACCTCAATTAAAGGCTTAATGCTCTACTGATCTTTGTATCCTGGAGGAGGGTAGGCAAGGGCAGAGAAAGAGAGAGAGGAGGGAGAGACAGACAGAAAAAGAGGGAGTATAAGATAGAAAGGGTGGTGGTTGGCTTTCCTCGTGCTGTCAGGCAGCATTTGGCACAGACGGGGACACAGGCCACTGTGATTCTTTTATTTTTTTGATGACCCCAATATCTGTCAAATCGCATCTTCTAGAGTGGAAGTGTGACAAACGCAGAAATGTCTGTCACATTGGGATTTTACGCGTGTATCGGTCTTCTTCCCATCGAGTGCTGGCTGAACCGTGTTGATTAAGACCCAGACAGATGTTTAGGAGCCTATCTTTGCCTGTATTGCGGGGGAGTAGCCCCATTGATATGTCAATCCTAACAATATGCAAAATGTGGCTTCCCTTTCCAGATATCTTTTTTTTTTAATTTCATATGGAATGCTTCCGTGTGTCACACATCCACCCCAGTAAAGAAGAAAAAGTATAAAAGAAACGTGTCATCCAAACCTCAGACATATGACATACTGTACTTAACATTATATGAATCATCTGTATTCTTCTCACTGTGGGAATTTCTTGCCTGCTATCCATACCATCTGACTTGTTTTCTGTGACTCCTAAAGTATCAAGAGGACTCAAAGAATATATACCGCAGGCAAGCTTCTTACGTTGTATATTTTCTAGGGTCCTTGGTTATTACCGGGACAGAGTCAAAGTAGAGTTTCACTGCAGCCTCAGTGTCCAATTCAGGCTCCACCCCACGCCGTCAGTCCGCCACGGGAAATGACAAAGCCATGAAATGAAAAACGAAATGCTTGCAAGCAGGCTGGTATTCATCTATATCTCTGTAAGAGCAAGTGAGGTCACTCTCATGAATATTCTAGAAGGACAGCAAGACGCGATTCAATGGTCACTGCAGGATGTCCTTTCTAATTTCACGCTGGCCTTCTCCCGACATGACACCGCTCCACTGCGATCTTCACACAAGGCGCGCGAGCTGCCAGTTAGCTTATGCATCAAAGACGACGAAAGGAAAGCTCGGAGCAGCGGTAAGCTCTCGAAAAGATGCTCCGCGTCTCACAAGGGATTCATTAGGAATTTGACACGACTCTTACCCTGCTTGCTGGGACCGTGTTAAGGCAGAGGAAGGGCTTTGATGAACGAGATTACTTTTGGCCACAAAGCCTTCGTGGAGGAGCTTTCCAGGAAATATAGGAATTGTCAGAAGCGGGAACTCCTAATTACATCCTTATTAGGCAACGACACATTCCAGAAAGATCCCTTAAATGCATGAAAGAAGTTCTGTGTTTGAGCTAAGCCATCAATAGCACACCTACTGATACTGACGCCTTTTAATTATGGGGTAGACGATGCTAAGAGCTGAGGATGTCATTTACTTGATCGGGCAGAAAATAGTACCCCAGGTGCAAAGATTTAAAAAACACTGATGTACCTACAGATCCTCAATGGTGAGAAGGGGTTTGGAAACTGGGCAAAATAGGGAATTGGGGGCTAGGCTATGAGCATTGTTTAGCACCTGAGATTTTATGGTTTCCTGGAGTCTCAAAGCAGAGGTGAGAATCAGCAGGGGCTTGTTGATGAGGGAAAGTTTCATCCTGTGATGAACTAGGCGCACCTGGGACTGCGGTACATGGAGAGACCTGTTTTTAGCACGGACGCCTCCAGCTAATTGGAAGCAAATTACTCGCAGCCAGGGGCCAACATCAGCCTGGGTGTTGATGATGAACGATTTCATGCCCCGTCAGTCTCGTGTTGGCGGACGGCTTCGGCTAGAGTCCCCGCATGGACACTCCCTCCCCCCAACCATGTGTCGAGAGCTTATTTCCTGCGCCATTGTGAATCGACGGAAGGTTCCATCAAAACACAAGTCAGGAACGAGCGCGGCATCAGCTTCAGAGACTGGCATGTTTTCCTGCATGTGTGAATGCCGTCTGCTGTTAGCGGCACTTAAGTATCTCTGTCAGGAGTGCTGACGCAGAAATACGCTTGATTCTGCTGGTTCCCCAGAGTACCGGACTCTGCATCACGTGCCTTTCAGTGTTATTGATAGACTAACGGGCTTCCTTGCACAGAGTTGGGGATCCTTTGTCATCCATCTGTGGCAGGATGAGGGAAACGCAGAGGCTAGCGGCCGCCATTCCGGCTGTGTGTCCGATAAGCAGGTACAGCCCCACCTGCGGCTGAGGTCCCCGGTGACAGCTGCACTGGCGATTAATTAAAATGTGGGATTAGTTTGGTGGCATGATGTCAGTACAGCAGGCATGAGTGAAATGAGGGGGGTAGGGACTACTGGGGGCCTGATTGACAGAATGGGGTATGAGACGGGGGGGGGGCATGATTGGGATATTAAGCACATTGTCACCTGGTTTGGGGGGCGCTTTGAGTATACAATAACTCTATATGGGTCCTCTTGATCGAAACAGGAAATTCCAACACAGGGGACCACAACAAACAAGCGCAATATTTAATGTAACCATTTAACTTTTTCAGTTTAGACCTATTAAACTGAGCCGATTTATCTTATTTCCTTTCTAAAATAATCCATCTGTCTTCCATAATCGCTTATCCAGTACTGGGCTGAGGTGAGCCTGGTGCCCATCCTATGAAGCAGATTGATAAAATACCAAAAATACTATGCCAGTCCCATTCGACCCTTCTGTGGGATGCAGCTGGAATTCCTACAGTGGGTAAGAAACAAAAGCATTGAGGAGGGAGGAGGAGAGTACCCACAAGATCTGAATCCGCTCTGCCCCACCACTGGAGGGCAGTGTGGTACCTGCCACGCTAATCTCCCAGTCGCCCTCAAGCTGGCACCCACAATCAGTGCTCATCAGGCTTGACTCTGTAATGTGCTTCTTAACTCTGTCTGCCTGGCTGTAATGAAAACAATGGAGCTCTGTACTTGGGGTGATGGGGGGGCGTGTCATGAGCATACCCCACACCCCCCCCCCACCCCACGTTATTACATTCGCCCGTATTCTATGGCAAACAAAGAAGTCAAGAGGGAGAATAAATAACCATTTAAAATAATTGACGGGAGCCTGGCCTCGCTCTGTGTGTGCGGTGTGCATGTTCTCGTGTCGTGCGAATTTCCTGCCGCATGATCTGGCACCTTGAAGGTGCCCTTCGTGCATGTTTGTGTGTGTGAGCACATGCCCGGCGATAGGCTGGCACCCCATCCATGGTGTCCCCCGCCTCCTGCCCTGTGCTTCCCCGGACAGGGCCCATGATCACTGTGACCCTGAGCTGGATAAGCATCATGGAACATGGGTGGATGGATGGAGCATTAGTCAAAAGACAAAAAAACACTACTTAGATACCCGGTTATGAACATGAATGAGTGTTCTCGCGTTTCCACCTCGTATGAGATCATGTGACAAAGTGCTTAATGGTGTAATAAAACAGCTTCCACTGTACAACATAAAAAACAAAATGTGAGGCACCTGTGGAGTAAGACCCATTATTTACTGAATGCAAGTATTTAAAAAAAAAAAAACTGTTTAAGCCTGACCTACTGCGACTCCAAAAAATGCATTTTCTGCTCGTTATGGGAACAGATGAAATTTAATTTACTGTGACCCCGCCCCCCCCAAAAGACATAGAATCGGCTTTCGTCTTGCAAGCAGGGGGATAAACCTGTCAAATTGTTTGTTCCTATAGAATAAACTCCCAGAACAGGAAATGGGAGGACAGAATGGGCTGTGGCACATGATGTTTTTTTGGGTGGGGGGGTGCAGGATAAACCACAGCAGGGTTTGAGTAATTAAATAGGCCGGGGCTCACCTGAGAGCTGTAATTACTCCTGACTCAGTAATGACTTTGCTCACCAGTTCAACTGTGGTGGGGGGGGGGGGGCACTGAGAGCTGATGGCTCGTTCGGGAATGCTGGCCGGAATCCCACCACGGGACCAAACCGGCCCCGGCACGTAAACAGAGAAATAAAGCTCACAGGTGCAGGAGAAAGATGCTTACATGCACACAGCTGTGCCCTGCTGGGGAGGGTGCATTTCACTGTGCTTCACTGCCACATGCACTCTGAGCGATTCAGGGTGACGGGGTGTGTACCCTGGAGCTACGGTGCCGTGCGGGGCGACACTGAGGCTTGTCAGACACTCTGGAAAGCACCCCAGGGCTGTGCCTCCAGGAACTGGATAAAACACAAGCCCCCTGCTGCCTTCACCAAAGGAGCTGGAGGACCCCCCCAGTGCTAGAGGGTGAGGGGGGTGACACATGGGTAGGTTGCTAGACAGTCCTGATTTAATGCACTAATTAATGCCTGTTAGGCAACTATGAAATCATTACTAAACCTCACTATAACTTAAGTTATAAATAGATATGTATAAATAAACACATATGGCAATCCACCAAATGTTAAATTGAAAGCTCTGTTAGATATGTCTGAACTCAGTGCCTTGGAAGGAGCCCTTTATATGGCATTCAAAGGCATCATTTGGATATGGGTGACTCTCTGCTGGCCACCTGCCTCCTTTCCATACAGGTTGGGAAGCCTGACATCCTCCCAGGACAGCCTGGCCCCACACCTCGACCCCTTCCCCCCCAGTGCCCGGTTAGATCTGCTGCATTCCAGGGCACTGATAAATCCTTTGGACCAGAGCCAAACCTGCCCACAAAAAAAATGCCAGAAACTTCTAGGAGGGCTCAAAGCTGCCTCCTCCCTCTCTCTCGCTCGTCTTCCCACCTGTCATCCATCTCTCTTCCTTTTCCTCACCTTCTCTTCTTCCCGCTCTAAAACGCCATTTGGTATTTCCCTTCCACACTCTATTGTTTGCTCTTCCCGTAGAAAATGGTCTAAAGTCATCTTTCTATCTTTTTTAATCATATTCCTCATGCTCCCCTTGTTCCGTGCTGAGCCCCTCTCCGCTCTTGGCACCGAGAGGAGAGAATTTCCCTCATCAAGCTCCTACAAGCCCCCGCTAATCAGACCTTGCTATCTTCCCTGAAAATCTCCCCCCGGCTGCTTCTGCAAAGACAGTAAATCTGCAATTCTGAAAGATCCCGCTGAAAGATCGCAGAACTGAAACAACCGCAGCTGATGACAGTCTCGGATGGTACGGACTTGTTATTCAAATAATTGTTTTGTTTTTCTGCAATAGGTATTCTGATGACGCCTGAACAGGAAACATGGTCAACAGTGACAGGAAAACATGCAGCAAATACGGAATCTGGTGATGGCCAGTGATATGATATGATCCTTGATGGCGTTCATTAAAGACATACAAGTGATGTTAAACATAAACAAAGGACTTCCTAATGGGGCTCTGATATGACTGGACCTTACAGAACGCTCAGCTCTTCTCTGCAAGGAGGACAGAAGATTACAAAGGGTAGAAGGAGGTAAGCCCCTACTCCTGTAGCGTATTGTGTGAACAATACAAAGGTCAAGGGTTCAAATCCCAGTGAGTACATATAAACTGTAACCCTCGCTTGTACTGTAAGTTGCTTTGGATAAAAGCTCCATTTGAATGTGAACCCATAGGAACCATTTTACTTGATGGGGCACAAATACTTAGTAATAGCTCATAAACAACTAAAGTATAAATCATGAACAAATATAGTCAAATATCATGATTGATTAATTGTGAACAAACAGGAGATCAGTATTTCACTTGTGTTATTCATTACTTGTTCCTTCAGTAGTTCAGAAAGGTTTGCAGAATTAACAGACAGGGCCTGGAGCAGGCAGTGCATTTCCACAATCAGGATGCTATTGGCTGGCTGAGCACAGCTAACATCCCAGGCACCATTTCAGCTCAAACACAAGACAAACTGACACAGAAACCACGAGAGCTGCTGCCTGCATTCTGCTCCCTCTTGCTCTCTCCTCTGCGGAAAATAACTACTTTATACCCAATACAATCAAGAATCAATTACTGGTGCGTAAAGAGGCCTGACCCCTGACCCCCCTCCCCACACACACCCACAATCACCCCTAGTGGCTGAAATCTGTTACCGAGTCTATTAAACTTATATTAGATCAAGCCTCATATGGCTTGGTTTGCTAACCCCTTAGGGTGGCAGTGGGTAATAGTATTGACTGTGGGTGCCTACAGTCCACATGTGTGAATGGAGTGCTGATGTCAGAAAGGAAGCTTCAGAACTGAACGCTGGACTCAGTGGCATGTAATTCGGCAAGCCCGTTTACCCTCGTCACCGCGATCCTCAGCAGGAGAAGCAGCCTGGAGATTTTCCACATAAATCCATGTGCGATTTATGTTCTGCGCCTGTGGTTTGTGGGCTTACCGAAACGTTGCGTTTCCGTGGTTTCAGACTCCTGCATTATCACAAAATCGTGTGGCGTATCGGAGCTTCGAAAGCACGTTCTCTCTAACCTGCCATCAGCCAGAACTATGGGGGCGCCGGGGGTGTGGCGTTTCTCCCTGAGTTTGTGCAGGTTCTCTTCCTCAACCCAAAGACATGCAATTAGACAAATTGGCATCATTAAATTGCCACTGTGTATTTCCCATATCCCAACCAGCATGTACCCCAGTCCTCTGCCCCTTGCTGTGTGGGTTGGAATACAGATGTATGTTACAAGTATTCAAATGAAATACAAAGACTAAACTGTAAACATACATAAGGCCCTACAAAGGCAAAGTATGGTAACTATGCTGATACTAAGAAAAAGGACTTCAAAGTCTTTTGGCTGTCCACCTGTATGTATAGCAGGCAGGTAAGTGTTTTCTTCAAAACCGAGCAGAGCTGAACTAAGATATTTTATTACAAGATAAAACAGAGCCTAGGGGACCTTGTTTTAGTCATAACTTTTTGATAACATATGCAGTTATGGTGTTTTGCCTTTGTACGACAACATATTCAATCAAATCAAATCAGCTGAGTAAAGTCCAGTAGACTGATTTCAGGTAAGCTGTACAGTGATTGATTCAGTGCCAGCAAAGGGCAGGGCTTTCATTCGCCCCAGGTGTGACCTTCTCATTCTCTGTGCTGGAGAGTCCCCCACCCCCCTAAATGGGGTTCCCTCAAAAACTCATAAATGACCTTCTAACATTGTCACGCCCCCCAAAATGAGTCGGAGGGGCGATCCTTCCCGCACTCCTTGGCAGCAAATGATTTGCTGGCATGTCGATCCTGAAGAACATCAAGAGAAGCTCTTCAGCAAGTTCTCCTCTTAGGTCTCGTTGGGTGACGCGGCTTAATTCTCAAGAATTAGATCAGTGGGCTGTCGGCTCCCATAGACAATGAGCGATTAATCCTTTTAAATGACTTTGTGGGTGCCGACGAAAGACAAAGAATGGGGCTCTACAGATTCCGGATAAGAATGGCACGGTTCACAGAACCTCTCTGCAATACTGCTGCTGCCTGGTTTTTTTAAGCTGATAAATGCAGACTTGCTGTCTCCCTATCATCAAATCAGACATAAAAGCTGATTTTCTTGGCTGTTGAATTTTGATGAGGTGCACGTAATTATGGAACAGAGACATTCAACAGACACCAGTGGGATGCAATAATACAGAACAAAATGTGCTTTTTAACACCGTCACTAAATTTCAGTAGTTCAGACGCTGAACTCTTACTATCCATAACAGTTTCTCCAGTACAGGGTGACAGTGTAGCCTGGATCGTATCCCAGAATGCAACAGGACACAAGGCAGAGAACACTTGTGACAGGATGTCCATCCATAGCAGGACATACACACAGTCACTTAGAGTGATTTAGAGACATCAGTGCACGTTTTAGGAAGCTGAGGCACCGGCCCAAATACATGGAGAACATGCAGACCCCCGACATACAGCAGGGTGGGAATTAAACCTACAACCTTGGAGGCGAGAGGCAACAGGGCTATCCACTGAACGTAAAAACTGTCGTACACACAGCCCACTGTGGACTGACAGCATGGCACCTGGGCTGATAGTTTTTTGATATCTATCCATGTACCTTAGCTTCTTATTCAGTGTCATGGCAAGGCTGAATCCTATCCCAGAATGCACAGGGTATGAGGTTGGGGACATTCTGGCCTGGATGCTGGTATCTGTTCAATATAGCTCTGTTAAATTAGTTTTAAAAAGTTGATTTCACTGCTGCATAATGGAATACAAACCTATGAAGTGCTGGCACTCTAATGACCAAACGTTTCAGTAGCACGAATTCCACAATGATTCCATCAATGGCATCACAGAACCTTCCGGAACACCATGTATTGCCCAATGCCCCACCCGCAAGTAGGCAGGCATGACAGACCCCCATCGGGCTTCCTGGGCAGAACGGGGGGCACGTCGGTAGCGGGATACGGGGCCCTGAATGCGATTTTACAGATGTTTCGGGACTCTCTGTAATCCGGTTATCGAGACGGGCAAATGCTGACTGATGGCATGAACACGTGACTGATCAGCAAGGACAGGCCTGCAGCCAGGTCATAACGTACAATATATCCTTCAAATAGCCCCACATAAATCAGCCCATTATTAGTCCGCTGCTTTTTATTGGTTTACATGTTATTCCATCCATATATCCTCCAATAGCAGGTCCCGTTGGGCCTGGAGCCCATTTCAGGAAGCACAGGTTTCAAGTTTACATTGGCAGGCATAGCCTCATACATACGAACACTATATATACTAACCATTCATTCGTTTATCCATCCATCCATCCACCCACTCATCTTCTATAACACTTGTCCTGTACAGGGCCTATATTACAGAAAAAAAATGGCCAAAAAGCAGGGAATAACCCAGGACCAAGTGCCAACCCATCGCACTGCACTCACAATTCAGAGATTCCGATTCACCTAACCACATGTTCTTTGATGGCAGGCAGAGCATGCAAACTCTGAGCGCACACACACAGGTGGGGTGGGACTTGAACCCACAACCCAGGAGGTGGGAGCCTAAATTACCCACAGCAAAAATCTGCACAAGGACAGACTCACTTGCTTTCTCCCACTGCTATAGATAACAAAGCTACGACTTCCAGGACCTACTGCCGTCTGTCAGGTTCGCACAGTTTAGCGTATCTGAAGAGTGGTGCAGTAAAAATGTGTGTATCTTTGAAATCTCCCCCAGCTGTGATGTCCTGTAAGAATCAGCTTCATCTTAACATGCGGCTCATTAAGCAGAGGGGTGGGGGCAGGTAACTCCAGACTGCTAGGCGTAAAACAGCTTGGCCAAAACATGATGACTGACCCTTTTTTCTGCAACGTTGCTTCCTCCGCACATCCGTCCGCTCAGAGTACCTGTCCCCGTACCCCTCTCAGTGGATACAGTCCTGTGCCTTGCATCGGGTCCTTCGCCACCCCCGTGTCCCTGGCCGAATGTCGACCATAACTCAAGGCACAGAGCGATCCCACGTGTACGTCGCCCTCTAGTTGCGACCCCGTCCTTGAGGATCGCGGACCCCTGCTGCCTCTGACAGCCCCTGCTGAGATCCCAGCGCTCCGCCTTCCACAACCTTGCCCCCCCCCCTTCCACAGAGGCGATAAGGACAGGTCAAAAACAGCCTACCGCGATGTAAGTACAGCACATCCACCAGGGGGTGCTGCTGTGTCACTCGTCTCTCGTGGGCTGTGTGCCTGATGGCCACCCACGTGGTGTCCCCTTCTGCTGGAAGCCAAACTCGAGTGACTTTTATCAAGAAGCGCAGGTTCCCAGCACTTGCCAGATTAAAGGAGCCAAGTACAATGTAATTATACGGCTAAAAGTCAGGCCAGAATAAACCCTCCCCCTGATTTTTCAGCTTCAGACAAGGCAGCGTAAGCCACATACAATGCTCTTGAGGTTTGAAACAACAACCCACTGTGGGCAGAACCCGTCCCGGCGAGCGGATTTGAAGAGCCGTAACGTGTTCATTAACAAAGGTAAGACCTGGACGCTGACTAATTGGCACTAATTGGGACTTTGGTGAGAAAATCCCAACAGCTTTATTTAGTCAATGACACATAACCTCTAATACACTTCCTTTCTACCCAAAATAATCCTTTGAAATTGCTTCTGAAATGTGGCAGCATTGAATTGTACTGAAAATGAGAGGATGGCTTTTTCCCCCAACTGATCTCACACAGTTCGGCGGCAGTCATTATACAAATTGGACCTGTTGATTTATGAGATAAAAGTGCATGTCTGCATGTGATCGCACTTCATTTGGGCCTGTGCTGTCCAGAACTGAGTTCTAAAAAATAGCAATAACCTGATTTTTCATGTTTTCGAGTAAGCCTGGTACACCAGACTTACCAGGTTGCAATATCACCCATATCATTTTTCTTAAGGCTGCCCCCATCTGGCTGGGAGGTATGTGAGCGGCTAACAAGGTGAAAAAGAGAAAGACATGCCACAACTGATAGAGCATCACAGATTCAGCACGTCAGCTGTCCCTCAGCGTATTATCCATACTCTCCTCGGCAACAGATCACCTGATGCCACTCGCTCTAGTCTATCATGGCGGAAAGTACAACTAACGCTCTAAGGGACAGCGTACAAGCCAGTCTGTCTGTCAGAGAGCGCTGGGAAGAAGAGCAGATGAAATGTTTATGCCAAAACCACATTTATGAGTGCACCAAGTGGCTAATTTATTCTGTCCTGCAAGCAAAACAGAAGAACAAACTGCCCAGTGCTAACTCTGCCCTTTATCTGTCAGATTTTATTATGCTGACAAACGGGAATTATGCATTCTGGTACATAACCTTATTTTTTTGTTTTAGCATTTCCAGCAATGGACTGGCATCCCATCCAGGGTGTACCCCTGCCTTGTCTGCTATACTGCCTTGAATAGACACCACCCCATCCATCCATTTTTTATAACCGCTTATCCTAATCAGAGTCACAGGGGGTCTGAAGCCTATCCTATGTGCACAAGGCAAGGAACAACCCAGGAAAGGGTGCCAACCCATCGCAGGTCACACTCCATTCACTCAAGCATACATATATACAGGCAGTCTGGTAACTCCAATTAACTTCAGCATGTTTTTGGACTGTGGGGGGGGGGGGGCGAACCAGAGTACCTGGAGAAAACCCCACATCCACAGGGGGGAAGAACATGCAGACTTCGCATACATGGAGCCATGGTGGAGACTCGAATGTCGGTCCCTGAGGTGTGAGGCAACAGTGCTAATCACCAACCTCATAAACAGAAACCACCCACAGTATGGCCCTTACAACCCATACACATTTGCAAAGCATCCCATTCAGTGTTTACTGTCTTGTGTCCTGCTGACTCACTGTCAGCTCAAACTTGGATGGATGAATATTACACACAAACGATTCACACAATCGAATGACATTCCTGATGAAAGTGACATATTGATTTGCCTATGGACGTATATCATCTACTATCAGTGCATGGCAATATCCTGAGCATGGATGATATATTAAGCATTTCCCTTCATTGATTTTGACAGGTAAATTTCGAGCCCCTCGATGAGCAAACACACTAATCTGTCTATAATTATAGATGTAATTCTACCTCAACATTACTCCAACAAAAAAAGCATTTCCCTCTTCTCCATGCTTAGAAGGGTGAATAGCTGCCGCAGAAAAGGCAGCTGTAACTTTTAGGATGCCTTTTACGCTATTAGCTAGAAAAACGGCTAGGAATTTTTACAGCCATAGAGGATTAACGTAAAGTGGGTTCGGCTTGTACTAAATGTAATAAAATGTAAATCATAAATGCAGCCGTGGTGGCAGCAGGGAACCGCTTAAGTCTTGGCAAAAATGTCACATTTTGCATTTTGTCAGCGGTCTGTAATCCTCAGCAGACAAAGTCAACTTCTGTGGGAACATCCGGCGAAAATGGCGGTAACAAGGGCCGCTTTTCTCTGAAAATGACAGGCTTCATCCAGAGCCCTCTCCTCCTCCCATCCACACCAGGAAATCACCATCTGCCGAGCGCAGCTCTTTCGAGGGCCCATAATGGCCGGGCTCCTTGAACAAATGATGCAGATGGAGAGGAAGATAACTACACTTTCAGCGGGAGCAGCCGACCTTTACACGGGGCCACTCCAAGCCGAACGGAGAGCGGCCCGAGACTGTACAAAGTGACAGTGCTGCCTCATTTATGCTAACAGGATATACGTGTCGCTCCTTTCATCCGTCGCCAGGCATGCGGGCTCCAGTAGCGGGAGAAATCGATAAGCAAGACACAGTGTTGCCACCATCGGGGGGCACTGTTGAGACCAAAGCCCCACCCCCACAAAAATGACCAGCAGTGGCCCCCCAAAAAGATTACTACCCCCGTCAGTTGACACCTAATTATTGTCATCATCTCCCGTCGAAAATCTAGGCCTGGCCATTACATTTGTTCTGGCGCCAACAGTGACACAAACACCTAAAACACCAGTCCGAAGCGCTTATATTGTTTGCTCCTATGAAACGGACAATTTCATAATGGAAACCAAGAAAAAAAATAATAAAACATCTCCCTAACCTTGCAGAGTTATTTACTTTGCTGAACATAGCGGGGTCTCCTTTTAGAACAGATAAATTAGGGGGTAGCATATCCGGTGTTATTTTCTAGCTCACTCCTTATCTCCGTATCTGAATTTCCGAATGAACAGCGTCAGTGTTTATAAATTAAAGGTGAAGATGCGTAGAGATTCCCGATTTACCTGCGCAGCAGCGCGTAAATAGGCCCGACACTGTTTACTTTTGAAACTGATTCTAATGCAGGTCAGAGATTTCCTTGGTTTATCTTTTCGAATCATTTGCTTACGTCCCTCTGGAGATTAAGCATGAAATCATTCAAACGGCATAGGGCGGGGGCCACTTAACCAGCTGTGGACGGGGGGGGGGCATGCTCCATGAAAATGGAGGTCAGTGTTTATTTCTTTCATCATATAAAAATACTTCCTTCACATGACCCCGGCATCCTGTCCATGGTGTGGCTCAGCCCTGTGCTGCATGGGATAGGATCCAGGCCCCCAGTGATGCTGGCCAGGATAGGTGTTTAGAAAACGTATGTGTGGGTGGATGGATCACTTCCTTACATATACAGTACTGTGCAAAAGTCTTAGGCAGTCAAAGAAGATGATGTTTAAATGATCTTTATGTTGGTGTAAAACTATGCTATTATGCCTGTCAAAGTGTGTTAGCTTA
>JAAGVU020000044.1:13488088-13503205 GCA_011763525.2 Mormyrus iriodes | reverse complement strand
TGAGTGGGTTATTGACTATGCTGGCGATTTAAGGTGGATCTACCAGCAACAGACACGCTCATAATCTCTACGTATAGAATAATGACTTATTCTGTCGCTGTTGTTTAACCTAAAATTGCAAGCAGAATAATTAATATTTAAATATTGAAAATTCTGGTCTAAGAGAATGAAGCTTCTGTAAACATGACTCTGAAATTCCTTTCACCTTGAGACATGGAGGTACTATTTGGCATCGACGGAATTTGATCTTCCTGCAGGGGTTAAAAAAAAAATACTCTTCTCAGAATAATGTCATAACTCTAACCTTCAAATAATCTTGCAAATAATTTCTTCCAACTGGATATTTGTTAGCCGAATCAAATTGTGACACGACTAGCGACTTTGTCAAGGGTATGAGTCAGCCTACACTTAAGCTAAGCTGCATTGTCAACCCTGGCGTGACAACATTCAAAATATGTAATATATTAAACCGAAAATGAAATGTTATTACGGTTTCATATGAAATGTCCAGTAAGCTTAACTGAGAAGTAGATTTGAAAAAGTGGACTACACAGCTTGTCAGAAAACCTCCATCTTGTAAACAAGTTTCATTTAGATAGCACCAAAAGGGCTACAGACCTGGGCCAGTCTTGAATGACAGAAGCTGGGCTTCAGGCTGACTTTAAGGCTCGGCGGTGAGGACACAAATGGCTCCTGACAAGCCCATGCGAAGGGCTGGAAGACAAGGCTCAGGAATATATTCTCACTTTAGTCATCAGGCAATTTCGATAGCGCCACAGCTGATGTGCCTCGTTTCCCCTGCTGTACGCCGTAAGAACATACTGTCATTGTGACACCGACAGCTAGAGTATCACAACACGTTAATCTCTGCAAGGCAAACATGCCTCACAACGAGCCAGACAGCCGGCACCGACACGGATGATCGACACATGTGTGACATATCAAATAATCTGAATTTTTACACTAAAAATAAAGCTGTAGGCTGAAAATCCACACCTTTCACACTATGCAATGTTATCCCCCCAAAAAATCCTTTCCGATTTCAAGGTTCTGTGACGTCAGACACTTCATTATGGTGAACTGATCATGTTCACGCCAGTTTCCACAGGAAGGAAAGGGGAGGGTTTATTTGGGCACCATCATAGTGGGACAGAGCTGCAATATGGAACAAGATATTAGCCAAGTGGGTGGGGGATATAAAATTTATTTGAAATGTATAAGAAAATATGGGACAAATCGCTAAATGGATTTCAAAATATAATTTTTCAGGGTTTAACTCAAAAAGTAATGTGGCTGCAGCCCCCCTAAATAGGTAGAGGGGCTTGTCCCCCCCAGCCATTCCCCAAAACATCTGCACCCTCTGTTAACACTCCTGTCTGGCGGTGGGTCTTCCCTTGTCTGTTAACACTCCTGTCTGGCAGTGGGTCTCCCCTTGTCTGTTAACACTCCTGTCTGGCGGTGGGTCTCCCCTTGTCTGTTAACACTCCTGTCTGGCGGTGGGTCTCCCCTTGTCTGTTAACACTCCTGGCTGGCGGTGGGTCTCCCCTTGTCTGTTAACACTCCTGTCTGGCGGTGGGTCTCCCCTTGTATGTTAACACTCCTGTCTGGCGGTGGGTCTCCTCAAATCCATATTGATGTTATAAATGCGTTTGTATCCCCTGCGATTTCCCTAAAGCAGCTTGTGTACCAAAAACTGACAGGCTTGCACCTCCATGCACCTCCACGCTGCCGCATGTGTTGTCACACATGCTGCAATTACACTTTTTTTTCCTTTTTAACCTGCTGACATTTGCATTTATCGTAACCGTCACAGCATCTGCTAAATGGGGAGGAGAAAAAAGCTGAAATGCTAATTGGGAAATATGGAAAACATGGGGGCAGCTTTAGGCCTATATTTCTGCCCCTTATTACAGACAGGAGAGGAGTCATGTGGGGTGTGTTGAGCTGGGGGCTGTTTTGCTGAGCTCGAGGACACAGATGCCATCGCGGACTTCGATGACCAGATCGCATTTCATTATAATTGCACTTTTCTGTTCCATTATTTTTGCAAAGACTCAAAATTAACGCTGTTGTTTGGGCAGGCGTACAATTACCAAAAGGGGTGTAATCGGTGGAGCAGCCCAGTGTGGGCTGCCTCAGCAGGTTAAGATGCTGTGTCTGTGATCAGAAGGTCACAGGTTCAAATCCCAAGGTTGGCAGAGAGGTTTCACCTATTGGGCGGTGGAACAAGGCCTTTAACCCCAATTGCTCCATTGCTAAGTAAAACTTAAAATTGAATACAGAAGCAGTGAAGGCAAAAGCATACAGGACATGGGGGGGAGGGGTTAAAGATTGAATACCTCCCCCATTATCAAGTGTCCCTGCATAAGGTTTGGTAGTATTTTTCGGGCTTGGGGCCATCTACCTCCATGTAAAAAGCAGACACGTCCAAAAGTGCAAGCAATTGCATAGGTTTATGGACAAAACAGCTACCATGAAATTCCCACCCTATTTCCACCTGGACCCGAACAACAGAAAGCTGGAAGATTAATCAATGACAGTAATACATATGACAGAAATGAGCCTCGTACAGCTGGTGGCTACACACAGGCATAATCGGCCCACCCCTGTGCTCCCAAAAATCAATATCTGTTACCACATGGGTTTTTAAAATTTTGCTTGTCCTTTCAAAATTCCCATAATCCTCAGCTTCCTGGCATGAGTGCTGCAGAAAGACAGAGAGGGTCGTAGTGGGACAAGACGGAACTGGAGTATATACAGGAATATTGTGGGTTCAAAGCCCATACGCTCCAGTTGTATCCTGTAGAGTTGCAGGCCTTTATATATTTTGTTTTTCTGCCACCATGAAAGAAGAAGCTTGGACATGAAGGTGTGAGGTAGACGGGTGAGAAGGTACAGACTCAATGCAAAATGAACCGGTATGGGTTTTGGTCAGTATACATGAGGTTATTCATCTCGGCAGGGTAACGGCTTTTCAAACTGAACAGTCCCTCACAGGTGCTCTGGCTAAACTTGCACGGGCAGCTTTATAAAACACCAGGACCTGTTGCCTGTGCTTTTATGGAATGAACCAGGGGAGGGATTTTTAAGTGCAGACGGGGGCGATAAACACTCAGCTTGCACGACGACAGCAAAGCTATCGTCAGGCTCCGGGTCCCCGTTTCGAAACGGCCACGGATAATAGCCGGAACCGTTTCCGATGATGGAGTTAAAAGCAGAGTAATAAGCGGCAGCTCTGATGTGAGCAGCATTATTTGATAGCTCTGGAACTGCAGAACCAATCTGCTTGCCTGTTTATTCTTCCACATTAATTCATCCGTCGCGGATGGGATTATACCGAAACAATTACAAGAATATAATTATTAAAAAAAAACATGTTTGCAGATCAGGCAGAAGAAAAACTACCGAAAGGGCCTATAAGACATCTATGCTTCATAAATACTAATTTGGCAAAAATGTATCGATTTCTTGGGCCAATTTCTGAAACACCCGTCTCTGAAATGAACGTGGAGTCACATACTGGCTTTTCATATCCATTATTATCTTTCTAAATAAGGCTGTTAAGGCTGAGAGGTTTTTGGCAGGATTAAAAAAAAAAAACGGCACTCCTGTACATAAACCTGCATGCTGGAGGTAAGCGTGAAACATTTTTCCATCAGGTTTCCTGGATGGACCTGTGAGAGACACACTACAAACAGTCTGTTTAAAGGAAAACGCTTCCAATGTGAATGAAAAGGCCTTAGAACCACACCGTCTGACATCCATCTGACAGAAGGTGGATCTTCAGCTCTGAGCCGGCATTCCCCCTTCCTTACCTGACAGATCCGCTCTGTCGTGCCATCCTGGATGTTCACTTAAGTCTCTCGGACACAATTCATTCATCTATCCATTTTCTGTAACAGCTTATTATTACTTATTGCATTGCGCTTATTGTTTCCTTGCTATCCCTGGCAACACAGTATACCAGTCTATCATGCACATTATAGGCAATTTAGAGGAAGAAATTCGCCTAAACACGTGTTTTCAGACTACGGTGGAAACCAGCGTATCTGGAGAAAATTTGTAAAAGCTTGGAGACCAGCTGGTGGGATGAAAGAAGCAGCTCTCTCAGACTTCCTGTCTGGACAGGAAGTCACAGCCCCCTTTTGTGATGACTGACAGAGGTGGCAAACTCAGGTGCTCAGGGGCCACAGGGGTGCAGGTTTTCACTCAAACTCAGCCCCCTGTTGCTCTGCCGGGGGGATTACACCTGCTGTTTCAACCGGGTGTTAATTTAAACATATTCCCAAGGACCATGGCTGCCGAGAACAAAGGTTGGCAACCATTCCCAGAGCCGTCATCTGCTGAAGGTCAGTGTTAATCAATCCCACTGCCATCCCCCTTTCCCAGCCCAGTCTTAGTAGTCATCTGCATGGGGTTCTGCATCCATTCGGACTTAACTTGTCCACCCCAATATCTCCACCCCTCACAATTGGCTATAATCACGTGTCAATCATCGTTGTCCAAGGAGGAAACCAATTGCAAGGGTGTGCCAAATAATAACCGACAAATCAGATGGAGATAAACACAACAGCAACATGGCTGTCCTTTCAAAACACTCCAACTGTCTGTCACTAGATTATTCAATTACCACTCAGCGGCAGATAATGGCAAGATGGAGCCCTTAACATTGTGGCAGCAGGACGACTGATAGCAAATCTGACATGATGTGCAAACAGACTAAAAAATTACTCATTCTGCTGAAGAGATTATAGTCTGCCTCTCTCCCGACAGTGTTGTTGAACCCCCCCAATCAATTTCGCGGGCCCATCTCTGTCTTTCCCCGAGCTGAGGTGCCAGGAGAGCCTGATTACACACAGGCCAGCGGTCAGACATCGACCCCTTTTCAAGCTGCCAGAAAATTGTCATCTTAAGTGACGAGTACAGAGCGGGAGTATATTTAAGTGGCCAGAAACTGAGTAAAGTGGGGGGGACGAAGAGATGTAATTGTGCGTGAAAGGCAATTACACGTCGTCACCATCACAAAAGAAAATAATTGCACAGCCCTCTATTCCACCTCTATATCAGCACCATCTTCTCCAAGCTGAAGCGTTGCCTAGCCCATGGGTGGACCGCGATAAGGACGGGCGGGGAAGCACAGTTGGGGTGGCAAAAAAAATGGGATTCCAAGTCATGTGTCACCCTGCAAAAGGCGAGAAGGAGACGTAAAAGTTGAATCCAGTCCCACAGCACGTCTTCTGCTGCTTATAGCAATGTCCCACCCTCCACCTGCTCCTCTGGTGCCCCCTGCTGTTCACTCGTAGCAGCATCCAGCAGCTGACACCTGCCAGCCCTCACAGGTCACCCGCTAAAGCTACACCTTCCAAATCAAAGGAAGGAGGACCAGCGCCATTACCTTTAAAAGTCTCTCCTGTATTTTGTCACCAGGAGCTTTTTCAACCAAAGATCAAAGTGGCAGCACGACCTTGGGGAGGGGAACTCACTCCATCTCGCGACGATACCCGGCTGAAAACCACATTTCGGTCTTTTGCGGGGGTAATGGATTAACTGTCTAAACAGGAGGCTTCCGCAGGAGCTGAAACTCGACCTCCCTTTACCTCTGCTAAACAAGCTATCGTTGGATGAGGAAAACGTCATCTACATTCCTCCACACGCCCACGTGAATATACCACCACTCAGATTATTCTGGTCAGCCCCTTCGGTCAAAAAAAAGATTGATTTATGAATAGATGTCAGAAACGAAGGGCTTAGTTGATAAAATAGTATAGCTGTTAACAATTAAAATTATTTATTGCAATCATTTCCGGTCATCTAGACTGGGGGGGAGGGAGGGGGAGTCTGACGGGACTGTTCATGTTTATGGCTTTGAAAGTATTTGAGTGCAGCGACAGAACTGCAGGGTGTCTGTGGTGATTTCGACTGTGTACATGCCTTAATCTTATATACGCAAACAATGTAACAGATTATATCTGATGAACAATACGCAAAAGGAACACGTTGAGGAGGAAGTGCAGCTGAATTAGAGGGAGTTATTCTCTGTATGCATTGTAAATACGCTCATCAGCCCCCCCCCCCCCATCCCAATCACATTCCGCGTTCAATCAGACACCTGCCAGCATGATGTTTTAACTCAGGAGAGAGAGAGCAGTGCATGGCAGTGTGTGTGTGACTGAGCGTTCATCTGGGGAGGGGCACGTTGAAGCCATCATTACATTATTAATGCAATCAGGGTACAAGATCCTGGCAGTCCAGCCTGTACGCCCCTTAGAGGGCCCATGCAGGATCCCCCCACCCCCCAGATTGGTACCCCTCCATCTGCCAGTGGTCTGAACTTGGAGCCTCAACAAACTGGGAATAAGACAAACGATCTGTTTAATGTATTCATCGGCCACCCGCTAATGTCCGCCCAGCGCGGCTGTTTGCATAAATCCAGTCCGGCACCTGCCAGAACCGGTGGCGGCGTGCCACCTGGAGAGTCCATACAGGGATGTGAGCATCTAGGCAGAATCATGGGGGGTACAGCTGGCTCCGTGGACGTCTGGGGGCTTCCTGTCCCCCACTGACGGCACGCGCTCTGCCACGAGCAAAATCCCTCTATTTGCAGAAGGAGGAACAGGAAGCATTAAGCCCCACCCCTACGGGGAATCCAGGGTCTCGAGTGCCTATTGGCTCTGTGCGAATTCCTCAGCACGTGATTCGTCAGACGACCTGTCACCGGGAAAAGCCCGTGACACAGCCTTTGGGGCGCCCAGAGAAAGGAGTCGCCCTTGTAGATTTGTGCGCTGCTAATTAGATATGAAAATCAATTATTTCCTAACAGCTGTGTGATGTCTTCCGCAAAATGCAGAATTCCTTGGACGGCCCTCGGGGCAAATAGCCGCAGATGCAAACCGGAGCCTTCAGGACATGTAGCCGGCTACCCACGACGTGCAGGATTGTCTCCTTGCCGTCCTTCCTGCCATATCCATACCATCTGTCCAATGCCTGGGAAAGCGGGCAGAGCAGCGGTGATGGCGAGGAATGTCACTGACGATTAAATATGCCTCCCAGCAAAGGGAGATGAAGGACACAGACAGCTTAACAGGAATCAGCGAGAGGGGTCTGGACCTGGGGGGGGAGCTTGAGGACAGGAGACCGGACTGATGGAAGAAACGTTGGGATCAATCTACATGTTCCCACAGGTGGGAAGAAGTACCACCACCAAAATCCGGAAAATGTTTTAAATGTTTTAAAAAACCAACTCTGATGACGCCGAGATCTCAAAACTACTGTATTTTTGAATACAAGACAAGTAAATGGATATTCAGCGATAGGGTGGCGGCCCATCCTGGGTTATTCCCTGCCTCGCACCCGTTGTTTCCGTTTCCAGCATATGCTTCGGACTCCCACAACCCTGCATGGGTATGGAAAATAAACGAATGAAAGATCAAATGGTTATTGAATATTTAAAGTTATATCTCACTATGCTGGCTCATCACAGGGCACAAACACACACACACACACTCTGTCAGCAATTAAGAGGGACCTCTTCACCTGACTGTAAATTGTAGGAGGCAACTGGAAAACACAGAAAAATAACCCACGCAGCAACTCCACATACACAGAGTATGAACCATGTCGCCCATGCAAACACATGCCAAAAATATACACCAGACAAGACGAACGCAAGGCCAATTATTTTTGATCTATTTAGACATAATTATCACTCGGACTGGGCCCTTCCTCATCTGCAAAGTTCTCCTGGAGTTTCCAGAGCACCATCCATTCTCCACAGACTGCATTCCTCTGCGGCTGGAGACACGGCGGGGGAGAGTGTGGGCCACGAAGAAAAGATAAAGCAGGTTTTGAATCTGCACTTTGAAAATGCATATGATTTACTCGCCTCCGAGATCGAGGCTCACTTAGCTTTCAAGAGCTGTCCAGTACGGAGCCCCGGAGGGGAGGGTGAGTAACGCATTGACAGCTTCTGCGGGCGGAGAAGGGCCTAAGGGAGCACCTTCAGCGCCTCTGAGCTGCGGGAGGCGCTTGCATGGAGTACGGGGACGCAACTGACTCCCGGCGCACAAACAGAGTGATCCTCCACCCCCTGAACAGATGTCTCAGCGAGGAGCAGAAGTTTGCTAAATTAATCTCTGTCCTCCGCAAATCAGACATCTGTAAAAAGTTGGGTAAATATCGCTGGGGGAGAAAAAGTGTGTGTGTGTGTGGGGGGGGGGACACTATGGCACACTTCTTCCAGTCCCTGGACATGAGGTCAGACCAGGGGAGAATGGTGATGCCCAAAGGGGAGGATAATTGATATTGAGATGGTGATCCGTTGGTCACACCTCCAGCTGTCGCTGGTCCAGCCTACTGCTTCAGATCTTCTCAGATGATAGTCGTACCCCCCCCCCCCCCCGCCCCATATCTGAGGACACTGCCTCCCCATCCATCAGTAATAGGTACAGCCTCTTCAAAGATAACTTGGCCCATGTGATCCTTCCACTCAGTCTGCATTTCTGCCATCACATGTGCTCCAATACCCATCATGTTTCGCTCCCCGGCATCTGGGTAGTGGTGGCAGAGGTTTGACCAGGTCAAAAAGTGAATTGGAGTGTTTGTGCTTCGGATATTCCTGACAGAAAACGCTGCCCTATTATCAGTTGTTATGCAAACGAGTGCCAACGAGGACATTAATGATTCAACCGACGCGAATTCACGAGGGCAGCAATTTATCACGGGCGTATGGATCCACGGTACGGCATCAGCATCTTCTCAGCTCCTTCTCATTCTAAGTCATGGCAGTTGTGAAGCAGGAGCAAATTATTATAAATGTTCTCATTACGCGGGTTCCAGCACCATGCTATGCCTGGCTGGTTGGAGCAAACAGTCCTTTTTATTACTAGATGTTCTTGTGCCTGTGGGATCACAATAAGTTGAGTCAGATAACCTCACATTTATACTTTTTTATCACTGATGTAGGTTGCTGATTATGCGCAATCAACAGGCAAAGTATTGATGAACACAGATATTGAAGAATTTCTCAAACGGTTCTGGGTAATTATACCACAGACTAACAATGCAGGCTAGATGATAATATTTCACTCTAGGTTCTGTTGACTGTCCAAGAGAGCAAACATTTTCTATCATAAACTGTGTGACACAGGTGGGGGGGAGGGGGAAACAAATTATGAGCTCCCTCCTTTAGCTGTTCCTAATCACTCATAGTATAAAGCAAACCTGTCTTTTGTGGGCTGCATTCTGATGCCCTGTCCCACACCACTGGCGATACCAGGATGCCATCCTGAGGTGGGCATTTGGGTATGTTAAATAGGCACCAGTGGTCGAATGGAGGGTCCCCTGGTGGGGCGATTATATTAAATCACTAATTATTGGTAAAATTTTCTCTGCCCCTGTTTGGTGGCTAGATGATGTGTTTGGGTGGGCAATGCCTGCCTCCCTGCCCACCCATCCCCACTCCCCTGTCCCCACACAGATCTGTAGACCTGATATCGTGGGGGAGGGGGTCGCTACACACCGTCATCAACAGTGGGACACATATCTCCGCTCGCTGGCACTCCTCCACTCGACACCAGGGTTGGGTTACGAGCTTTTAATGAGGCTTGAGTGCTACACACTTACAGGGCTGGTAAAGCGAATTTCTGCTTCCACCTCCCCAGCAGGAAGTGGAAGAAAAACTACCAGACAAGACAGTACACACACACCCACACGGACCACATGCGTTCACCCCACGCACACTGCCGAGCGTGATCCTTTTATGTCTGCATCAGCTAACAAAAGGAATCAAATGAACCAAGATGGAAATTAATGTCGTTCGCTGCTTCCTTCGGGTGCAGGGGGGCAGAGTATGCCAACATCAAGGGTGGCTGACTTGACTGACAGCGACCTTGTGGGTCTCGTGCTATCTGGCTTGTAACAGGAAGGGTTCACATGGAGCGGAGCACAATGCTACCTCTTCCACAAAGTCAAAGTGCCGGGGGGGTAAATTAAACTCCCGTTTTCAAGCCATGTTGCTTCAATACTGAAAAATAATTAGCGGAATAGGGAATAATATGAATTTCGGAATTGTATGAAGAGTCTGAATTTAATTAGTGGAATAGCAGGAATTAAATTCAATTCAATTAACCCAAAGTAAAAAAATTATATGGGGGCAAGATATGACGTAACTGTGAAATACTGAACTTCTACTTTATGTGACCAAAATATTGAATATTTAAATGTTACCTTTGACCCTGCATCTGATATCTAGCTGCAAAATCTGGCAACCTTTAGCTAAGCAGTATTGTGGTATTAAAGTGGTATTAAAAAGATATCAGAGCCTATTGTCACTTATTTTCGTAGTGGTCAATCTTCCTCTAATCTGTTTAAAAACTCAAAAAAACTCAATTGTAAACTAAGCTATAAAAAGCCATTTTGAGAGCCTACTCTACACTCGTAGCGGAGCGAGGGTCTCCACGCATTTCAGGACGCTGTGGTCTTTCTCCATGCGCCATTGGAGTGTGGCGGGGTGCCACTCTGACACTCCAGGGTAACTGCATGATTGATCTTCTCAATCAGGAGTCCCTGGGCTAATTAGCCTCCAGTCGGCCGGGAAACGTGCTCCCACAGCAATTAAAGCCGTCATCTAAAATTAGCTACCCGGAGAAAGGAGGGAGAGGAGGATCCTGGGAAATAAGAACAAGCGCGGCTAAGTTGGAGGTGACGTTTGAGATGGCATGGACTAAATTTCACCACACGGATCCGGCTGCCAAGACGGGGGTGTTTCTGGAAGGGGGGGCTTATATGAAAGTGAAGCAGTTTCACGATAATGAAGAAAAGTTGAAAGGACCTGTACACCACAGAGGGGCAAGAGGCCACAGGCCATACCATCTCGACGACTGTAAACACTGGCCCAAACTGAAGATAATTGTTTTCACTGGGAGCAAGAGAAATAAAATGCTCCCTCTTAATCAAGTTACTGCATCTGCTGAATAGAGTTTAACCCACCTCCAACCGGCAGGCTGGCACGCTGCTAACAGCCTATTTTAACATGATGCAAACTGCACAGGCACTAATAGCGCTTATTGCTACTTTTATACCTCAGTGAATTGACCATGAACTTCACTCTGGACACCTGATTTAAATAACTAAGGACACACTTGTCCAATTAGCAAGAAAGAAGGACCTTCAGCTGATTTATCAGGTTATTAAACTATAACAAACAGCCTGCAAATAAATCACCTGGCACAGTTCTCACCCTTTGCTCACTTCATTCATTCCGCTTTTATTTTGTAATTTTTTAGGGGGGGGGGTCTGACCTTTTCTTTCATAGACGTTAAAGGTCATAATGTGACGGTGGCAGCTTTTTCCCAGCAAACATAGAAGCGTGACACAATATTGCAAATGTCTACTTCTTATGTTACAAAGCTGTTTTTAAATCGAGAACACGGAAATCACGTTGGTCTATTCTGTTTTTTTTTCCATCAGGGTATTAATTTCAAGATAGTAGTAGATCATTGCTTCAATGCACCTGCAGCTCTGTGGAGGATACTGGCCTCTCGTCCACCTTAATCTTCCTCCACCTTAATCAATGACCAATTCGCTCACAGTGCCCCTGGATGCTATCTGACGGAGGCCACCGACGAGAGCTCATCTACCAACCCGGTGTGACAGATTCAGGATTTTGATGGCTACCATCACAGAAGGTTGTCTGAACAAAGACCCATCACATCTGAAGGCAAGGAACCCAATAGGAAGCTTTTAAATCGCAGCCGACATTTGCATGCATGCATTTGTCAATATTTCTCCTTCGCATAAATATTACAGAGCTACAGAACGCATTGAATACGTATCAGTAATTACGTTTAGAGGACGGCTAGCGGTGTCTGCTCTAACCCTCCTGGGATGCAGGATTTAATTCTGCCCCCAGCCTTATGTTTGCACAATCCCATGTGTTTGTATAAGTTTTGTCTAGATACAGGCAGCCCCCTAAGTTAAAAACATCTGACTTATGCCCTACTCATGCTTATGAATGGACTGACATAAAGTCATTATATAAAAAATTCAGGTTAAATGCAATGGTTCGTAATAAACGCGCTCACTACTTTGTGACGCTCGTGAAAACATAGCGCGGCTTCAGCGGTTCGGCGGCTTGAGGTACCGTACAGGACCTTACGCAGTTACTTTTATCATTACTCTATAATTATTATATACTGTATTACTGTTTTGATTTACTTACACATTCGACTTAAAGACAGACTGAGGGAATGGATCTCACTTGTAACCTGGGGACTGCCTGTACTTTAAATTTCCTACATCATGTTCCTAGGTGAACTGGAGTCTCTATATCGCCTGTAGTGTGTGATTGTATGTGTGGCCCATGACAGCCTGTCATCCCATCCAGAGATGCCCCCCTGCCCTGCATTACCTGGGATAAGCTCACCACAACCCTGACTTGGGTAATTGGTTATGGGAAAATAAATGAACACAATCACGAGTCAGTTCTCACTCACAAATCCATATATTCAAAAGAATTTCAGCTGGCATGTGCAAGGTGCTGCATACCTACATGCAAATCCATTTCCCGAGCCGGCTTTGGTGTTATCTACAAAACCCTTATGAGGCAAAAGAGGGCGATGCGGAACTGCCGAGTCAGCTGTGTTATCGCATTATGAGCAACGGCGCTCCCGGTGACTTCAGAATGTGAGGAAGACGAAAATGTGCCTTTAGCGATGCTTTTGTGTGCCGACCTGTGCATTCACCCCATCAAATAAAGCAATTCCCCCCTGAACAGTCATAATAAACTAAACTACAAACCACAAATCCTACTGCTTAGAGTCCCAATTGCTACAGCGCTCCTACAGCAGTCTGGTTAAGCCAATGTCAAAGCTCAAGGTCATCCAGGTCACGCTATGGCTTTCGGGCGTGACCAATGAGGAACGAGTGAGACGATGATGTCACAGAAAGGATTGGCTGAGATGCCTCCACACTGCAGGGCCAAATAATATGATTCATTTCACAGCCGAGTCCGACAGACTCGAAGCATTAGGGATCCCAGGGTTTGGCGAGTTCCTCGCTGTTTCAATTTCTCAGGTAATCAGGGGATGGAGACCCAAACCAAGGGATGGGGAGGGAGCCATTTGTCAGGTTTATTTAATGCAAAATTTGCCAGTATAGAGAAAACAGCAAGGGAGCCATGATTGCATGATTTCACTTTGAGTGCCATCTATAGTGATTCCAACAAAACTGACAACTCACTTCCTGTCCGGTCGTCTGTCCACAAGCTTTCATTTTCACTGTTAAAACTAAATGATAACTGACATATAGCAGACACAAACAGAGGTAAGCTAGCCAAGTCAAAGCTATGCCGCGAAGGGGAAAAACCGTCGTGACACGTCACCCATCGCTCTTCTTACCGCCACTGTCTATCGTCAGACTGTGAGAAAAATGGAGCCAGACGCGGTGATCTGGTATCAATGGGCTGAGACGACAGCTGTTTAGATCCAGCTGGGCCACTTGTATGACCATCTGGAACGTCTGCAGAGCATCTGCCAGGGGGTTTTTGGAGGGGACCATCCTTACACACTAGGCAATGGAAAGATATGCAGTCAACGCGAGACAGGTGGACAGTAGATAGAAGTCGCTCTGTTATGAGCTTTTACAAGCAGCTGCCTGGCAAAGGACAGTAGGTAAAAAAAAAATAAATCGATAAAAGGATTTATGTCTGAGGGTTATGACGGCAATTGTGGCTGAAAGTACACACCTCCATCCTTGCCATACAACAGCACGTCTCTTTAACTTGGGTTAATCTATATTTGGGGGGCGGGGGGGGGTGCAGTCATGTTAACAATTAAGATGCGTTTAATGGGACAAATGGTATTTTAGGAGTATGATGTGGGCATAACTAGTCTAATAGTCTATATTGAGAACGTTTTATAAAAATGGGTCAAGGTCAATGCTTTTCAGACTATATCTAGGCTACAACTACTCTTGTGCCTCGATCCCCAATCTAAGTGTTTCATCCAGAAGCAAAAACCTATCAATGTTTTGCCACAAATAGATTGCAAAAATGTTTTTGATAGCTATAAATCAGTAATCATCAAAGCTGCCAACTATATTTGTGTCCAGTTGAGCACAGCTATGTGATTTAAATATCACTAAAGTTTATCAATCTGCTGTTTGCAGGAAAAGTCATTGTTCTTGCTCTGCTATAATGTTTTTTATGGATTTCCCTTCAGAAGTGCTCAATTTGTGATTTATTTTTCATATTGATCACCCACTGTCGGACAAAGTATAGCAACACAGCAGATGGCAAACAGCTGGTCTCGACCGTTGAGTTTTTCAACAAATATATATAAATATTGTTACTATACTTAATGTATCAACACAAAGTTTAGCACAGCCAACAAGCAAAATTGTAATTACTATAAGAAACAAAATGCAGTAAAATGTTGCAGTGCATTCTGGGAGTCTGTCCTAATCTGCCTGGGATATTTGCACTCTGAACTCAAACTCATGCATCACCTCTTTCACACCAGTATTTTCAGAACCTTTTCGACACAGTTCAACCCTGAACAGAGGTTTGAGGTCAGGCGACAAGGAAGGGAGGAGGTACCAACCAGAAATGTCAGGTATGACATCGGCAGCAGCAGAAATGTGATAGTTCACTGGGCAGTGGGGGCAGCTCAGGAAAGTTTTCACAGGGGTCCAGCTTCACACCAGAACAAGCATCCAATGGGCACACGGGAGCCTTACAGTCATTACTGCGCGTCGTGTGCTGGTGCCAAAGTAGTTCCACCAACGCGTAGAATAACAGTATAATTATTTATCCTAAAGACCGTTAGCCAGATACCTCAAATGCAGTAACTGGGCTTTCGGAAAAAAATATCCCTTCCTGGGAAGAAAATCTAAGAACTAATTATTTCAACACTCAGCAGCCTGGTTAATCTGGTTCAGGTGTAGCAAGTTTCATCCCTCCAGCCATCAGATTCTTTAACACTCAGAGACTGGACTGATACCACACAACACACACATATACAAATATACATACATACATACATACAAACAGTACTGTGCAAAAGTCTTAGGCAGTGAAAAGAAATGTTTAAAGCCATTTATCTGGGTAGTAAATGTATATTT
>JAAGVU020000044.1:13430677-13478723 GCA_011763525.2 Mormyrus iriodes | reverse complement strand
GTCAGTTCTACTGGTTAAATAGACTGGTCAAATCCAGCAACAACAACAACAACAACAACAACAACAACAACAACAACCTGTCAGGCACGTTTGTGTAAGGACTGGACTGGAGGAGGCTGTACATAATTGGACTTACCTAGGAATTCTGAGAATTGGCAGTTGGCTCTACAATTGAGCGAGCATGGATGTAAGTGCCAAAAATATACCATTGACAGGAGTGTGACCATCATAGAGATCCCCAACCCCCTGTCATCTTTTAGTGCTCCTTTCCTCCCCAGATGGCAGAAGAATGAGGAAAAGGAAGTGAGGATGGTTCAGGTGGAGAAGTGAAACCCTGCTGGCTTGCAGTGAAGAACCGAAAGTGTTTGCAGAGTTGTCCATTTCCATCTGAGCACTAAGAACTGGAGCGTAGCCAACTGGCGCAGCTCAAGGGGGCCGGGGGTCGCTTCGCCGGGGTGTGAGCCGCACGTGTGCCGGGACACTCTCTCCATGCAGCTGTCCGCAACACTACACTCGGCACTCGAAGCCGGAGATAGGGGCACCTTTTCCGTTTGGCCGGATAGTGGGGGGTGTTTGTTGCTGTGGCAGATCTCTGTCACTGGAGAAGGGTGGGGGCTCGGTGTAATGTCAGCTCCAATGATGGCGGAAGTGTGACGCGTACCTCCCACCCCACCACACCCACAATGAGCTGCTTTTTCGAACTACTGCAAATTCTTTTTGCAATCTTCTACAAACCCCACCCCCCAAATTTCATCAGAACTTTTTCTTTCCTCCATTACCCCCAAACTGCCCACACCTAGGGGCGCAGCTAAAAATCCTGGGGCCCCTGACAAAATGTTCCCTTGGGGCCCTCTGCCTGTAGATAAAGCAGTGCCTGGAGCAGGTGGCAAAGCGGGCCGTCCAGCCCCTCTGCAGCAATTCCCGTTCGGCCCCCAGTGTCTGTGCACTTGGTGCTGCCTTTTCCTCAAAGGCACATTTTGAATCATTTCTTGTGGAATGCCTGGAATCTTCAACCACCTGTAATATCACGACTGCATCAGTCTGGCCAACGGACCAATTATGACTCACTCGCCTCACCTTTAGATTAAAAATTATAATAAAACTAAAAAAAAAAAAAAAAAAAATCACAAATACCTAGATTTGACTAGAAGTGTATGTAGGTTCTCCTCTTTCAACCTCAACAAAAAGACCCTAAAGGGGGATACAGAAGGGAAGCGAAAAAGAGAAGGAAAGGGGCCGAATTCCAGAGCACCATAGCAAAGACTCGCCTCAGGAAGACCCAGGCAGGGGTGGCTGGAGACCTGTTCCCAAAACCCAGCGTAACCCTTACAAAAAGCAAGTACTTCTCAAAGTCGCCACTGTGCGTCCCCCTCCACCGAATCGACATTCTGATCCGTCCGATACGCTCTCTCACGTAATGGGCCGTTGGCCGTATGGCACACAGTAACACTGCTGAATGACAATGAAGGATTCCCACCCCGAGGGCTCTACCTCGTAGTCCTCATCTCTGAGCATAGACCCTTCCAAAGACAAACTCACCTGGTCTCCCACTCCAGCAGACACCTGACTGGCTTCTGCGTGACCCAAAACCTGAGGGACTGGTGCCGGAGAGACGATTTAAAACCCGATATCCTGTTTTCTAAGCAGACTAATCACCGGGTTGTTAGTGTGCTCTGGCCCCCATAGGGTCTTTATTTTAGGACCACGACTTCCTTTTGTACAGACACCTTTTCTTCTGGCTTTCCCCGAATCATAATTGCAGCTCTTAACATATATTCATTAATATATTTCATTATGCAGAGCCATTACCCAGTAATACTTTTCATGGCTAAATGTACACAAACCGTGTTAACAGCATGGCGTGGAACTATAACAATCAGCTTCATTTAGTCACCGAGACCTATAATGGTTGGAGTATTTTGCAGTAGAATTTTCCAGTAGACTTGCTGACGTGTGATGCAGGGAGCCAAAAGCAATGCCCTAAGAAAGCTTAATCCACACATCTGACTGGCAGCTTCACTGCAAAATTATTCTGACAGCAAGTTTGCTTTTTTGTCAAGCAGAATTCAATGAAAAAAAAAAATTCAGTTCTTTTCCCCCTTACTCCTTTCTTTCTTACAGACTGTCACAGATTTAAGTCCGTATATGTCAACCAGAATTGTGTGCCGGATTTTCTGTAGATAAACAAGGCACCAGCCCTAGCAACTGCAAAAGATTCTACACATGGACGTCTTCATGGATCCAGTGACATGGGGTCATTAACCAGTGGGTGACATGGGGGTCCCCTTTATGCACCCCCCCCCCCCCAAGACAACCTTAAAATGATCTGGGGGCACTGGATAAAATGCCCTGCCCTCCAGTTTCACACTTACTCATGTGTCTTAAAGGACAGCAAGATGGGATATGCGAAAACTAACAAATTTCAGCCCTTATTATGCTAATAAAATACATAAATAAAGCATTGGTACGCTTCTGACTGGTTAGTCACGATACAGCTGTTAGCCACACAGATCAATCATCCAGGGTGTTTCAAAATCTGAAGGCTGGCAAACCTTCAAAATGCAAGCGGCACCTGACATCTTAACAATATGTGCTGTATGTCATATAAATGAAACATGTTTACATTTATACCAGCGGATAAAAAAGCATTAAGTTACAAGCTATCATTTCCTCAGATCTATAATGGATGCGTGCACTTTGAATATTGTTGAAAGCCTCAGGAAAGCATTAACTCTACGTCTATATTCCCTTTCAAAGCATGTCACGCAACCTGCGAAGACCTGCAATTGCTCGAGAAAATGAACCGCATCTGTCAGTTAGGAAACTGATTTAACCCCCTTGATGTCAGCGTCGGCATGAGCCAGCGGACCTCGGACGGGTACCGAATATCATTCTGCCCCTAAAGCCTATAGTTACTACACACGCTAGGCTTACTTTTTATACTGATAAATCGTACATCCAGAGGGGAGGTATTAAATCGAGTCTGATTCCTTGATGTCTAAAGTAATGACATCCCAGATTAAAGCGAATTATTGTGACCTTAACTGCACACTTCAGAAGTATGAACAAAGGTTTCGGCTCATTAGAAAACGCTATACTACCTTATATGCATTTAAAAATGGGAAGCATATGGGAAGTTGGACATGTATGGTACTGATGCATTAACTCGCGGCGCTTTCAGTTTCGCCAACGAGAGAGACGACATTTCTGCAACCAAATAAAACCAAGATCGAATAACGTCTCCACGTCAGTTGATTTGTTGTTTTCTTTTCACCCAACAGCAAACGTTTGTATTTTGACTACTTTGGAGATTTAAACGAATCCAGTTTCACTTAAATATGAGTATTACGATCACAGTCCTCTCGTCCATCCTGATAGACCAAATCCACCTTTACAGACACATAAAGACAGACAAATAAATTCATACTTATCAATGCTAAAACGCAATTACATTTGATCACCTCTTCTTAAAATGAAATGGCAGTTAATAGTCATGCTATTAACTATGAGAATACAGTTCCTATAGCTAGCTGATCTCACACAAGTTACACCTATAAAATTAACGATGCTCTCACAGTTTCATCAAATAAATCTTAAATCCTAAACCATCGATTTAAACAACTTTCCACCGCCTGAATGCATCAGTGCAAACGAACTTCGATTACCTTCCGCCAAAATCAAGTAAAAAGATTAGTGAAACCCTTCATATCTATAAAAAAATGTGTATTCTGCGAACTGGTCAATATTTTGTCAAACTCATTCTAAGCATCATTTTCTCTGGCCGAATAACAGAATAACTAAATATAACCATTCAGCGGGATCTTTAATCTTTGACATAACACGGGCACACACACATACACAGTGGCGACTGACAAGTTCCCCGAAAAGCTCTGTCTTAACAGCTGCCCCTCTTTAACGCGGCTGAGTTTAGAAATGTGTTTAGCCAGTTTCCACAACCACTTCCACGATAAAGTTTTAAATATACGCCTACAAACATTAAAACGAAATCTCAATATCTGATACATTCAATCTAGTTTAACGCGAAGCGATCTCCTTAATTACGCTCCCATCTCCAATTAGGCGTGTGTATTTCAACGGCAAGTTTCTTTGAATTGATTTTTGCTGCAAAAAATACAGCTTTTAGCTTTTTTTTTTTTTTGCAAATACCTTGCTTTGTAGTCCCTCTATGGCTACATCGCATCGCTTTCAGTCGCTTCTATTCATTGCTCTGCTCATTACCGTTGTCATGAGCGGGATACAGAGAGACGGCAAAAAGCGCACCGCTTTCTTCACCCTCCTAAAACGGACCAACTTGGTTTGTATTCGTTAATAAAATAGAAGGGAAATGGTGCAGACTGAGAGGCGTTTCTCGCTTACCTCTGCCAGCTCGTTTGCGGATCTCTCCGTGGTCGTCCGTCCCCAGCATTTCCCTCCCCGGTATGTGACAGAACTCCAGCGCTCCGGCGGAGAGAGAGCCCGGCTGGCGGCGCACCGACTCTCCTTCCGCGAATGGGAGGGTGATGTTCGGGATTTCTACGGGAAAACGGGGCCGGCCGTGTCTGCGTTCGTGGACAGACAGTGACTGAATCAAAAATAAATGGAATATCTGTGCAAACAGGAAATAATGATTTTTTAAAATTATTTTATTGAAGACCACGTTTTTTCATTCAGATCAACGTTTTTCAACTTATTTCTCATTCGCTTGTAATTAGGCCTAATTCTTCGATATTTGGAACGTGACCTTTCATTCAATATGAACTTGGATTACATTATTTATTCCGGTTTATAGATTACTGCCTGGCCACTTATTGACCTACAGCACAAACTCCGCAGCCCTGACCAGAATAACGGGTGTGATTGATGGGCGGACAGATAGAAAGATGTTTCTGTGTGACGTGAAATAACTGTGTAAGATTTCAAGCCTGACCCCAGGTGGCATTTTCAATATTTAAGGCGAGTTTTGCAGCTATCTGAAGGTACTTACAAACTGGCGTCCAGGATCACGTATAGCCGTGCTGGGCAGCTGTCAGCTAAACAATGATGAGTTTCTGCTGTGTTTTATACTGCAAGCGCCTTGGCACACGGAACATATCGTAAAACTACACTCAGGGTCGCACACCGACCACAGAGATTAATACTGACAATCACCATCTTGATCTATTAACATTCTTATGTCTTGTACCTTATTCGACACTTTGTTTTAAAATATCGTGTAAGATTATGTCCTATTCACCTAAACTGTAACTAGAACATTTGAATTGTTTAATCCATTTTCTTGGGCTGTTTATATTATAATGTAATATTTTATATAATTCATTATATATTAAAATTAATCCTGAGTAGTCACTTGGAATGGATAGAAGACGGGACACAACTTGGCTGATTATATGGCAGACCACATCTGTGCAGTAATATATTAAATGCCTCAACCTTCTGCACATTTGGAAAAGAACTGACCCATACAAGATGGAACAACTGACCTGGATGTTCATTGCAAGCAAGCTCCAAATATTTCTTCCGAAAAAAAGACTGCAGACTGCAATTCTAAGACGCATTGCCAAATCTCTCCTACACAGCCTCATCTTTGTGAAGAACTACCAGTACTGTATAACTGACAGCCTTACCCTAGTGGCAAGGGCAACAATGTGACATCAGAACTGTCAATGACCTGGAACGTCAACAAACAGGAGCAAGTCTGTTCTTTATCAATCAAACACAGGCAGAAGAGCAAAGCATACACAGGTGGCAGGAGCTGACATGACTAGACATCTACACAAAATTTAGTCAGCAAAAGGTCTGAAAGATAACATGACTTCTTAAAGCTCCGATGAATATGCCATAGAAAATATATGCAAAAGCAGGTCAACCATGAATCTGAAAAGCATAGAAATATTACAACTTAATCTCATAGCATGATGGTGGTATTTACTGCAATTTATCCATTACTCAGGCCTTTACCGATGACTATCATGACCTTGAGCAAGTTATTTCTGAGTTTAAAAAAACCTGACTATGAATCACTAAGATGGACAAAACAGTTATAATATATTAAAAGCATATAGATTACATTAATCAATTGTCGTACATTTTTAATGAACATATACGGCATAGACCCCACTGCTTCACCAGACTTTTCCTGAACCAGGGAAATATTATACGTCGCCTGGCTGAAATTGATCCAAAAATGACAGACCATTGTAACTGACCTCTTGAAATTGATTTCATTTTCAAAGAGAGCAGTTGCTGGATGTCTGGTTAAAATAAAGCAAGAGTCATACATCGAACTGCAGGCAAGAATATTGTAAATTTGCATGTCAGATCTGATGCAAATTCATAGCAGGGAATCTCAGGTATTTAACTGCCCCGCCCACTTACACATCATCTCATTTTATGAATGAAACAGCTGGGTCACAATTAACACCACCGGTGACCATTAACAACTATGATAAAGTTTTTAATATACGCCTAAACAACAAAATCTCAATATCTGATACATTCAATCTAGTTTAACATGAAGCCACTAACAACAACTGTTAACTGCTACACACTGCACAGGTCGCTCACGGACTTGTTGCTTTGCATTGAGTCCATTTGGTGGGACCATTTAAGTTTGACCTTAACAATCGGCATGTTAAATAAAGCCGGTTGTAAGGAGAGTATCAGAATAAAAGTGAAAATGTTAGTTTGTAGATTAACATTACCCACACTGGCAACACAAAATGCCCACGTCTTAGTCTACAAATTCCAAAGATGGAAAAGTGAGGTTTGAAAGAGTTCATTAACAAAAACATGAAATCAAATTAGAGTCTGTTGGACCATGAAACAAAGAAACAGTACATATTAAATCAGCTGCGTAGTTTTTCATTAAGCTGTATGTTAAGAAGTTATTGTTGTTTCTGGGTGTGCTCCACTTTGCATAGTCTTTCCAGGCACTTGACCATTTATGAGTAAATTGGTTGGGTGATTTTGTCCAAAGGCGACCTGAACAAGTGCCAGGAGGATAGTGGCCATTTTTGTCAGCCCATCCTTTGCTTTGCCATGGCAACCTATTACCACAAGATTGAAAAGCGTTCAAGGAAAAAATAAAAACATAATTTATGCAGAAAGTCAGGGGTTATGACGAGCCACTTAAGTAAGTCCCTTTTGTAGGTTGTCTGGGCAACAACTAATGCAGGAACTGGACTTGTGACCAAAAATCTACAGAGCTGAGTCCCCTGTGGTGGCATACTGCTGTTCTCTTAAACAAGGTCAACAATGAGGTTGATTAAAAAATGTTTTCTCACCCTATATGTCCCTGCCTTGTGACATCATATGCACATCATACAGTAGACGTCCTGCTTCTGAATATTACTCATCCCCATTTTCACTTCTCATTTCATTCTTCAGAAGCAGCGACAAAACGAAAAAAAAAAAACAACAACCAAACCTGCCACATCCACATTGGCCACATCCAGACCTTCTCCGAATCTACAGCATCTGAAATTGACTTTGGCGCAGTATAAACTCACCCCGAAGATAGTGTCGCTCTCATTTTCCCCGGGCAAAGAAACAGCGCTGGCTTTAATGCTCACCACATGGATCAGGGAAAAAGAGAAAAATGAAAGAAGGAGGAATGGCGTCAAAGAGCCCGCTATCTCCCCGTCGTACAGCTTAATGCATTGACTGCGAAATCCGCAAAGGAAGTCGCATTTTCTGATAATGACTGACATGACTGGATTTTTTATATTTTTTAGCTTAAACGCCTATCGGTACAAGCGAATCCAGCCTTTCCAAAGTCACTACCCTGACCTTCCACAAAGTCAGGAACAGAGAACACAAGTCCCCACCCTCCGCCATTCTCTGCTGGGCCAGTAAGTTACCCTTCTGCTCCAATGCCTTAGGCAAAGGTTTTACAAAAAGGCGTTCCATGGATTCGCAGAAAGACTTACTGAATTATCCTATGGCCAACTGACCAGGAGTTCCAGGGGCTGAGGCATGAACTGGGCAAAATGAATCTGTATTAACTGCTGTATTAACATAACCAGAGGAAGGGGAGTTTCTTTGAGAGACTCGCTACAAGGATGTGGCCACTGTTACAGTCATTCTAGAATGTTTCCATTACCATCCAGCAGGTGGCGCAGTGGGCAGCGCACAGTATGGCCTCTCACACCTTCAGGCTTTTGTGTTTGGTTCAAGCACCATGCTGTGTATTGAATATGTGCTCCCTGCATTTGTTTGAGTTTTTTGTGGTACCCAGGAATCCCGCCACAGTCCTCATAAGTGCATTGAGGACTCTAATTTTGTGTGTGTGTGTGTGTGTGTGTGTGTGTGTGTGCGTGTGTGTGTGTGTGTGCATGCACATGTTCTTTGTGCCATCTGCCTCCTGGGACACCCTCCTGCCTCATCGTGGCCGGGACAGATTAAGTTAAATATCCTACAAACAGGTGAAACTCACAGCAGATAAAAGAAACAAAATAATCATTTCTCCACAAACCCACAGGGAAACAAAGACTGAGGTGTGAAAATACAGGTTCTCTTGTTGGTTTTTCCCAGTTTAGCATTTTAAAGGTACATCCTTGCTTTCCGCCGTTTAAAACTGCGCCTGGCTTCAGCATCATTACGCACACCTGTGTTATGGCTTAACATCTCTCTGACAGGTTCATTCCGGTCCGACGGCCTCCTAATGAATAATCATCGGAGGGGGAGGGCCAGGGCACTCTGCAGATTGCCATGAGTGGGAGGTGAGCACAACTGATGTGCTTTTAAATGGCGCGGGGGGGGCGGTGTGTGGGTGTGGGGGTCGCTCCCACAGCTGATCACGGTGTGGAATATGATGTAATCCCATTGAATGGGTGGATAAATTTTAATTGGCTTAAAGGAACTAGAAGAGAGCAGTGGATGCTAATTAGCCATTTGGCTCTGGTGAAGCTTGTGAGAAAAGTGATTGCCAGGCCATGGAATCAGTTTCATCTGAACCACCCAGCCAAGCAACTGCTAGCACAACAAGCACTTCAGCGTGGACTGACGGCTCCGTGAGCAAGGCTGTCGGACTAAGAGAGGGGCGCCGCCGAGCCGAGCCTCCCTCTGGGGACATGGCTGGCGAGAATGTGCCCACTACAGAAAAATGCGAAACACTGCGTGCCACATCTCTGGGACGCTGGCTGTACCCGAGCAGAAATCCGTAATGAGCAGGTGGACCTTACAGCATCAGGTTGTGATCTGAGGGAGGGCACTTCTCTGGGCCCAGTCTCCCCATGCTTAAGATCATAAATAATGGCACCATTTCTTTCTTTTTCCATAATTGATACGAACATATATCCATCCATCCATCCATCCTCCTTGACCATACTGCGACAACGTCAGTCTAGCTCAGGGCAGAGGACACCTTAGGTGGGATGTCAATAAGAATGCATAAGTATTTTTTGTTATAATTAGTATTTTTTGTGTTAAGTTTTAATTTTTGTAAGTTTCACAATCAAAAGTAGCAACTGTCCATACTTATTATTTTCTATTTCCATCCATCCATCCATCTACCCATCCATCCCTCCTCTTAAGCGCTAGGTAATTGCGTCTGTCCCAAATTTGTCCCAGAAACAAGAAGGTGGTCCTGGAAATCCAGGACTCCTGGCCACACGTGGGAGAGGACTGCACCAAATACACTAGCGTGGATCTACAGAGCATGGATGCTGTATTAAACTGAAACACATTAAGATAATCACCTACTTGTGACAATCATGACGGTAAACCTGAGCTTTATGAATGTTAATTAGAAAAGTTCATGAAATACATAGTGAAGGAGAGACAGAGAAATTCTACATAATTCTTTTTTGATGTGCAAACTAAGTGAATGTTACATGTTGTATCTGGTTATAATAAATGTATAAATATGTCTGACTCACACATAACTTAATTGTCTTTGGATCTTAAGGGACTGAGAATTCTCTCTTAGGCACATATTGTGGGACTATTTCAGCTGCACATTATAAATCACACCAACTAGTGTGATCTCCACTGTATGTGTTAATGTGTGTGTACGTTTAAGTGTTCATTTCATTTAGCAGACTGATTCTGGCAAACCAGAGGTCTTCAAATGGTACCGCTGGAGCCATGTGGGTGTAGATAACATAATGAAGATGCTCACCGCGTTCCGTTACTGTCCCTGTTTTTGTTAAAGGAATGGAGAAGAGGTGTTGGTACTTCTTTAGAGAAAGCTTTTCTGGAAGCTTCCCACAGTTATCTGCTTCGCAATCTCAGATTGCAACGTAGTGCAGAAATTCGGCTGCCACAGACGCAGAGCGGAGAAAAAGTCCAGCGTCTTTCTCTGGAAAAGTCACTCGGCCTGAATGGAACAAGGGAGCCTTTGGTGCAAAAGGTAAAGAGTCTGGGCTATTTTTGCCTGCAGTCCTCAAGGCAACACAGAAGATAATTATCTCAAAGTCCCCAGGAAAAGTAGCTCGATGTTGCAAGGCCTTCCCAGTAATGGAAAAGTTCGAGATTTTTTTCTTTCTGTACGTTTGCAAACTTCTCAGTCTTTTAAAAGTCTATTTTCTCACTTTGCTGTTTTATTTAAAATTATATACATTTAAAAATGTATTTAGATAATGGAATACTAATATAAAATGAATTTCCTGATAAAATTTACAGCAGGACTTGCTAGCTTGCTAACTTGCTAGCGTTTTAGGTCACTGTGCCCTGTACAGTTTGGCGTTTACATTTTCACCCCATTTGATTCCCACTGAAGTTGTTTTTCACCCCATCCATAACCAACCCGAAAAGGGGGGGGGAATAAAAACAAAATTCTGACAACATTTCTGGAGTCAAGGCCACTGAAAACAACAGCCCATTCATCAGGGTGAGCCTGGGGTGGGGTACTCTAAGGGGAGGGGGGCAATCAGCCGATTGGGTGACTCCAGGTGACCGTTTGCTGCAGCCCACTGAAGACTTTGAGCCTCCACATTTTGAACAGAACTGGAGTTAACATCCAGATTGGCATCTGTGGACTAATCTAAGTAGTTAAACGGCTCTAGCCGTTTTCACTACTGAGTAAAGGGAGACGTAGATCTATAACTTTGGATGTTACCGATCATTGGCACTAATTGCACCCTCCAACATGCAGCTAACATTCCAGAGACATTATGAGGCGGCCCACTTAAGGGGGGTGCCGTGGGGCTGAGTGGATTAAGGCTCTATGCCGATGATCAGAAGGACACTGGTTCACATTTTGGCAGAACAGTCATGAGCTCCCCCCCCCACCAAAATGCCCTGAGGTCAACTATATATCTCAACAGGAGAAGAAGATGGGTTGTGGAAAAGAAAGCATTCAAATGTAAACAAAGCATAATTTTTTTTTCATTTAATTTTCATTTTTTAACTTTCTATAAACATACTAATTCTGGGGTCTGCGAGGTATGTAAACATACAACTACGTTCACGAAACACTCAGTAAATTTGTCCATAAATTACTGATACACCTACCTTATAAGTAATAAGGAATGTCTTTAAGACAAAGCCGAACAAATAGAAAAACTGTAAAGTAAAAACTGGACCTTAGTGTTTTATAAATAGTTCAATACTCTAATGATGTGAAAATAGCCAAAAGGATGATTTTCCGCGAAACGAAGTTCGTAAAAAGATACGTTTTAGCTTAGCAGTCACATTACAAACTTGCCGCTCTCTTGAGTCACATTTCCATAAGCATTTCATTATGCAATGCATGAGTCCCTGGAAACAGAAATACGCTTTACATAACATATTTCTCCTTCTTGGGATGTCAGAATGGAAGCAAATATCCAGATAATTATTTTTCTCTGTTTCTTCTTAAAAACTTCCTTCCCTCCAGTATCTAATATGATTTTTAGTGAAATCTTAGGTGCAGCACCCACGCAGTTCTGTATTGAAAGGGATAAAAACCGGGTCGTACCACTTTTGGTGGTAATAGGGGGTCATTTGGTTATGTGCTCCGGAACCAGCAGTCATCACACCGTAGCGGACTCAGGTAAGGTTATAAGGTGGATATGTGCGTTATGAAGATGTGTGAGGAAGGGAGCTTGCACCTAATCATCCCTCACTTCCCCAAGGCTCCACCACACTCCCACCCACCAACATCTTTAAATCGCTCTCATTTCTCCCAAAGGTTACTCCTGCCCACAGGGCTGAGACAATGTCAGAAAGGCCCACTCCATTTGCGGGCAGCATAAATAGGCATTTCCCGCCAGAGTAAACCCACTTTCGGAGCGTTGACCTGCTGCATTAAGCTTCCCACCTCGCACTGAAGGGGAAAAATGAGTGTCCTCCTCCATGTAAGATGCTGCAGTACCCAAATGTCACAGGCAGGGCTGGGGCGGCCTTGGCGTACAAGCTTTCAGTAGCTGTATACCCTGATCTTTACGTATGCCATCCTTGTACAAACTGGAGAAGAAGTATTTGTTTACTCACATAGGTATGCTACAGGTTGAATTATTATAAAAATATTTTTTATGCAGACTCCACTATTGGTGATAAACACCCAAATATCCCCATTTACTTAAATCCTTCCATCAGTGATCACTTAACCAAAAACCAGGTCATGCTCAGAATATATCCCAGACAGCAGAAGACACGAGACAGGGGAAACTGTGTACAGAAGTCCATCACAGGATACACACAGAACAAGACAAATTCTCCTAAATAATGCATGTTCTTGGACTGTAGCATGAAGCAAGAGGACCCAGAGGCAACAGGCTTAAACACGGGTACACCCTCGATGGGGTATTAAATGTGGCTGCCTCCTAAACTACTGAACAGGGCTCTCCAGTTCCAGTCCTTGAGGTTGCTTAAGCTCACCTTGTTCGGCTCACCAGCTAACTGCCAAGTTTAGTAGGTGCGCTTGAGCAGGGAAATCTGCAAACTGTGTTACAAACCGGTCCTCCTGGACCAAAATTGGGGAGCCTTGCTATAAATCCATCCTCTATACACTAAAATGTACTCAACCCGAGAACCAAAACTACTTTCCCTGGTTCACTTGGCTGAATGAAAAGAAGGTGTAAAGGCAGCTGGCTGTTCCCCAGCCCTTCAGTGACTCCTCGGCGACCCCTAGCTTGGTCCAATGACAATGCAGTCTACACCCACACTGGCAGCTCTGCTGAGAGAGGCCACCTCTAAAAATTACTTCCCACAAAGTCACTCCACCGACTGCCTGCTTCAGAGGGAAATCTTTTAAAAACCCATGACAAACGAACGGGTCTGGCGTTCGCTCAACCCGTCGCTGCAGGGTAGCGAATGAAAAGACTGCCACCTTTGAATCTCCCGAATGGATCACAAGTATTTCTGCTCTCAAGAAAAGCTGGGGAAAATACTGCCGGTATGGAAGGCCAGTTTGCTCCAAAAGAAGAACAGCAGCTGAAACAGGGAAGAGTGAGAAAAGGACTTGGCGGTCACTGAAACAGAGACTGCTGCAGCCTGTGAGGACACTTCTTAGCCCTCAATTATACAAATCAGCAACTGTGTGTATAACCATCTTGTATCTCTCTGGTACCAAACTAGCTGGCAGTCAGGGGCCATACAGGGGTGGGACCAGTGCTGCTGAAAGCTGATTGGCTTCCAGAATGACCCCTCCCCAGTCATGTAATGATTCAAAACATATCAGGGATAAGGTTGGCCCTTCTGTATGAATTATGGCCCTTCTTATCCCACCCACCTTAAAAAAGTAGGATTACCCCTGCACTGTCGATAAAGTTGGAAAAAATGTTTTGCATTTTTATGATGTTGAATACACATTAACAACAAACTCGACTTTCCACAGTTGGTGCATACTCACAGTGTTACTAATGGGATTATGGGAACAATCACTTTCCAGGGCAACCTGATGAACACATCTGTCAGCCTCAGTCCAACCATATAAGCAGACGGTAGCCACAGATTGGATGGTATCCATTTGCTTCAGTCCTGCAAAACTCTTCTGTAACACAAGTTGAAACAGACCCCTTACTACACAACAATGCCGGCACAACAAGTAATAAAAAAAAGCATTTCAGTCAGTCATTACTAGTATCCCAGCTATTATACAGAGTAATTTATTGATTCTACTTACGGATTCTTCTGTTCTCAACCCCACGGTTCGGCTATCTGCTGTATGAAAGGAAAATCTTTACCAAGAGAAGTTAGGCAACAAAGATCTATAAGCCTTTATATAAAACCTAACTTTTTATGTTAGGCTGGAGACTTTTCTCCAGTAATTATAAGACATGGTAACAAAGTTTGTTCTGAGTTCCAGAACATCCTTCACCAGCAGCCAATAAACATAAAGTTAGAAGACACATGGAATTTTAATAATGGGTCAGAATACTTGGGTAATGAATGCGCCACAATAAAGGCTTAGAACCATAACATTCTGTGACTAAGTAGGTGTGCACTGGGACAGCTAATTACCACAGAAACGGGCAGACCTGTGTAAACTTTGTTGCCATCTGGATGACTTAGAGGTGTCACTAAATAAATATTAATGGAAGACTGTTAATTCAGAGACACAGTGTTTATTTTAAGCTGACAGTTTATTAATATTCTAGGCCTACACTTATTCAAGGAAGTTTATACAGTTCGGCTCGTTACTAAGAACATACTGGAGATAGAAACACATATAGTCTGAATATATGGATATCCCCAAAATTACAGTAACTATATCGGCATAGAACAAGCTGAACTTCCAAGCCCTGTGACTTTCATCTACAGAATAAAGATATTTTTTTCCCCTTCCACTCTTCCTCATGACCAGAATCGATTCAACACCCTCTGCTTACAACAGAAAACCGGCTGAGAAAAAGTGGCATGTTCTGCTGGAGATTCATATTTTAGGAAAATGCTTAGACTAAGCTCACCTTTGCATTCGCATCATCAGTAAAATGCCATGCGTCCGTTCGTGGTTTTGAAAAGCTTTGGGTTTGAGAAAACAGACTTCATTCTGCAACATTGTTTGTACAATAGAAAACTCTCCAAGCTGAGTAATGTCTGTGTGATACTTAGTTATAAAGAGAGCAAGGTAAAGGTGGACCACAGGACAGGACAGGACAGGACAAGCCCTACTGAGCAACTAGGTAAAGGGGTAAGCTGCTAAAATAGTTTGGCAGACTGATTACTATAGATTACTCACCACCTGTCAGTCATTATATGGAGAGTAAGAGGCCAAGCCTACGTTTGGGTGGCCAGGTCAAGCTGGCAGCAGATGTGTATCTTGTGTTTAAATAAAAAGCTGTGTGTCTTGTATTTACCAGACATAAAGAACCTGTAATATTCATTGTGTTTTGTAGTTTAAAGCAAAATTCCAGAGTTAGGTGTGTAGGGCTTCTGACTTCTGATGATTTTATCTGAATGGATGCATGAATGGATGGATGGATACATTGTAAAAGTAAAATCTGCAAATAAGTTGGTGTCCTGTAGTGTGTGTGTGTGTGTGTGTGTGTGTGTTTATCTGCTGGACGATGGATTGGCAAGTCCTCCAGAAGGTATCCCCTCCATTGTGCTCTGTGCTTGCGATGACCGTATACTGGAGCACTTCTGCAAAATGAAAAAATATTAAATGTATTTAATAACTGAGGACTGTATTCTATTATCTTAACAATAATAACTTAACATACGTGTCCTCCCTCACAATAGCTTTCAGTAGCAGTCAGAGGTAGAAAGTTCAGGTTCAGAAAGTACAAATCCAGACCAAGATTTTGTTTCACCAACCAGTTGAGTATTCTGTGAATGTGACTCTTTATACTCAACTGGTTAGTTGGACGGGATAGTTGAATTAAACGGGATGCATGAATCCTAAATATGTTGACAGGTATCGACATGTATTTAAGTTTCTGTGTAGGTCGCATTTCTACGTTCAGCCTGCTTTGGTCATGGTAGAGAGAGAAGACGAGGCTACTACAATGCCCAGCAAGTGTGTGTGTTTATGAGTATTTATAATGACCAAAAAAAACAAAGTCTTCCAGATGGAATTTCCATAAACTCAATTAAGTTTAATCAGTCGTTTGCTTATTTAATTATTCAGGGACTTTGAACTAGTAAGTTCAGAATTAAGCAGCGAAAGTTAGGGTCCAAGTTTTAATTATCTACTCTTCACTTACAGCATTTTAGTCTTAAATATTACGAAAAGTACAAAAACTCAAGAACTGTGAGTACATGTGCTGTCATTGTACAATTGTTCTGGAGATCAATAAAATACCGTTAATTTGCAGAATAAGTCAATTCTCTCCAACTACCTTACGCTGCTTTTAAACAGAAAATATAAACAAATGTGTCCTGAAGACAGTAGTTGAAATATTTAGAAAATGAAAGTCCAGGCATTTCCTTTACATGGATAATACATCTTCTCGTGATGGTCAAATTGAACTTAGACCTATAATTGGTTTAACTGTATGGTAGCAATTGTATAAGGATCTGAGCGACTTTGACATGAGCCAAATTGTGATAGACGACTGGGTCAGAGCATGTCCAAACCGGCAGGTCCTGTGAGGTGTTCCTAGTATGCAGTGGTCGGTACCTACTAGAAGTGGTCCTAGAAAGGCCAACCGGTGAACCGTCGACAGTGACATAGGCACCCAAGGCTCACTGATACGCGTGGGGAGCGAAGGCCAGCCTGTCTGGTTCTGATTCCACAGGAGAGCTACTGTAGCACAAATTACTGAAAAAGCTAATGCTGACTGTGATAGAAAGGTGTCAATGGGCACAATGGGCAGGTGAACATCAGACCTGGACCAAGTAGCAATGGAAGGTGGCCTGGTCTGATGAGTCACATTTTCTGTTGCATCATTTGGACGGCTGGGTGCGTGTGTGTACCTGGGAAAGAGGTGGCACCAAGATGCACTATGGGAAGAAGGCAAGCCAGCTCTGGGCAATGTTACGCTGGGAAACCTTGGGTCCTGGCATTTTTGTAGATGTTACTTTGACACATACTGCCTACCTAAACAATGATACTAAGTACATCCCATCATGGCAATCATATTCCCCCATAGCAGTTGTCTCTTTCGGCAGGATAATGCGCCCTGCCACATTCCCCAGATCTCAATCCAATCAAGCATCTATGGGATGTACTGGACAAACAAGTCCAATCCATGGAGGCCCTCGCAATTTAAAGGACTCAGAGGATCTGCTACTAACATCTTGGTGCCAGATACCACAGGACATGTTCAGATGACTTGTGGAGTCCATGCCTCGACGGGTCAGAGCAGTTATGGCAGCACAAGAGGGACCGACACAGTATTAGGCAGGTGGTTTTAATGGTGTATATTATGAATATACCATTTTGGCTGTACTGCTGAGAAGAGCAGACACTCCATAACAGACAATGATAAACATGGGCATGGATGTGGATGTTTACCTTGCAACAGCTTACTACACACTTCATTGACTTTGGGAACTGGGTCCATCTGGGTCCAGGGGAAAGTGGTGGCCTAATGATTAGGGACGTGTGCTTCTGATCAGAATGTTGCTGGTTTGAATCGCCAACCAGTAAGGGACCGTCCCCACACACTGCTCCCTGTGTGCTGAATTAGCTGCCCAGTACTGTTACAATATCACATATGGGTTAAATGCAGAGGACACATTTTGTTGTTGTGTGCTGTCGTGTGTCAATAATGACATTTAATCACTTTCACTTAATCCATCCATTTATCCAGCCATCTTTTACCGGTTTACCTTGTCCGTGGGGCCATGGCAGTTCTGTGAAACAAAGATCGGATCACTAGCAAAGATGTTAACTTATGTTATGCTATATGTTAACTGTATTTAAATAATGCAGTATATAAAAGTTGAAACTGTGTATCACACTGCTGATACAGAATTACTACAGGTTCCTTTCATCCTGAATGCAAAGTGGCGGCAATTCAATGATGGCCGATTTCTCCAACAGCTGAATTTAGCCCCGACTGTGCATACTGTCTGGTGCTTAATGAGCAGATGCCACACAGTCCAGTGAATCTCCAAGTCAATTTGCGGGCGACCGAAAAGCCCAATGCATGGTACCCCGCCTACCTCTCGACCAGCATTAGTAGATGGCTGGAACATTTTGCTTTATTTTCCTTGCCTGGTATAGCAGGACAAATAAAAACCCAAACAAGTACAGTTGCAGACGTTTGGATGAAGGCAGGAGTTCATTTTTCCTATGCATGAAGCAATAAAAACGTACTACTCAGCTAACGAGGCCTTCTGCAGCGTATAATACTGCATACTAGTGATTTGTCCATATATTTATCCTTATGGTACAGCGTGGATCTTTTTAGAGAGAGCAGATTGAATTGTAAAATATAAGCCAGTTAGCAAAAGAGGGTCCTACACACAGACAAGAATATGCTGACCCCAACTGCACCTTCAAAATTTTTCTGGGTATGGTGCACTTGTATTGTTGTACAAAGGTAATTCTGAAGTTGCATATGCTGTAAATGCAGTTTTCACCCTTTGCAATATATTTCACAATTCCCTGGTCTGGCTTTCCCCATCTCCTCAAGGTTTCTACACCTCCTATTCAAAACAGTTGTGCTAAGCAGCTGTAATATACTTTGGTCTTTATCATTTTTTTTTCACTTTACTGACTGTTTTTCTGTTGAGTGCTGTGAAGTGCCAATGTGCAAGAGTAGGTTTCCATTATTTTTCTTTTGCCCTGAACGTCCCCCCATCAACACTAGACATTATAAACCCCCCCCCACACACCATTTCGGTTTCATGTCGGCTGCTCACTTGCGTGTATCCCAGCCCAAACTCTGTGTGCCACTCTGATGCCCTCAGATGAGGAACAAGCCTCCTGTTATTGCTAAAAACCTGCCGCCACTTGCAATAAGGTGCTGGTTAACATTTAACCCAAGCATAATGCTGTGCTTAGAGCATTATAATCTACAGTGCCTGAATTATTTTTATTGTTGTAAACCAGGTAAAGGATTTTCCTATTATCCGTTATGCAATTTTTCATTCTAGGAACGTTTACTGAACGTTAAGACTAAGGCATGGAAATGTTCAAAGTGTCCAGTTATCCTGATGGTCCCAAGACGTTATCCCACTGCTAAACGTTATTTTCCGGTTTTTGTGAAGCTATGCCCTCTCAACTGATTAAAAGTTGTTCTAATCAGTCAAGCCTATTTTAGTTCATCTGATCTTGCACTCAGACATGACTTCTTCCTGGTTTATCTTTGAGTTTGAGCGTTCCTGAGTTCTGTCTGCCTCCTGAGTTGTCTGACCCCATTTCTGTCCTTAGACTGATTTCCATCCTGCCCTTTTGACTGCCGACGATCATCGTCTATCCATCGCTTGCCTTCCGACCACGATACCCGTCTCGTCCCCTCAATCAACCCAGCTCATCACCTGACCCTTGCCTGTCCCCCGACCATGATTCTGTCTGTATCCTTGGGTTGGTTTTTGGCTCTCTCTGGTTTCAATCAGGACCGGACTACGAGCTACCTCATCCCCATTAAAGCTACTGCATGCTAGTGTCCTCTTTACCGTGCTACTCCATGAGAAAAGTAGTTGGTAAAGCCTGAAGTAGCTCAAATTGTCCTTCCTGACATGGATTCGGTGGTCACCCTAGTGGAGGTACAAGACAACGGAGTACAACGGATGATCTGTGAAGTGTGCATGTGTGTCATTGGGGATGAAAGTTATGGGGGCTTTCTAAAGAGGTGACCAATGAACTATAACAAAGAGAAAAAAAAGTTACAATATATAAAACAAAATCTCCCTTAGGATGACAAAGAGAGAAGAGAGGACACTGCAATAGCATGGTCAGCAAGATTGCTTCTGGAAACTGACCGAATGGTGGATTAGTGGACCAACTAAGAGTACCTGCACACATCCCCATGGCCACTGGACGGAAATACCTCAATCCCTGGCATGTACAAGGAATTCAAGAAATGCATAGGTCCATGAAGCCCCCTCTCAACCTCGGGAAACTCCTTGGCGAGCCACATTTATAGAACCTGCACGTCTCTCTCGAAGACAATGGAGTGGGAACGAGGTGGATGATTCACCAGCCACAAGTACGAATGAGAGAAGGGAGAAAATCCTATGTTTATGCCTCAGGGCCACCGACAGTGACAAGCCCGAATGTCTGATGCAATGTAGCACGAGGTTTTAGCAGAGCGTTTAAAACTCCCACTACCCGACCCAGGTGTTTGTCCCTAAGAAACGTGGGAGGGTGACTTAATGCAAATAGTCAGCCAGAGATGGCAATCACTGCACATGAGCGTTAATGAGAATTAAAACAGTCGTTATGCTTTTAGTATTGCATATTAAATGTATCAGTGTGCAGGGCTTTTCAGTGGACAGCTAGCTTCAGATCTGCGGTAGCAGCTTCATAAATGTCCCTATGGAAGGTAGTTTACAACTAGTGGAGGGAAGGGAACCTCCAAATTTGGCTGTTTTCAGGCAGCTCCACCCGTTTACATGGAACACTCCCTAGCAATGGGATGTGATGAGCAAGGATGCTGGGACTGCAAAACAAGCATGATGATTTAGAAACAGGGGTGTGGCCTTTAGTGGGAGGGGGCAGGGGGTGGGGTTAGTGAATGGCACTTTAATACACAGGCTTACCTAGACTGAAGCCCAGATTCCCCCCTCCCCTCCCCAGGTCGACAAATGTCATCCTTGCAATCACCGCCCTGACAACTCAGAGGCCTCTGACGATGCAAATAGCGACAGGAGATATAGCATTGATTCAGGTCACTTGTTTTTTATCTTGTTGGTACTATAAATGTTTTTCTCTATTTTCCTTGTAAACCCTTGTGGATCCTGACACCCACCCTCTCTGCCGTCACTGTGACTGTTTTCCCAAACACTCACTCACAGTCAAACCAGTCCTCTTGACTTCACCCCCCACCCCCCATACTGTGCTGACCCTGTCCCTGCCACAAAACGACACTCCGCCCTCAGGGAGCCACCTGTTTGGAACTCATCTGCATGTCACTCTGCTCGGTGTACAGCCCCAAAACCGACTCACTGCCACACCAGTGAAGCCCATTAAAAAAGTAGAAACATTTGATAGCAAGTAAGAAAGCATGTACGAAAGAGGGAAGAGGGTTGATGATGAGTAAGAGAGAAAAGACTGGTTACTGGGGCTCTAGAATGGACAAAGATTTACTCATCCTGAAAGAAGGTACAGGCGCGTAATGACCTTTCTTCGAAAATGGAAACAAAAAAAGGTCTGAAGCACAGTGCCGAACACCAAATTTTATATAGAAAACCATTTCAATCCATTTGAAGCTTCAATGAACACAAAAAAAATACATCTGGGCCACAAGCGGCGGATGTGGAAAGGAAAGAATAGACGTGAAAGGCGCTGCCTGAAACAGGGGCCCTAATCTCGCTGCTCCGGAAAGTACGACAGCATCTTTAATTCACTCCAGTTCAGTCCTTTTTGTTTTTATATAGCGCCCTTCCCAGCAGATTTGCCCCAAAGCACTTTGGGATCTCTCATGTCCACCGCCAGTCCAAAGTCATACACTTAAGCTGACGTCTTAGGCTGCCTGGCATCTCTGAATTAACCGTAGTGTGTGATGAGGTGTGTGTGTGGGTCATGTATATATTATATTGCGGGGACCAAATGTCCCCAAAATCTGATAAAACCTGTTATTTTGATGGTGTGGGGACCTTTTTTTTGGTCTCCACAAGGGGAAATTCAATTTTATAAAAATCTGTGAATGCAAACAAAAAACAAAAAATATCAAAAGACTTGTATTTTGTTTGGTTACTTAAGATTAAGGTTTGAGCTGGGTAGGGGTTAAGTCATTGTTGGGATTAGGGTTTTTCCCATAGAAATGAATGGACGTCCCCTCAAAGATATGAATACATATGTGTGTGTGTGTGTGTGGAGGGGAGGTGTCCCAGGCCAACCTGGACTGCGGAGGGCTCCATTAGCATACTAACCTTATAGTAGGCAGATGTAGATGTGCAGAACTATCCACCCATGGTGTACTCTAGTTGGGAATAGGGGTGAGGAGGGGGCATGGATAATCTGGCAGATTCAAGTGCCCGGCTCTTTTCAGGGGCCCTTGAATTTTTTTGGACAGTGGGCCCAAGGTGACAATTTGTCAGGGGAGCCAAAATTTCTAGCTACACCCCTGGTTGGGGCATAAGACTCATACACAGGCACCCACTGACACAGGCATGAGACCAGTTCACCATAAGCTTATGGCCATGTGACAGGAAACCGGAGCAGCCAGGGTGGGGGGAGGGTCACTGAAATGCAGCGCAGGGGCCTGCATGCTAAGCTAAAAGCCTCAAAGCAAGTCTCCACTACAGGACCGTGGAAGGATGGCCGTCAACATTTAAATCTATTTCGTAAATGGTAATGTGAAAAGCATACAGAAGTTCCTAAAAGGGAAGCGGCCAATGTGACAGTTAAGCATGGAGGAGGGCTCTAGGCATTTACAGAACCGGAGCCTGACCACAAAGGTGATCAAAGGAAATGTGCTGCTTTATTATCACTACGAAAGAAAAAAAAAATCACCAAATAACAATAAGAGACAGCTAAGAATAGCTGCAGACCTTTCGAACGCCAGTAGGTCCCGCTGTTTAATTGTAAGGAGTAAAAACTCAAATAACTATGGGAGGAGATTGGGAGCGGCTGGCTGACTTCGCTGCCGCTTTCGCAGGGTCGCCGTACAGCCGGTTGACAACCAATCAAATCCCCAAAGCAGCACATTACAGGCGAGCCATCAAGACGCACCATCTTTTATTATTTTTTTATCGTTTCCATTTTCTATTTTCATCCTGCTAAATCCGGTACTTTCAGTGCTATTCATAGCCGTGCAAATTATAGGTTTTGTGCCGAAACAGTAGCTGGGATTCAATAACAGCAGATAAAGAAAACATCTAGGACTGGGCTTTGCAGGGGGGTATCATCACAAAAACCCCAATATCTCTGTTCTCCACCCCTGTGCCTTTTCCAAGTCACCATGAACAATAAGACAAACACCAAGGGCCCTTTCAGCAGTCATTTCTGCTTAAAAGAGGTCTGTGGGCAGCACTTAAATATCCTAGTGAAATATTTAATTCCTTTTCCAGTTAATGGTCTGCCTGCTTCTGGCTGCACACTGGCCATTGAATACCTTTTTTTTTTTGAATCCAAGAAACGAGATGTTTACTTTCCTGGCAGTCAGTTTTAGCAAAACTGCTTCAGAGGAAAGAGGGAATATTTGGCACGGAGGGCTTTCAATTAGGCCATTATGAAGCAAAACATTGTGTGTCGCAGGTAAACAGCAGTCAGAATGAGTCGGGGGTGCAAGGTCTGAAGAAAATAAAGACATCTGATGGTCCATCTGACTGCCTGATGGGTGCCGTTGTACATTATGCTTAGGAAAGACTTTTGGGGGTGGGGGGATAGAGTTCACCATAGGTTTTCTCACAAAAAAAAAGTTGTTTAAATCCAATGTTATATATGCAGTCAACCAAGAATCAACCAAATTTACTGCCTTCATCTTCTAACTCTCAAATGTGCTGTTGTAAGCGCTCCACTGATACATCAATTAAATTTTGAACATTGAACACAGTGTTTAACACTGCTGCCTCACACTTCTGGGACCAGCGTTCGAGTCTCTTCCATGTGTGTGGAGTTTGAATGTTCTCCCCATGTTATTGTAGGGCTTCGTCCGAGTACTCCTGAATCCCCCACAGTTCTAAAACATGCTGAGGTTAACTGGAGTTACCAAACTGCCCACAGGTGTGCCAAGAAATTGGTTGGCACCCCATCCTGGGTTGTTTCTTGCCCTGGACCTCCCCACGTGACCTTGAGTAGTAGAAGAATATGGATGGATGTTAATCAGTAATTGTTATTATAGTCATGGAGCACTCAGTCAAGAAACGGTTATCGGTTTTAACAAGCGGAATCCATCATAGAATACCTGCAGACCAGGCTGTCTGCCCATATTGCCAGATTTTCTGCCTGATGGCCCCGCAACACACACAAACACACACAGACACACAACTGGGGGCCTGCTGATTGGATGGGCAGCCCCAAAATGAGGTGCAGCAAAAGTAGACTCATATACAGAGAGTCAGAAAATGAGGAACTGGAACCAGAAGTGGGGTTTAAATACACAAGCATAACCATGACACGCCTAAGAAAGACGTTACTGGCCGGCACACCAGCCACTGAGCCCCCGCTAATCAAGACCACGACCCCAGATGATAAGAATCATAAAACTTGAGACAAGACACCAGCGGACCCAGAACCGCAAACTTGGAAGCAAGACGGCAGCTGACCAAGAACCATAGACACTCGGTACCCCATAACTGGCAGCAATGCTGATAACCAACAGGTGACCAAAACCATTAGCCTGACAAACATGGGCTCTAGACCCAAACCAAGCTTTAAGCCTGATACTCCAAAAGCAAAGGCAATAACTGAATAGCTTAAATACAACTCAGAGGCCACTGCCTCTGGCTCAGAGTAAGATCACACAGGCAGTGCTCAATTACCTGATTGCAACACAGCACAGGTGTGATAATTACAGTTGAACAATGCTTAATTATCTTTGGCATCGGCATGAAAAATAATAAAAGAAAAATAAACATAATTATACCCTTTATTTAGCTTTCCCCCTGTGCCCATTAACATTATATTGAGTACCTACCAAACTAATAGAACTGCCTTACACAGCAGCTCCGTTTTAGATCCTCTCTACCCCAGTTAGCTTCACTTTCTTTATCTATAGCAGTGTTTCTCAACCTGGTCCTTGGGGACCCCCCCAGCCGGTCCACGTTTTTGCTCCCTCCCAGCTCTCTGCCAGACAGCCCACATTTTGCTCAGGAGCTGGGAGGGAGCAAAAACATGGACTGTTAGGGGGTCCCCCAGAACCAGGTTTGGAAATCCTGCTCTACAGTAAAACAATATCAGTGTAGTAGACATAATATTCCTGTTATGACCATAAAGATTTTGACAGGGGATCTTTTGTTATCGAAAACAGACGTTAGTTGAGTTGTACTTCATACTGAGTTTGCGAAGCACCATTTGCACTTGTTCCTGTGTGAAATGGGCCACACTGTTGTATTCTATGGTTTGTGCTGCTCAATTTTAAGGTGGAAGAGGGTAGCGTTGTCCAAGAGGATACATTGGAATGATAATGAATGCATGCGATTGAGTACAACCAGCTTCAGATGGAATTGGCTGACCTCTCATTTTGCTCAAGACCTCTACATGTTCTGCTATAATTTAGTTAATTTAATTGGGCCGTTGTGATTAGCAGAAATTTGTCTGGCTTTTCTTTCTTACAGCACCTACATTGCCCATTAATTAAGACAGTGAGGGGAGGAACAGCAATGGGAGGAAGGAATGCAGGTTGTCTACTTGGTTGGCAAGGTAACAGACGGCTATTCTGGAAGAAGGGGAAAGGCACAGGAAATCCAATCGAGCATCTAGACTTTAGAAAGGGCTGTTTTGGGGGGCAGGCTCAAGCACCAGGGTCCAGGAACATGTTTTGGGGCTGATGGAAAGAACTGAACCAGATTTAATATGATCTGCAGTAAGATAATGGTGCCGCGACCGGATTGGCGTATCTCATGACCTCACCAGGCCGGAACAGTCCACACTGCCCTCCCTTTCTTGCCAAGCCTTTGATGCTCTTTACATTTTGCAGTTTATCATTAGGTGCCGCTATTTGTATGTACAACGCAATGCCTCTCATACATTATTTGAAAGCTCTCAGACTGAGCTGTAGTGTGACAACGACAGCAGAACCGGAATGGATAAGTACCGCAGCAAGTGCCAAATGGAGAGAGCGAAATGCTAATGTCAGATCACACACGCTTTCCCAAAAGAAAAACTTAATGAATGCCACCCTCAGGCACCATCATTAATAAGTACCATTAACGCACTTTTGGCTGACTCCTTTCCCGTGCCGTTACTCGTCGCATGTGCCTCCATTATTGCCATTACTCAGCGGTGCAAAGAGCGGCCGGGCGGACAGCAAGACTTTTCCAGAGTGGTGCGTTAACAGTCTTTCAATGCCAGTGCCGGCTCAGTCCGGTGTGAATTTTCATTTTACAGGGTGGTTTGGGAACACTCATTAATATTTATGAGAAAAGCTCTTCCTGATTGGCCGGTGAACATGCTCCCATCAACATGTGCTACTTGATTGGCCAGTGAACATGCTCCCATCGACATGTGCTACCTGATTGGCCGGTGAACATGCTCCCATCGACATGCACCACCTGTTTCCACAACCAACACTCCTTACAGAATCCAAGCAGATGAGTCTTGATATCTTTATGCAATCTTTCATAAACAACTATTGACATTTTATCAACCTGAAGAAGTCCTTACCTGAATTTCCTTAAGTCATTGTTTGCAATGGGAGCTTAGTCTATATTAAATTTGGTGCGTTTCCACTCTTTTTCTAAAAAGTCCAACTTTATCCATGAATTAAAGTCGAATCCATCTGCTGTAAGACGCTCATCGAAAGTATGACTGTAAATTTTAAGCATTTCAATCCAATCGCAGTATAGTCTGTTTTCCTTATCATAAGCTGAATAGTATTCTGACTTATGGGTTCTGGAAGTTAGCGGTTAGCATGGTTTCCTTGGCAGTTAGCGATTAGCATGGTTTCCTTGGCAGTTAGCGATTAGCATGGTTTCCTAGGCAGTTAGCGATTAGCATGGTTTCCTAGGCAGCGATTAGCCTGGTTTCCTAGGGAGGTCACGGTTAGCATGGCTTCTTAGGCATTCTGTCTAAGGCATTCACTGGCCAATCAGGTAGCGCTTCTATAAATACGTTTTCCAAAACCACCCTGTAAAATGAAAATTTGAGTCCTGGGTGCTGCCTGTTAGCTTTGCACAGCTGCCGTAAAGATGACATGTCCCTCCACACCAAGCTACTGCCTTGCCTGGTTCATTAGTAACTTGTCACACATTTGTAGCTTGATTTGGACGTGGATAAATAATTTATCAGAAACTGGTAGTGTGTAAGTGATAAATGGACTCTGACTGACTGAGTGACGTTGACAAGGGCCAAGTCATTATGGCCAGATGACTGGGTCAGAGCCAGTTGTGACACATTATTCCAGTGACCATCATCAAAATGATCTGCCATTTGTGCCACAGTAACCCTTTTGTTGGTTCACACCTTTGTAGACACCCTACATCAAAGTGTCCAGACAGCCCAACATCCTGTCGGAGGTCTGTGGTTTTTCACTTCTTGGACCCCTCTCAGTAGGTCCTCACCACGGCTGACCGCAGGCACCCCATAAGTCTTGCCGTTTTGGAGATGCTCTGATCCAGTCAAAGTCACTCAGATATTTATCCCTGACCATCTCTTCTGTATTGAACATGTTAACTACAAGTACCCGACGTTAGTTTGCCATCTAATTTATTCAAAACCTTGACACACATCGTTTTTACTAGATTGTCAATATTACTTGCTTTACGGGGGGGTGGTCATAATGTTTTGGCTGTTTAGATGTATGTATTTTTTCTGTGTAAACTTCAACGCCTTTCTAGCTGAGATAAGATTTACTTGCTTCATCACATAACCGAAGCAACATCATAGGAGTTCATTATCTTATTTAACTTGCCTGCTTGGTTCAGCGCAATGATATGACACTACTTTAGCCAGCACACGAGTTCAGGTTTAAATTTCATCCAAATTGGTCTCCTTAACATGAAATATTCACATTGGTCTGAAGATTTACTGTCTGTCTATGACTCAAAGCTGCTGGGCGGGCAGTTACATAGGATGGCGCCTCGATAAGGAGGAGGCACTGGTCGCATTTACAATTCAAAGGAGGATACAAAGACTCTAAAACAGAATTAAAAGGAGGGTAATTAAGAAGCCTGATTAGATGTTAATTGCTGTTTTGGAGATGAGGCTTCTCCATTCTATTATGAAGCCATTCTGAAGCACAAAGTCAACAGTGGCGAGCAGCACAAAGCCAGGTCTATCAGAAGGCTCAAATAATCCTTTTCTCTTTTATCTATATGACATGTAATAGCCTTTTCAAATGGTTAACTCTTCCTTCTGCTATGTCAGGCTGCATTTAGTGCCAACATCAACACGCTTTTAAAAAGAGGATTTTATAAGGCTTGGTTTGAGTGACATGAAATTCCGGAATTTTGTACAGTCCTTTTCCATGCTTGTCATTGTTCTTTAAGACTTTGGCCAAATCAAACTTGTCGTAGCCTCACTTTGGAGGGGGGTGGGGGGGAGCAAAGACTGAATTAGACGTATTCAGTTAAAGGGAAATTTACTTTATGAAATTACATGGTGTGGCAACAACGTACCTGGAGGTTCCTGGCTATCGAATTTTCTCCAAGAAAACAAGCTGAATGTGAGTCCATTATGTGAATCATAGATATAGGACATGTCTTCCCCTTATGATGTCACAGTTTCATGTTCTTGTAATGGGATCATCGTAGCTTGGGTACAAGCACAAATACTTTGAAATGGAATTGAAGGACCCACGGTCCCAGCAGGTCGCCTGAGCTGGTGCCTGCAAAAGAATGTCACAAATCTTTTACTACAATGGACTTATATTCATTCTGCTTTCATGGTCCTGTAAAAAAAACAATGGAATTCCAAGTAAGACCAATAATGGCTTTTGTTGTGTTTAATTGGCAAAAAGGCCGATCACATAGACCTTAAAGTGAATTAACCTTTAAAAGGGAAACCTGCCAAGACTCGCGTTTCCTTGTGGCTCAAAGTCTCAAAGCCGTGAAATTAGTTTCTCATAAGTATTCGTAGGTTCAATAAGCATATAGAAGTTCACCACACATACTTATGCCAAATTTGTCTTAATGTGATATTTATAAATATACTTTCAGTAGCCACCTTATTAGGCAGTACCAGGAAGGAGTCATTTTTGCCCCTTTAACTCAAGGTTAAAGGAGTTGTGTGTTCAGAGAAGCGATTCTGCACAGTACTGTTGTACTAAGTTGTTATTTTTACACCTGTGGCCTTCTTGCCAGCTTTAACGAGTCTGACCATTAACAGGCTGTTCTCAGTCACAGAAATGCCATTGAGTGTTTGCTGTCTGTTCATCACACCATTCCTAGTAAATTCAGGACACTGTAGTGTGTGAGAATCCCTGGAGGGTGGCAGCTTCTGAGATGCTGCAGCTGCAATGTGTGGCACCAACGATTGCGTAATGTTCAAAATTGCTTAGGTCAGGCATCTGCATTAGCTGCACTAATGCTAAGTCAAACGGTGACTGAACCTCCGGACCCTGTCTGCATGCTGTATGTATTCAGTCACAGTCACATGATTTGCTGATTGGAGTAACCGGCTCTTTCCATCAGCAAGCAGGTATATCTAATTAACTATCAACTGAGTGTATTTAATATTTAAAAATTTAATATATAATGCCAGTCTTCCTTCTCAGTCTATGACGTTGAGCCCGGATCTTTCTTCCACTACCGCAAACAATAGTTTTCTATGAAAAGACATGATTTTTAAAGGCTTCTCCCCTGGGACGTCTCACACACTAGTGGACGAATTGGTTGGTTAATATGGAATATGGAGTGGAATAAGTTGGTGGTTACACACAACACCCTAGCTTAACACATCTCCTGATCACATAATGTATGCTTGGTCTTTGCAAAGGTAGTTGTAGATGAAGCATGGCTTCAAAGCTGATCAATAAATGGGTTCATTGGGTGGAATGCTTGGCGGTTCTCAAAAGACAGAATTAGAGGTGGACATAGACTTGAAGACACCAAACCACAGCTTCTGTCCAGTTTGCAGTCTTAGCACATTCCACTCGTCCAGTGCTCGAGCGACTCGCACTTGTATTCAATAACACTTGCACTGTAACCATAATTGTGACAAAAGAGCTAATTGTAATCATTGTACGCCAAACCAGCCTCAGACACTGGTGTCAGGAAACTATTTGCAGACATGATGAGGGAGCTTAATCATGATTAGGAGATGGAATCAAGTCCTCTGTTAATCGTATCGTGTTCGCAACAGGCAGAGTCAAGATCAGAGGGGCAGCCGTGAGTTGGGTGGACGGAAGTGGGACCATACGGGGGAGAATGAACCTCTAGCACGATATAATTACCAACCCCATAATACTGGTGCAGTAAGCTATAAATAACGTTACCTATAAGTAAGTAACATTCATTGCAAAATATTTTTTAAATATATCAAATTCAAATCTATCGATTTATCGGTTGATTTAAGTTCCCACCCTCACCTATGGTCATGAGCTCTGGGTAGTGGCCGAAAGAATGAGATCACGGATACAAGCGACAGAAATGAGTTCCCTCTGCAGGGTGGCTGGGCTCAGCCTTAGAGACAGGGTGAGGAGCTCAGACATTCGGGAGGGGCTCAAAGTAGAGCCGCTGCTCCTCCGCATCGAAAGGAGCCAGTTGAGGTGGTTTGGGCATCTATCTGGGGTGGTGCCTGGATGGCTCCCTGGGGAGGTGTTTCGGGCATGACCATCCGGGAGGAGGCCCCGGGGCAGACCCAGGACACGCTGGAGAGATTATATCTCTTGGCTGGTCTGGGAACGCCTTGGTATTCCCCTGGAGGAGGTGGCTGGGGAGAGGGAGGTATGGACATCCCTGCTCAGACGGCTGCCCCCACGACCTGATCCCGGAAAAGCAGCGGAAAATGGATGAATGGATGGATGAATGAATGAATGAATATATTAAATGTATTAAATAAATCCAAACTATTTCATGAGTATATAGAGCGTCCAGCATCATGCTCAGAATGGCATGTTGCCAGACCTTGAAATCTTTTGTACATATTCATTCATTTCCAGTGACCATTCATCCAGCTTGGAACTTCTTGTGTTAAACAAAAGACAAAGTGTACCATGGATGAGCTGTCTCCCTAATGCAGGACAATTACCCATGTTTAATTTAAATGCAAATATTTTCACATTCTCTGCAAAGGCGCTGACTCAAGATAAGTAAAGCATGTGCAGGAGAGATCAAGAGTACCGCCGTGTTTGGTGTGGAGCTTCTATCCATATATATACATAGTAGCATAACCATACAGGAATCACTGTGACATGCACAAGTGAGATTCAGTTAACTACTTATGCTGAACAGCCTCCAAAAATGCCTCCTTGGTGTGGGAGGAAACTGGATCACCTGGAGGAAGCCCACGTGGACACAAGGAGAACATGCCAACTAGCCGGTGAGCCAGCAGGCCGCCCATGCTCCTCGACCATCATCATAATCAGCCGCGATTGTGAGGCGGTGTTAACGAGCTCCTCGTAATGTCACTACAGCCTTATTATTATCTGGTTATTTGACAACCTGATATTTCAACTTTATGATGTTGCGATAGCGATGCACGTTCAGTACGCGATTCTGAGTTTTGATCTGTTCCTGGACTAGCGTATTTCATGCGGTTCCTTCTACTGATGCCGGGCGACGGCAGCAGCCACGCAGCCACGCTTCCAGTCTCTGTAGCGATAGCGAGCATAAACATCTCATACAACATTTAACAACATATCTTATGGCGTTTTTTTCTATGTTTAACAAAATAGGCCTGTATTAATTTATTTACTTTACACTTACTGGTATTTACAGTAGTTAGTCACTTATTCAGTGACAATAGCAATTAATTTATCATATTATAGTTACATTTGACTTGGATTTATCAGAACATGAGCCCATTTTAAGGCGAGGAGCACCTGTACTAGATTGTGGAGTCTGACCCTATAGTATGTGAGTGGAGGACAATCACTGACAGCCACGTGGCAGCAAACGTGAAGTTTGCCGCAGTTTGGCCAGTCTGATTTATCACCCAAAGCACAGTTTGCCCAAAGGCAGCCCACTGCCACTGCCCGAGGCCCATCTGCTAGTGCCAGCCACTTCTCCTACAACTTTATCCAAGTGCCATCTTCCAGAGAGTGCCTTCCTACTTTCAAACCACACACCGAGTCACGACCGAACAGAGAGCTTGCCGTCGACTCGACCGACAAATGGCTCCGTACCACAGGCCAAAGGAGACAACCCCTGTGCATCACTACCAGTAACGACATGATTCATCTTCCAGGCATATTTCACGGTCGAAGGAAGACCATATTTCAAAAAACCCACATGTCAGGCACCACGAAAACGATAATGATGGGCTTTAACAACACGGTGTTGCTGAGCACCACCTTACGACTGGGCCAAATCAAGCCTCAGATTTCAAAAGCAGTCACTTAAGTGTTTCGAAAATGGCAACTCTGAGATAAAACAAAACTGGAACAAAAGCCATGGAGAAGAACACAGCCATAGCGGCTGTTAAATCCAAACATGGTTGTTTGTCGAAGCTTTTGTCCCTCAGAAAGAACCCTCATGACTATAATGATTTTAATAATATAAAAGCTAGCCATAATCCATACTATACCAAAAGTATAAAAGCAGACCATTCTCCATACTGTATCAAAAGTGCAACTATGCTCCAAACAGTGCTCTTTGTATTATATAATATAGAATTACAGTAGAGACATTCTGAAGCTTTCTCCAGTTAACACGGACCACCCAAATAAAACTGCAAGGAGAATATTAATATAACATTGTGCTACACATGTAATTCCATAACCTTACATGTTCTTCCCAGCTGACTCCAGCTCCACAGGTCTCAGGACTACGGTCTCCATGACCTGGAGGCTGTCTGGAAAGATTACTTGGCCAGCAACCTAATCAGTGTCATGATGCGTCCTGTCCAGCAGGGGTCACTGCTGGTCCTCCGGAATCCTCCTTTTTCTTCCCAGCTGTCGTCCTGTGCGTAATCCCCGATCTAATGTGGTAAATGTCAACACCTGAATTGTATCAGTCCCTCATTAGTCCCTTATATATGTGCTTCCCAGTCCTGTATTCTCCAGTCTAGTCATTAGTGTCAGTCTTTCTGTTGCTTGTGCCAATCCCAGAGTTAGTCTTTCCATTTTGACTCCTCGCGATCCTGTTTATTTCCCTGCTCCTGTTTTGATAATAAAGCCCCTTTTATTCTCCTGACACCTGCCCACAAGTCCTTCGTCCCTTGCGAAACGACAGATCAGCCAAACATCATTCCTTGCACCGATGCTGATTATTTACCGTGATCTAACACCGTGGATGACATCGTTCTCTGTCGATAGTTACCAGTGCCATACTTGGCTCATACAGTGGTAGCTGCTTATTCAGGCATCATTAGCACAGGTTCAAATGTTTAATCATTATTTTGCATGCAAAAGTCACAATTTTATGATGTATATTGAGAGATACACTGGTCTGTATTGGTCTAGAAACGAAATGTTATGTCTAGAAATGCAATGTTATTTAAATCTTTTAGCACCTGTGATTAATATAACCCTTTAATGGAAGATTGCATGAAGCTGTAATTCCTTATCAGTATAATTACATTCCACATTAACATCTGCTGTTTACATTAGTCTACTGTTTCATTTAAGCAAGATAACACAAAGCTATTTCTATCACGTATTTTATAGGTCACAATAATAAACGTGACAGGGACAAATTTTTATTGTCGTTAAAAGTACAGGGATTTAAAGACCAAGAGCTCCCTCTGGTGGACTAAACAAACTGTTCTCACAGTTGTAAATGTGGGGTAATCATTGAATATTACACCCTGTAAATCTGATTGGCTGCCTGTCCATTTTAATGGTTCAAAGCCATTAATCAAATACATTTATTCAAAAAAACCTGTGGAGAGAACCAATCACTGTCCAAAAATTTATTTTTTTTTCCATGCCCATACAGGTCATACATTTTTTCCCCTTGGATACACAGGTTTCATCTGCAACAAATCCATTCATATGTTAACAGCAGTTATGTTAAAATAGTCTTTCATCCACAGAATACATGTTGCTGGGAAAACCAGGTTATGTGTGACAGTGACATCTAGTGGTAAGTAATAGCAACCACAAGTAGGTAAGGCTACAGATATACAGTATACTTTAAAAATGCTAAATAAATAAGCTAAATCAATAAGACAGTTAATAAGTCATTTTTAGTACAGAAGTGCTTGACTCATGATGCTCATAACTACAGAATAATTTTAAATGACTATTATTTAAAACATCATTTAAATTTGTTCAAAGTGCTAATGTTGTGTTCACCACACGACAATACCCAGAGTTAGGTGCTGAGATAAGATATATCCCTGCTAAGGTGTACAGAGTGCTCTTAGGAACATTGTTCCAATCTCCATTGAGATCTCATGGCCAGATTTCATCCAATGACAATTTAAAAGATGAAGATAAAAATGAATGCTGAATACCCCCTTCCCATTCCCAAAAACAGTAACAGCGAGAGGAGAAGACACCATTCATGATGAAAACAAGGCTGTATAAATGGGATTAAATTCATTGAATAAATTACCATAAAAAACTGTTTATATTTAGTTGAAGATACCATAATGGAGGCCTTTTCTTAGCGGGGGGTGGGTGCGAAAACCGTGGTTTGAGAACTTGAAAAGCAGTGTTATCCACCTTATCTTAGATCAGGGAAATTGGTGAGACAGTACTTTACGTAGTCGAATTCCTGTATAGGAAACTGGATGTCCTTCCACTTCTTTACAGTCTTGGTACCGTCCTTCGTCCCCAGGGCGAAGTTCTTGATGGCCAGGTTAGGCAAGGTGACATTCTTATAAATGATCTCCATACCCCACTCCTGTGCACACAGATGTACTGCTTTTACAACACAGACCAATTCATACAATGTGCAGTACCAGTCAAAAGTTTGAACACACCCACACACAGAAACGTTTATTTGTACTATTCTCTACATTTTAGAATAATTATAGGTATCAAAACTATAAAATGACATATATGGAATTATGCACTGACCAAAAAAAAAACAAAACATACCAAACTTAAAATTATAATTTGCTGGGGGGGGGGGCAGTTCTGTAGGTTGGACCTCAGGTCACCAGTTCAAATCCCGTGGTCATCTGAGTGTTCCCACGACTGTGCCATTGAACAAGGCCCTTAACCCTAATTGCTCCATGGATTGGCTGACCCTGGCTGACCCTACTGTCTCCTCTTCATGAGGTGGCCTCCTGGGATGCTTTTCCAGCTGTCCTGATGGAGGTCCTATATATGCTGAGCACGCACTGGCCCTTTTTCTTCACTCTCTCTTCAGACTCCTACAAAACCATTTCTACCATGCTTAGGTCAGATGGCCAGGTCATATGATGTGACACTATCACTCTCCTTCTCTTGGCGTGTCTCTACTGTAGACATATGACTGGTACTCTATGCAGCTTTCAAGCACAAATATAGAGAATTCATTTTGCAGTGCAAATCCTTTAAGTGAAGTTGACTCTATCATAGAAGAAATAACCTGTGTTGCAACTGCCAGAACACTTAAGGTGAATTACGTCACACCTTGGTCAAGACAATGTGTCTTCACGGAAGGACAACTATGCAGAAGGTAAAAGATTCAAACTCGAATTAGATCAGCGTTCAAAACAAAGCAGATTCTCTTGAGAGAAGCTCGGAGCATATGGGTCATTAGGGTAATGGCCTATCATTTCTCCAAAGCAGGCAGGGGATTGTGGGTGGGGGAGAGATAACATCTCTGCCAATGACAGAACATATCCACAAGCAAAAATTTGTGAAGGGAATAAGCTTGGTTTCTAAATCCCAGACAAACCAATAATATTTCCCTTTCAAGTCACATTGGAAGCTGGGATGTCACACTAATAATTCCAAGGACATGTCACGATTTGTTTTAGTGACGATATAAGTCTTTCCTTTCTCTTTAACGCTTTGTTCATTTTTTTTCAGTTCTAAAAATATACAATCGGCTCAAAAATGTTTTCACGGAGCCAAATGCTCTTAAAGGATTTATATTCAGGAGCTTAAATTCTGCGTAATTGCTTGTCTTTTACGGCCCAGCAAATAAATTCAGCGGCCCTCCAAAGCATGACGTGATAATTAACTCATCCATCCGTTTTTAATAAGTACTCATCTGCTTAGGGTCACAAGTGATCCTTGGAGACTTAGCAGGTTGCAGCCCGGATGGAGGAAAACAGCCCACCATGATGCAATATTACACACAGGCACACACACACACCCCCACTAAGCTCCATCTAGAGTCACCAGTTTGCCTGAACCCTTGCAAGCAACTGATGCAGGCAGGAGAGGCAGCAGGCATCTTGTGTGCCTTGAAAACTTTTCAGTATCTGTGGTGCTTCTCCAAGGAAATGGATGGTATCATTAGCATTTAATACTGTACTCCTTAATCCTTAGGCTGCCAAAGAAAATCATTTTGAAATGAAAATCAGTTTAAAGCCATTTATCTGGGCAGTAAGTACACATCTCCTCAGAAAAACAACACTATTTGAGATTAGAATATATACACACGGGCCCCTATGAGACCCTTTTGACATCCTTGGCTCAGACCCAGTTCTCAAACCGAGAGCACGGATGTTAAAACTTCGGAAGCTAAACAAATCATTCAAGCCTTCTGTCCTCAACAGCCCAGCTGCACGACACCTCTGCAAATGGTAATACAATTAAAAGTAACAAGAATTTCCTGTTTTACAATAAGTTATTGATCCCCTGTCAAACGCCTAGATTACGGCTTTGGTTCGCAAACCTCTCCTCAGGGGCACCCCAGCCATCCTATGCATTTGTTAGATTTCATCACCAGCCCACTTAATTAATTAGTTTAATTGGTTAACTGCATGAGGTATTGATTAGCCAAATAAAGTGTGATAGCGGTCAAGTTCACTGACTACATGGGATGGTAACTGCAAATACTGGGGGGGACTTGAGGAAAGATTTTGAAACGACTAAACAGAAACACAGAGAAATTGGATCATAATGTAAACATAATTTTCTTTGGTGGCCTGAGACTTTTGCAGAGAAGTTAATGCTGAAAGTGTTCGCTTGTGTCACGATGACAGTACTGTCACTGGTGTCTGACCACGTCACTCGACCTACGTGCACATTTGGCGTGGGCCTTACCCTTCCACATGCAGCACAGCTGATTCTCCGGCCTGGATTCCAATCTTTGAATGACTTCTCCAGATGCACTTGTCCCCCAGCTCTGTAGTATGTCCTGAAAGCCCACAAAGACGGCAAATAGGTAAATGTAAGGTGCATGTGTTTTTAACTAACCTGTTAACAACTCAGCTGTACAGTGGGACCCCCTGGTTTCAATAACCTCGGCTTCAGTTAGCAATCTTACTCAACGCTTCCTGAAATAAATGGCTCATAAGTTTCAAACCACCGAGCGAGTACAGGCAGTCCCATGGTGAAATCCGCCTGCCCGCCACTGCAGATTATGTATAGGTACATGATACAATATTTTTAATTGTAAAATGTGCAACAGTAGCCTACATTTTTTCATAGTTCCTTTGTCTCTTGAGGGGTATCAGAAAAAACATCATTACATTGCTCTATCATCACTTGAGAATTACACTAAAACATCAGAATCCTTTTCATTTCAAGAGAGTACAGTACTGTACAGTATTATATAGTAATGTACAATGTACTTTATAACTACTGTATTTAATATCGGTAATGTCTTACTCTGCGTAATTTATCAATTACCATATGTAAGTTATGCCAAAAAAGGGACAGAGGTCAGAGGGCAGTGGCTTGGTTCAGTTAGTACAGCTGATCGGTGCATGATCTTCAAGAAGATTATTGGTAGGGTGATGTTTCTCCAAGAGCCTTCTAATGAACAGAGGAATGGCACCCCGTCACCCCGCCACATCAAAATACTGTGAATTTCAAATAATCCCCCCGCCAAGGGCCAGTAAGTCTCATAGTGCAGAGGGTTAAGTTTCTGCACAGAATTCAAAAACCTTTCCGAACGTGCCTAGCATCCTATGTCATCGAAATCTGCTCATTTGCGAGCAACAAGAGACAAGGTTGAAACTTTTGATCAGTTTGCTGATCTAACTCCCATGCCAGCTAACTGTCGGGAGTGAACACTTTTGAGGAGGCTTCTTGACGTTGGAGGCTCTCCTCCGTTTCATCTTCCCCCTTTTCTGTCCTCACCTCACATTTATATTCATGTATAGCCACCTTCCAAACGTCGCCATACAATATTTATGCAGAAAGCAAGCCGTTTCCAAAACAAACACCCAGAGAAACCATTTTGCATGTACATGGAGATGTTATATACTTTTTAATGAACTGTCCAACATATTAGAAGTGTGGATGTAATTATGTAAACATCACCATCAATGTTCTAACACATCAAATTGATTTAATGAGTATTTATGATAATTAAACAACAGATAAATGGATTTGGAAGAGGTTCCATTGGCTCCTTGAGGGTGGAGTCACACAGACTCTAAACACTGAATAAAAGCACCTCTAATTATGGGTACTTATGCAAATGCATGGGTGCTAGATGCTGACTGACCCTGTACTCCATACCTAAATCTCACCCGTCTTTACATCTGTCCATGTCTCTCATGGAGAGCAAAACAGGGTTTGTGAAAACTACCCAACCGAGTAGCAAATTTGTAAAATTCAATCAGTCCACAGGATATGTTCTCGAGAAAATGCCCGTGGACTTAGTGAGCTTTGGAAATTTAATGAAAGTGTGAGTTTTGGTTCCCAATACTCTAACATACGATGTGGAGGCCTGACTTTAGGTCATTGGCGGTCTCATCTCAAAAACAACAAAAAACAGACCGTGAATTTTAGAAATTTACTCTTCAATTTTCCCACAAGGATGCATTAAGTACCCCTATTCTATTAAATAAATGGCGAGGATGAATGAAAAAACGGGACACGTACTTAAAGTCGGGGTTGACGTTGACGTAGTGTGTGTCATCAATGAGCTGGATGTCGTTGCCATGAGCAACATCGACGTAGCAGATCCGGCATGACAGCCTGACGCTGGCCGGGTCGTATCGGTTCTGCTTCTGCCTCATCTGTAGCTCTGCCAGCCTTTGGGTGATCATGTTCTCCTTCTGTATCTCAGCGATCTGAGAGACGACAAGCACAGGACCTCAAGGAACACTGAGACACTGCTGTCCACAGGTATAAAAACACGTCAAGTGACAGGCCTCCTCGACTGGAAAGGGGCTCAGCTTCTGTAAAACATACATTTTTATACGTGCAATCTGTTTGCTTGTACAGGATTTGGCAATATAGGTATATTTCAAACCAGATCACAGCAATACAGCACAGTATAAAGACAGTAATGGGTTAGCATGCTTTCAAGTTAAACGTGGCTCAAAGAAAGTGCACTGCAAAAAATTATATAATATGACATATAACCGTGATAGGCAGGATGGCAAACAGAACCACGTCACTTCTCAGTTACGAACATGTTTACTGCAGTGTTTTCTAAGATTCTGAGCGTGTGTGTGTGTGTGTGTGGGGGGGGGGGGGGGGTTATATCACGTCATGGGGACCAAATGTCTGTGACAGACAGAGAGGGGAAGCTTAGTAAAGACCCACAAATAAAAGATCCATGCATCACTGATGTAGAGGAACAGTGCAACTCAACACGTAGCCATGGGCACTTGCACTTTTTCAGGAGCCAGTACTCTTTTCCAGAACCAGGAATTTCTGTTTTCACACTGCAGAAACCCGGCCCGATTGTAGTTCCTCTGATGCAGTTCTGGAACACTCTTTTAGTTCCTACTCCAGACTTTTACCTCAAACATGAACTACAGGGGTAACGCTTACAGCCATATCTTACAGGCATTAACTTGGACTTTATGTAGAAGTGCAGGAAAAAGAGATAGAAGTAGGGGAACAAAAAGTGAGCAAATTGAATTATTTTTGTACTTCAGTTACATTCTATGCATCAATGAATACCGTTTTACTTTGCTTGCTTGCGAAAATATTATCGATAACTAATATACTTTTGTCTAATAACGCAAAACTTGCCAGCACTAATTAGAAGGATAACATTATATTGTTTTTTTATTCTGTGGTAAACAAAAGATCGATCTGCTGGCCATATTTAATAAGAATCATGAACATGTGGGTCATATAAGTACAATATAAATAAAAGGCCCTGCCCTGTTTTGATCGCGATGGATCCCCCCAATTAACAAAATGACTTATTCATCCTCCATTGTTGTGGGGTGGTGGTGTAGTTTAGTATGAAATTACGTGTGAAGTGACCCTACAAACTTTTTGCGTCTCCTATGCTTATTTAGCATAAAGATCCCAGTTCCTGTTGGGCGGCGTGAAAGCAACACATGAAAGTGGCCAAGAGCTACTAAAGTTCCCAGTCCAGACAGCCCATGTACCTGTAACCAGAGACTAGGTTCCAGAACCTCAAGTGAAATCATCTATCCATGCAGCGAAACTGAGAACCAAGAACCTTGGTTCTCATGGAGACACCATGAAGAGCTGATGCTAACAGTGCAATCATCACCTGTTGCTGGAAGTCATGAAGGTCCATTTGCTGCACGTCACTAATGGCCCGATGGGTCAGCTCCTCCAAGTACTCGTTGGTTTTCTCGCGCTGAATCTCCCGCCCTGCCTTCAATGCTACCACGGAGTACACACTCTTCTCGGCCCGAGCCCGCCCGCTGGCCTGCTGCATGGCGATCTCGTTGGTCAGCAGCCCATACCGCACCACCAAGTTGCACTCGGGGATGTCCAGGCCTTCCTCGGCCACACTGGTGGAGATGAGCAGGTTCAGGTGGCCCTCACGGAACCGTCTGATGGTCTGCTTCTGTTCATTCTATAGAGCAGATGCACAGACACATAAAGAGTGACAGTTCTGCAGAAAACGTCTGCCTTCCAAATAAGAAGCTCTGACCACATAATTATAGACCTTCAACTAAGCTTGTCATCCCTTATTTACTTATTTGATGTTACTGGCACACATAAGTTATTCAGATAAATATAAAAGACCTTTTAGAGGCTTGCTCTGGACAGTAACTAATTATTATTGAATGTATTTGATTCAATACATATAAGCTTAACTGAGCAAAAAGCAGTTCCTTCCAATTATGATGTCACAAGCAAGGTCTGTTTAGCCCTGGATGTCCTTCAACTTTCTAAAAGTCACTTCCAGACACTCAAATATGTCACTTCCAGATTCCCAAATATGATCCTCAGGAAAGGGCCAAGTTGAGAAAACACCAAATGTAGTGTTTATTTTTCCCATAAAGACATCTCCCAATTTACCAGGGTTCATAACAAACACACTTGGACCTGCAGGTAAAGTGATTTGCGGCTACATCATGTGGTATCAAACAATGACCAGATAAGCGTCGGCATCTCACAAGGATCATAAATGAAGACGCCTTCTTATTCTAAGCGCTTGGTTCTTGCTCTTGTCCACAGAACCAAGACCTATATCAACAGAAAGTGGAAACTCACTCAGCCAAGAGAAGAATCGGGGTACCTGAGTCATATGACTGATCTGATTTCCCGCCCCGGTGAGGATTGCAGCCTTGATGCTGGCATCCTGTAGAGCACGGTTGGCCAAGATCCAGTCGTACAAGCAGCGGGCGCTCACGCGGGTCTTGGTGAAGAGGATCCCACGGGAGTTAGCCTGTGACCCAAACTGCTGAAGCAAGGTGCTCTGCAGCTGAGCTAGTTTGGGATTCTCGTACTGGGCCATCCCAGCCAACGTCTTCAGCTCAGTTCTGTTTTCTGGAAGAAGTGGGACACCATTAAACTGAACCGCTAACAAAGAACAAAGGCATTATCCAGCCATTTCCCAGAGGTGGAACTTTCAGGTCCAGAAAGTTTCAACCAACCAGTTGAGTACTCTGTGATTGTGACTCTTTATATTCAACTGGTTGGTTAAAACAAAATTTTGGTCTGGATTTTTACTTTCTGCACCTGGAATTTCCATCTCCAAACTGCTTATCATGGTTAGGGTCATGGGGGCAACCGGCAGCGGCACCTGTGGACAGGATGCCAGTCCACTGCTGGACACACACACAGAAATTCACATACATTTAGTACCTGGAGGAAAGCAAGGCTACAAAAAGAGAACAGGCAAACACAAAGAAAGGAGACAAGGTCTGAGAAAAGTGTGCTACCCTGACTAAGCCATCATGCAGCCTTCAAGACATTCAGTTTTGTTTTAAAAAATAACTATCAAATTTACACTTGTTCTGAACCTTTCTTTATGAGAGTGATTAGTACTATAACAGGTTAACAGCACACTAATATCTAACGCAGGGTTCCCTAATTCTGGTCCCAGAGGATAAGTCTGCAACACAGTTTGTAGATTTCCATCTTCAAACACACCTACTAAACCTGGTCATTGGCTAGTGAACTAAATAAGGTGTGTTTGAGCAGGAAAATTTACAAACAGTGTTGCAGACTGGCTCTCCAGTACCAGAATTGGGGAAATCTTGATGTAGTGTAATGTATAAGTGGAGAGGAAATGACCTCATGACAAGGCTGGTCTCTCACCTTTGAAAAGACCAAACAGGAACAAGTCGGTGGCATCAAGCCCAATTCGACTGATCTTCTCATTGCTGTAGAAATCATCCAGGACATCAAGGGCATCCACCATGCGCACGGTGTCGTTGATGAGCAGGGCGTTGTTGTACTGACGCAGGTGCCTAGCGCACTGGGCGAGCTGGCGGTTCTTCTGCTCCACACCTGGACCAGCAGAGATGGATTTATGCCAAGATCACATACACCAACTCCACATCCACAACACCACACTTTCGACCTAATGATTAATCTCACCAAGCTATGCAAACCCAGCCCACCAAAAGCTAGCATTGATCAAATATTTACTCCTGCTCACAATTGCTGTATTGTTGTTCAGAATCAAGCAGCTGAAATCAAAATGACCAGCATAATGCTTTGCATAATGGATAGCTGGTTGAGTGTTGCTTCTTCCTTTCATTATCCATAACTGCTTATTATTAATTAAACATTGATTTACATTGTATACTGTACATATTAAATCTGAAAAATCCAAATAATTGCATTATACTATTTCCTAAATTTGAGGTAAAATAACATTTTGCATCAAAAGAGAATCTGTCTAAAGGTTTTGACTACCACATTTGCAGTCTCTCATCTCATAAAACTGTTTTAATAATGCTGAGAATGATTGTCGGCCACATTTTGTGCACCTTCTGCGAGGCTGTTTGCTGGGGTACATACCACCATTAAAATCATACAAACTCCTTCGGTTCCATGCTCACACACAACGGGCCTTATTAATGACCTGGAGGTCCGACTCGCGTAGCTGATGCTTGGAACAGCTCTACTTTGCAGAAGCCAGTCCACACTAACACACATTAGTTCACCTTTCTTCTCCAAGAGCACCACGCTGGCTTCATACTCCTGCGTTCCAAACCCATTAAAGTCATCCTTAAGGTCCATGAACTCATGAATCTCCTGCATCATCCACTTGAGATGGATTCCAAATGGATCCTAAGACACAAAGAGCCCAATTACTCTTGTGGTGGGGCTTTCCCACTGCCACCAAGAACTGAGCCGTACCCAAGCCGTACCGCGAACTGCCGGTTTTACATTATAAATTATGTGAGCCATACCTGTGCTGACACAGCCCTGCTTACTAGCAAGACCGAAAGTGTGACTAAACTGAGCTGGTTGCGTCACCACTGGTCAAAATGCATGGAGATACTGGTAATCTGCATCGATTTGCATTGATTAACTGAAGGAAGAAAGGGCATATGCTACATATAATTCATTATTAGTAGTATCACACATAGCAATAACTTGCAAATTTCCAAACAACTACTTAAAAAAGTACTATAGAACAATTAAACGGAACGGATCCATAATGTAAATTTATGCTAGCTAATGCTAATTCCACTAGTGTTTGATACTAACGCAATATGGAAATTCTCAAAGACGTGCTAGCGGAAATTAGCACATACTAAATCATGACATATGCTGTGTGAACAGTAAATAAGCGTATCTTCGGTTTTACGTCACTGTCGCTCTCCAAACCCGGCCACGACTTTACCAAGCCGACCCGTCTGCAGCGGAATACCGAAGCGAGCTGGAATCACACTGTAACTAGTCTCTCTTCGCGGTACGGCTTGCTTCCTGTATGCCAGTGGAGAAGCGCCATTGGACATTTACTAATAAATGCAACTAATCCTTGTGCAAATGTAAATCTGTAATGTATTTGAACTCCAAAAAGTCCAAGAATGGAACTATGTTTAAGGAATATAAGCCCAACAATCCATCCATCCATCCATTTTCTGTAACCGCTTATCCTATTCAGGGTCGCGGGGGGTCCAGAGCCCATCCTGGAGGCTCTGGGCGCAAGGCAGGGAACAACCCAGGATGGGGCGCCAACCCATCACAGAGCCAGCAATGATTTACAAGAATTCTACCCTTAGAACTCACAGCAAAAACAGACACCTACTACTGTCCAAAACAAGTACATGAACAGTATTGCTGTCACTGGATATCACTAGGAGGAACTGACCAACCTCCTGCCTCTTTTCAACGATGTCATAGTTCTTTATGGGTCTGGGGACTCTCTGCTGTAATTCCGTGGCATGCTCCTCGGAAGACATGATAGCTGAGGCATCAAGGTTGGCACAAACCTACAAAGAAAAACAAACAATATGAAAGAGCAGAAAGCTTAATTTTACACAGGAATATCTGATCGGACTGCAAGGACCAACCTGCAAAATGTGTTTCTTAGCTCCATCGAAAGTCTTGGCTCCCCCCGTTCCAAGGGAAGCAGTAAGGCCCAACACCTGTGGTAAGTTCCTTTCCCCGGCAAGCTTTTTCACCATGTAGGACCCCATAATCTTGTTGTAGACGGTCTCCTTTTGGGTGTGGTGGCATTCATCGATGATGAGCAATGTGAAGTCTGAAGGTGGTCATCACACGGAAACAAAGATTATTTTTCTCATTTGAGATTCTAGACATTTGCCTCACGGGCTTAGAAACGAGGGAGGCTGGAGATATCATTCGCAACTTGCATATATACCATATATCCTGAAATACAACCATGCCAAAACTGGCTTGCTGTATTATTTGTTTCTAAGTGTAAGACGCAAAAATAAACCAATTAAACATGTACTAATGCTCATGCTAATGCTGATTAACAGTTCAATAAAGCTCTGCAATCTTTAAAAAGTTTCCACAATTTTGGCCACAGGCATTAATGACCCACAGAGAGACACACAGAAACAGGTGGATCACCTGTTAGCTCCACGTGTTTCTCCTCTTCTGAGCTCTTTAAGGCATTTTCCAGGATCTGGGCAGTGCAGATGACCACATCACTGCTCTTCACTACCACGCCGAAAAAGTTCTTCTCTTCACTATCTCCACTGATGGACACAACTTTGTACTCAGAACCGAGGAAAGGGTGGAACTCCTTTGTGAAATGCTGGTCCACTAGATGAACCTATGATAGATCAAAGCAATGACAACCATAGATAAGCCCATCACTGAAAATGTATAAAGAATGCAAGTTTGGATGGCAAACTGATATAAAAGGACTTAAATTGCTGAGTTGGATCAAGCATATAGTACTGTGCAAAAATCTTAGGCAATGAAAATAACGTTTAAATAATCTTCATGTTGGTGTAAAACTATGCTATTATGCCTGTCAAACCGTGTTAGCGTAGCCATTTCGAATCTACTGCTAAAATCACCCCAAAGTTTGCAGCAACCACCCAATACATACATCCATTTACTGGAGTAGCTTGTCCTGTTCAAGGTCATGGGGAGCCTGGAGTCTATCCCAGAGGTGCAAGGCAGGGAATAACCCAGTATGGGGCGCCAACCCATCATAGGGTGGGGTGGGCACGCACGCACACACACTTAGGGGCAGTTTAGTAAGTCCAATTAACCTCAGCATGTCTGAACTTTTGGGGAAATACTGGAGGAAACCTCCTGACAACACGGGGAGAACATGCAAACTCCACACACACAGAGCCATGGCGGAGACTTGAAACCGGGCCCCAGAGGTGTGAGGCAACAGTGCTAACCACTGCATCACCCCCATCTAATACACCCATGTATTTTTTGACTCAACCACTAGCACACCTTGTATAGCTAATTAATATCTCTTTGACTTTTTTAACTGATTAAATTAATTAATTAAGGAAGCTGGTGGTGAACTTTAATAAACACATGGAATGGCTGAGGTGCCCCTGAGCAGAGGTTTGGGAACTGAAGCGGTGTTCATCTAGCCATCCGACAAGATGTCAGTAACTTTTTGGAGAACAAAAGAAATTACTAGTTTTTATTGTGTTACACTTAATTTTTAGATGTTCTAATGCTAAACTGCTTACACATTTACAGATGTATGAAAGCACACAGTGAGGATGCCCAGTTCTGCAGAGCCACGGTCTTACCTTATTGACTAAGACAGCCACCTTGGCCTTAGGTTTGGTCTCCAGATGTTTCTTGGCCACATACACAGCTGCTCGCGTCTTCCCCCCTCCCGTGGGCAGCCAGATTATGATGTTTCTTCCCTCCAGGGCTGGCCGCACCACCTCCGCCTGATACCCATACAGCCGCATCTCCTCCATCTCACTGTGGTCAAACAAAAAACGGTACACAAGTAATGCACCAGCCGTGCCTATGCATGTCGCATCCAGGCTCTGGAAGATAATTTAAATAAACCAGGGATCATCAACACCAGAGGTTCTCAAACCCTTTTCTGCAACCCCCCTAAAAAACCGATCCCCGAAGACATAAATTGCTAATGATAAAATTTATGTCAGGGGGGTCGACGAAACACGATTTATAACTTTGTTTAGCATATTCAGAAAATCATCGTGTGACCCCTCCCAAATATTTGGCGACTCTCCTATGATTCTTTCAGCTCACCTTAAACCTTAAACGGTTAATTGATGGTTTTCTTTCTTAAACTTGCTCCTCTGGACGGTCACCGCAGTCTAACACCAGAAATTAGCTACACTCCATGTCGCATTTAAGATAAACAGACTGACACAGCTGTAACAACCTCTTTAAACATAAAAACATATTTTATAAATCCATACGAGACATACGACATGGACTTGGCCAGCAGAGAATCGCTATAAAAAGCAACATATTCATTCACTGGACGGAGTGAAACTCTAAAAGCCTTAACACTGTTGATAAATAAGATACAGTAACCAAAACAAGTCTTACGTCGACCTTACCAATTCTACTTTAAAATTCAGTGTCACCGTTCTTCTCACCCGATGGTTTTGTGTACAAAGAAGATGCATCTTCCTAATATACACGTCATGTAATTATGTCACGAAGAGAAAACGAAACCGAAATCCCTGTTAACAGCCTAGGGAAAGTACGCGGTGGCCCCGCTTAAGGAGGTTAATGACAGACAACAGCAGAAAGCTGTTCACCGTGCCCCTAAACCATGCCACCTACGAATCAACCTGTCGCTACACGGACAAACGTGTCCATGGCAAGACTGGTCTGCTGGCAAAATGTTTTGATTGCGAAAAGACTACATGTAGACTACTTTTTAACAAACCATTTACGTTGTAAAAAATATAATGTCTGTTACAATTCGCCATGGTGTAGCGTGGTAGCGCAAGTGTGCTACACAAGTGCACAAAAATTTACTAGCAGTCTCTATAATGACGTAACTAACATGCTGACGCCAAGGGGCCGGCTAGTGAAATCTTATTTGATGGGGCTACCGGAATGCTTTGCAGTGCGCTGAAGCTGCAGATAGACAGATGCGTGTATTTCTGCTGTTGACTCCCTTTTCATTGTTGCTGCTAATCTGCGCATTACTCACATGTTTGTGGTGATGCTGGTGTAAACAAACCTACAGCGCTGCCAATCGTATATAGTATAGCACATACAATTATGTATATATACATATAAGTATTCACTAAGAAAATATTATCAATAAATAAGCTTGTAATATATTGTTGACTTGATCTAAGTGACCATATAAAGATGGTGTATAGGCCTAAGGATGTAGGTTTGTTTTGAACAATTTTAGGGACCAAATCATCCCCAAATCCCCCGCCCCCCAATAGGGACAATCTAAGACTCTTAATGTGAAAAAGCTTAACGTGGCTAACTGTACCAGAACCAGTAACGGTCCAAACTAATTTTGCGCCCTAGGTGAGCATCACCAGCGGCGCCCCTGCGTTATAGGCAAAGTGTAATTGGCTGGCAAGTCAGCGCCCCCGCATAAGTTAGCACCCTAGTCGGCCTCCTACGTCTCCTATACGATATACCGGCCCTCGGATACAGTCCCACATACGTAATACGCGGTGGCCTCATAGGAAAGTTACGTATCA
>JAAGVU020000044.1:13408487-13428701 GCA_011763525.2 Mormyrus iriodes | reverse complement strand
GATAGAAGCTGTGTTGTCTCATTATTCCTGAGTCCAAGAAGTGCAAGTGAGGAGTGGTAAGCTACGGCGCTTCCTCCACACAGATAGTGAAGGGGTAAAAGCTACGGCGCTTTCCCCAACACTGTGTCTTTCAAGATTTATTTTGGGACCAGTTTGGTGGTTATTATTATGGCAAACTGAGGGTGAAATTGCTTGATATTTTTGGTCAAACAATTTAAATCTTGACTTTAATTTCAGTGCGGTGTTTGAAAGAAATAACAACAAAGTGTAGGTTGACAAAACAAGTCAGAAAATTGTAAGCGTTTTGGGTGAGCTTTGGCACTTTCCTCCAGGCATTGCGTGTACCTGTCGGTGCCTACTGAAAAGGCAGAAGTGCACCTGCTTAGTGCTGACCTTCCATTTTGTGGACACGTGTGAAAAGTTTCCTCATGTCCACCACAGTGCCCAGCAGTCAGGTGACACGTATCTCTGACACATGCTCCGTAGGAGGTGATGGAAATAATACGTCGTGCAGATGGTTAACAAAATGACTTCCTGGCTTCTAAGGAGATTGCCTGCCAGAAACGAGAAGAGCACAAACCAAACAGACCCTGTGCTTTTTTAGAAAGCTCAGCTCATGATATGTATATGCTTAATACAGTCAATAATTCATTATCATAAAGGGTTCTGAAATAGGAATGATGGAAACGTTAAGGTTTCTATTATTGTCACTTCACCCTTGAATTGGTCTGGACAGGGAATGCTAAATGTGTCGTTGCAGTTTACACAACAACAAAGCAGCTTAAAATAAAATACAAAGCCCAAGAATTATATGTTGGTGTGAAAGTGTGACTCATCTTTGTTTATACTTCATATAATTCATTTAACCAGAATTACTGGTTCAATAACGTTAGTGTTATTTGTTACCACCTTTACATTAGTATATGTATAAACTTGGTATTACTATTATACATAACTAGCATGTAATTCGAATTCATTTGCCTATAACAGATGCATTATTTTCAAATTAAAAACGTGATAATGTGTGACAGAGTGACATTAACAGTCAGTAAATGCTAAATATCATTATCAATTCTTATGGGTCATACTTCTACCCTTGACCTAGCGGTCTGACATCAATTCTGCCATCGGTGTCATTATGGACTTTCATCAATAGGTGGCAGCACGAGATAACTGTGAGTGGCTATTAGTCCTTAAACAGAGCTATTTTTGTGTGTGCTGTCTCCATGTGTAATTCCCTCCTTTTATGGGTTTGTGTCATTTATATACCTAATCTCGCATTTGATTGAAGGGATTCTGTGATCAGGCTACAGCAGATGCGAGGGACTGTCAATCAGCTCAATTTGTTTCAGTTTTACTGGTAACAGTCCCATCCATCCATTTTCTACAACCGCTTAATCCATATGGGTCACAGGGGGTCTGGAGCCTATCCCGGAGGCTGTGGGCACAAAGCAGGGAACAACCCAGGATGGGGCGCCAACCCATTGCTGGGCACACTCACACACCATTCACACACACATGCATACCTATGGGCAATTTGGCAACTCCAATCAGCCTCGGCATATTTTTGGACTGTGGGGGGAAACCGGAGTACCCGGAGGAAACCCCATGGGGAGAACATGCAAACTCCACACACATGGAACCCGGGCAGAGACACGAACCCTGATCCTAGAGGTGTGAGGCAACAGGGCTAACCACTGCACCACCGTGCCGCCCCCTTGGTAACAGTCCCAGTATGAGACAAATTCTTGGGAAGACATAGGTTGCAGTAAAAGTCATACAGCAACGTGTGTCATGTCATCTTCAGTCCTTATTTAAAAGAAACACCACTAACAAGAAGCAGTCCACATACACCTTGATACCTCCCCCAACATTTATTAATAAAAGTAACAGATACCCACCCCAATATGACTGGACACCTCCTCTCGCATACAGGCAGATCACACTGTGTGCCACCCACCTAATCACAAATCCCATCCCAGTAGCTGAAAGACACTGTTCCAATTCATTACTGCCCTCAATATAATCACCAGTTACAGCAAACACTGGCAAAAAATAATACCTTCCAAATTATTAAAAAGGAAACGCTTCTGAAAAGTGACAAGTGACTGACAATTAGTGACAACACTGTAAACCTTCCTTTGAAAATGATATCCATTAATTAATCCAACACAAAAGAGATGACAAAGGTGTATTATATTGGGAGGGCACTGTATTGATACAAGTACTGATTGGATACATGCCTGAGGAAGACAAGGAAACGAACAAAAAAGAAAAATAACACAGACAATGCAAATTCAACATTTTTCAATACTCATTGTGATCTTGGTCAGGAAAAATGTTATGTTTTTCCATTCTTTTGTAATTGCGTTGTTTTTTTAGATCCAAAAACACATTAATGCTTCAAACATCACAAGTGTAATGATGACAATACACGTGTTATGTACTTGATATCCTTTATATAAATTAACAGAAGCCATAATGATGTTCCTCCTTTGTCAAAACAGTACAAACAAAAATAATATAATAACCAGATCAAGGAGGAACAGACGTCTCTCCACTCTCCGATTTTTGTTTTCAGTGGAAAGGGTATTTATGGGACACACAGGGTGAAAATGTAAAATGCTACTTGTACCCACCACCTGAAAGGACTATAAGGATTTAAAAAGTGATATAAGACATGGCTGAATTAGTACGGAGAGTGAGTGAAAACAGACAGCCTTTGAACAACTCCCCCAACTGCAGCTTAAGAGTTTTAGAAACATTGGGGCGGGGAAAGCTAGCTTCGTGGGATTGGTAAGAATCATTCCTGTTTTTCTCCAGATGATTTTTGCTTTGGGTGGTTTTGGTTGATGGTCATTGGTTCATCTGTTGATTAGTGGCCGCTGGCTTCTTGGGTGCGTGTTACTTGCAGCACGAGCCCTCCGTAGTTTGTGGCGTGCTGTCCTGCAGATTTATGACAGGCCTGGTCCCCCGGCCAGCCGCTGCCCCGCTTTGCGGCTCGTTCTTCGGCAGCTTCTTGGCTGCAGGGAGGCAAGTCGGACAGTGCAGCGTGAAGCTCATGTTTGCAACGCCATTTGAGATCTCACCAATAGATGGAGCCATTTCATACTTCTATTCTTGAAACAAATTTTGTTGCATAAAGCTCCAGATTGGGGACTGGCTGAATCTTTACTGAGATTACCCGGAAAAAAGAACCAAAAACAAGACGTCTTCCACAAATTCAAACATATATTGTGTTCTGGACATTAAGTAGTACATGTATATCGTGTACATGCAACAAGGCTTTATGTGGGTTCTATGACAAAATATAGGCATGCACACTCCTACCTATGGCCATGAAAATTTCATTGACGTTCATGGCAGTTTTGGCTGAAGTCTCCATGAACAGCAAACTGTTGTCATCTGCATACGCTTGCGCTTCCTATGAAGGGAGTAAGGTTAGCCTAACGGCAACTTTGCAGCAGCAGCTGCAAAAAACACCCCACACAGATATCACAGATTTTGTCCATCACATAATATCTAGGGCTTGTAGTTATTATAATCATCTAGCCACCATTCAGACCCTTCTCCCATCAAATCGATCCACTTGCCACATTTATCATGATCAATCCAGAAACACTTATAGAGCAATTTATGTGGACTATAAAAACAAAAAAGAAATTAAAAAGCAGCTTAGCATAGAGGAGCTGATTAGAATTTCCTGTGTTTCTCCTGATTAATGTGAAGTATTAACAGGATATCTAGCAGTTGTCTGGGGTCATTTATTTTTATGTATCGTCATGGTCCGGGGTCATACCTGGAACTCTACGGCCCTCTTATTGGACAGATCGGCTTTGTTTCCAGCCAGCGCGATGACGATGTTGGGGCTGGCTTGTCGCTGGAGCTCCTTCACCCAATTCTTTGCACGTGCAAACGTGTCCTAGCCGAAGCAAATCAGCATTTCAACAGTTGGGCCTCTAGGACCGCAGACAATACTTTGACAGCCCAAGAATGGACTTCATAGACTGCTGTGATATTTCCCATTGCGTTAGATTTGTCACAATGGTGTTAGGAATAGGCGAACGTACTGTGTTGGTGATGTCATAAACCACGATGGCTGCCTGAGCTCCTCTGTAGTACATGGGCGCCAGGCTGTGGTACCGCTCCTGGCCGGCTGTGTCCCAGATCTCGAACTTTACCGTCGTGTCGTCCAAGCAGACCGTCTGCGTGAGGAAGGCGGCTACAAAGGAAGATGGAAAGATTAAGGACACCCATAAGTGCTGAAAAAGGTTTCACTCAGCAATCTTTGTCAGAATGCCACTTTCCCCAGCATAACCTTTTACCACACACTTGCAGCCTCACAAACCACGTGCTTTGATCTCAAAGCTGCAATGGCGAGCGATGCCCGTGCCCTTTGCCTGCTATTACTTTGAAGCCATTATTCTCAGATACATTTTACGTTCCAATCAACCCTATACCTAACACACACACACAGTTACAAGAGACCATCAAATATCTGTACAGTTAAATAGTAATCTTAACTACAGAAATAGCTGCTCTTTGAGGAAGAGTGCTATAAAAATTGAGGAAAAAGGGAACTGACTGTAATATCACCGCTCATAGACTCAGTTACTCAAAGTTACTCAAAGCAAAGGCATCCTTCAGCACAAACACTCACAATGTGACTGCAACTGCAAAATTATCAGGCTGAACAGAAAACTACAACTTGCAGAGTGGTACCATTTCTGAGGACTTGCAATATAATTGCGAACCTTATAACTGATCATGAAAATACAAAACAAACAAAAAGGATATTGTGGCTGTCCGAAAACAACTGCATGTCCACTTCCTGACAATTGTGACTTTACCGTAGATGGAATGTGCCCATTCTCCTGTCTACAGTTAGCGTTTGACATCTAAATGACCAATGAAGAACAAGTTATTTAATTAGTATTTATGTTTATACTATTTAACATTTGTATTCATGATGGTCTTTCGCATGGATTACTTTATATTGTTAATTTTAACAACTTGGAAAATGGCAGCTGTGTAAAGTTCTCTGTGGTGCTAAGTGTCTGTCATTTACATTGTTTTAGGTTGATCATTTCAGAAAGTAGTTTCTGAGAAAATGTGTTTTTTCACGCTCCTGAAATAACGGATTTTTGGAGATTTTCGGAGATCGGCAAAACAAACATGGGCTGGCGTGGTGTCTCTCACTGTGAGGGTTGGGGTCTGATTCCAGCCCCTGTCCTATGTGTAAGTGACATCTGCATGTTCACCCCATGGAGTGTGGGTTTCCTCTGGGTACTCCCATTTCCTTCCATAGTCCAAAGACATGCAATTTGGTGAACTGGTGTCTCTAAATTGTGTACCCTGTTAGGGACCAGCAACCCATCCAGGTGGTTCCCCTGCCTTGTGCCCTGTGCTTCCTGGAATTGGTCACATGAACCGGTGCTGGTGGTTGGAAGAGGGGTGGAAATCAATAAATGATCCCTGAAAGATCATAGATGATATCCTGAGCTGGCCAAGATGAAAAGGGCGGGGAGAGCTTCAACCTGGCCTAATGCCATCGGTATTTTGTGTAAAGCCAAGGTGGTCGATTCTTAATTCACTACTGCCAAGCAGCCCTTGGATGGGGAAACCGTCAGCCATCTGTGGATCTTCTCATGTAGCCACGTAGAATAAATACTCACAGCCCCTGTGGTTAATTTTTTAAATAGTTTTTTAAATTGCGGTATAAACCATAAAAGAATACAGTAACTTCATGATAAAAAAAAATAAAAATCTACATCAGATGTTGGTTAGGTCAACAAATGAGTCACAGTTTCACATGCCCATCTACTCCAAAAACTGACTGAGGATCCTCCCATTCCTGCTTCGTTAGTCGAGCACCGACTACAAAAACATCATCTCTATGGCTACATGGATACAATACAGCAGGTATGCTCATCTGGTCTTTATACAGCGCAGAGTGCTTGTGCCTGACTTCTGAGAAGAACCTAGTTATCCATCCATCTTCACGCATAAATAAACTCATCTAGGAGAGATGCAGTGAGCCTGGAGTGTATCCCAGAAGGCCAGGGACCACCACGGATGGGATGAAGAATGCACAAAAAAAAACGAAAGACCTATTAAAGCTGATTGGATCACTGATCACTTGTCTTAGCATTCGAATAACATATGTGATTATCACAGTCATTATTAATATCCGATCCATTTTCTATAACTGCTGATTGAGCCTGAAGGTTAAAACTGAAAAAGGTGGCAGAACTCTAAAACGTTTTGAAGTTAACAGGTTAATCTTTCACATGAGAAGACTAGGGCTCTGCAGGGAGGGTGGTCTTGGCTAATCCTGTGACTGTACACGTTATAATAATTTGGTCATATGACCGCAGTTCCAGCTGAAGCTTGCTTGAAGCAGCCTGACCTTTGGCCAGTCTGCTTGCTGACTCCTTTCCTCCACTGATACACTCGCTCAGCTTCCTTTGTTCTCATCGTTTCCATCCATCCTGCCCGTGTCAGTTTAGCTCATCTACAAAAACGTGAGCGTTAAAAACAATGATTCTAGATTCCTGAGGCTATAAAAAAAAAAAACTGTGGGGATTTCACTGTTTTTCTGCGGGGCCTGAAACCCATCATCCTACAAATACCCTGGCATCTCCCAGCCCTGCTCATGCTGCAGATAAGTTCAGTGACTGTCAGCTTCCTTCCTGCACGCGTGACTAATTGCTGTCCTTCCCCAAAAAAAGAAAACGATGCATCTTACTGGAATGATTCAAGGGCCGAGAGCCTTTTCAGCCATGCGCAATACAAATTCAATGCTGGATGAATGAGGGTGAATAATGCATTTCAATTTGTTTCTAAATTAACTTCGAATAAATTAAACGTTTTTTCCTCTTGTATCCTGGACGTCAGTACAAGTTTTTTTTTTTTTTTTCCTTCAGTCAGCATGATTTTATCAACTTGTGTCTGAAATAGATCTGCTTCATGGATATAAACAAACCAGTGTTTAAATCTAGTATTTCTGCATAGTATATTTCGTAACACATCTTACAAATCAGACCCTGCATCTTTCGAAATATGCTGCAAGAGAGGTACTGCATAACATTGTTTTAGACTGCAAAGATATTTCGAACAAAAATGCAGACATCTGAAACAGCAACAGTGGGCAGCCATCACAAATGTACCAAATCCTGAACGATGACGCTTAGCTACGCCCAAAGGAAACAGGGCTTTACGCTTCCTCTTGGTTACAAATACTTCTTGCTTCCCACTTTCCCTTTAAGGTGCCTATGACATCAGAGTATGATGTAACAATGCCGTCACTTACACCCATTTACGGCTATACCACTATGCTTCAAGAGGAGGAGGAGGAAAAAATAAAAATCAATTAGTGAAGATTTTTCTCTCTTTCCCATGCAGAACCACCATACATTCTAAAATCTAATATCAGTCATTCACCCAGTTATTTTCCAAAGACTGAACTAAAAACACAAAGTATGGTGATAAGGCATGCACATACTTTCCATTCATCAGGTTTATTAGAACATAAATGTATTCTTTTAAAGAGACAAAATGATTTCGCTGAATATGAACAGCACTGTAGGCCTTGCCGTGACAACACTAAGTCAACACAGTGGAAACGCATAGAGCAGGTGCACGCCATGTGACAGCTAACAACATAACTGCCAATAATGTAATCATTTTCATATTCTTAAAAAGTCAATGTAATAACTGTCCAATAATACATTTTCGGAACCAATAATATACTTATTAATTTATCTGCAAAAAGTTTATTACATTATTGGCCAGTTAATATATTACCGACTTATTACATTAAGAACTGAGAATTGATTGTGATATTGGCATGTTATCGCGTTATTAGTAGTTATTACATTGGCCGCTACAAAGCGTCCGTGACACCGTGACTCACCTCCGATGGTGCTCTCCTGGTACTCGTGAAACTGGCCCTTGACGAAGCGCAACACCAGGCTGGACTTGCCCACCGCAGACTCCCCCAGCAGCACCAGCTTGAACTGGCAGATTTTGTTGCCTGCCGTCGTGCCGTTGGTCCGTGCCGGGCCTCCCCGACTTGCCATGGGGTTGTGTGCAGAGGTTACCGCGGAAGAGAAGGGCTGAGGCTGGGCCGCGCTGGCGGGGCCTGGAATCGGCTCAGCTGGGTCGGGTCGGTCAGGTTTTGGGCTGGGCTCAGGTCGAGTTAGGTTCTCATTAAAGACTGGAAGAGAATCATTAAACATTATTACATAACAAGGAACCAGTCCACCCAAAGTAAAACCCAGAACCTTCTTTCCTACTGTCAAGTCATTCCTCAGAAGGCTTACATTTCCATTGCCATTATAGCATAATAAGCATAACTGGTACGCAAGCACACATTTGGCATATAAAGTGATATGCACGGCAATTTTTTGGCATAACAGTGCAAACGCACATATACCTTTTAATATTTATACCACAAAAGTACGCATTAGCCATAAAAAGGTTAAAATTCAGGGTGATTTCTTGTCATAACAGCGCAAATGCGTACTTGTTTTGTGTGCATTTGCGCCGCTACGCCAAGCAATTGCTGTGCATATTACGTTATACGACAAATGCGTATTCGCGTACCAGTTAAGTGCATCCCTGATAAGAAAAACAAAGCATTTCACACCAAGGCAAGATTTCACCTTCCAGGCAGTTCTGATGCTGTGCTCCACGACTGCTAAAACACAGTCACCAGACAAAGATTCTCTAGTGGGAAATAGAGAGCGGCCTGAAACAAAGCATTTCATGCTCGCAGTCTACACTATGCTGCCAGCCGCGATCTACATTTTGAAAATTTTAAATCCAATGCTATGCAAGCCAAGGCTACAGGCTAGCTAGACTCCTTGTAATTTAGCTAATGTGTCTAAATACACATTGCAAAGCATCTTAACAACTGACCATACTTTGATACTACGCTGTGACAGCAAAGCAGCTAAACACAGTCCAAAAATGCTTCAGTCCTGGCTGCTACCGGTAACAAATCAACTAATAAATCCAGTCTGAGTAAGCCTAGTTCATCTTCATTTGGTTTCCCTCTTACTTCCAGTGCTGCTGCACAATTTATCACGTTTAATATCTCAAAGAAAAAAAGACTTTAAACTGTAGTTTCAAAAATTCATAGAAGAATCTGTGAAGATAAATTTTAAATGGAGACCCAAAGGAAAACTTGCGGGGAAATAACAGCTCTTCCCAGGGGCATCAGTTCCATGCACCCTACTCGTACGCTATATCACCTAGAAGATTGCAGGCTTATCGCCTTTGGCTGAAAACTGAAAACACATGGGGGGGGGGGGTTCTTTTTTGAGATGCATTCGGGAAGATGTGCAAAAGAGGCCTTTCAGGGAGGTGCGAGTTTTAAGCGTATCGGCCGCACCTTCTCAGGTAACGGCCTGGGTGCTAACCAGTATTTCGCTGGCCAGATTCCCACCCTGTCAAGTGGGGAAAGCTGAAGGACCAGGGAGGAACGACCATAAGAATGCAAGAAATGGCAGGAATGCGAATCCACAAAATGGAATAAACTACACATATTGTAGCTCAGGGCAGACCGATGCATGACAGCGGTGAAGAAATGAAAGGGCGAGACAGTTTCACACGGAGCAGCTCTTTAACGTAGCACTTAAAAGGACCACGCAACAGGCAACAACCACACTCCGACAACAAATAACGGGGAAATGCAGGGAGGCTGGACAACGAACAGCAAAATTCACACACGGCAGGTAATCTACACAATGGCTAAAGACACATGAGGATCAGACGGGGTTCACATATGACAGGGCATGGGCTCACACGACAAATTGGGAACCCAACAAGTACTTACATTAACAATCATACATAGGGCTATGTACATGGCTAGTGAGCATGCTGGGATATGCAAATACTTTGAGCCATCTCACCGATGCTACAGTATTATTCAAACTGCTATGTTATATTCTGGTTAAAAAAGTATGGTTTCTCAAATCAGTCTGTAGACAGCATTTCAGAATTAATTTTACAACCTATAAAGTACAAATATTTTATGAATTTTTAAGAATTCAGACCTCCCATTAGAGTGGAAAGAAGTGGTTAAGAACATGGACACGAATTTGCTGGCTAAGGGCCCGGCTTGAGTGCTCTTGAACACTGGGACATCGAACACTTAACTTGAGTTACTTCAGTGAAAACAACCATTGGTAGCAAGTGGGCCAAAATTGCACATCACTTAGGATTTAAAAGCATTTGTTTAGAGCAACTTGGAGCAAATTTCAGACATCAGAAGAAAAACTGGAAAAATAAACAACTGCTGCACAGTGGTTCCAAGAGAAGGTAAATCACTCAGACTTCAACGGCCATCATACAGGACCAGACCACCTCGCACTTTCGTCTTCGCCCTCGCAGAGAACTCTTCTATTTCTGTTGGTTAGCAAACTAGCCACAGGCCTTCCTGTCTGTCTGCAGCGCTTAACGTTGTTTACTCTCCTACTACCGTTGTACATGTGGTGTACAAGATCAGCCACTTGGGGGTCCACGTTTCGTTACAGTCGGGGCCGTTGAGGCAGCCGCTACTGTGGAAAATGGTGGGATGCTGAAGATGCTTTACTTACGACAACTCTTCAGCTGGATGCTACCTCACACCCCAAAACGATAAACTACAATGCAAGACGCCCACAGGCGCGTAGTTGCAGATGTCCAAAGGGTCGCCCAAATGCTTGCTATATACCCTTTTTGCGAATGATAACGTTTTCCTCAGTGTAGTCCTGTGGCAAACCACAGCACCAGCTCAGTAAAATGGAGAGGGGCAAGGGAAAATGAAGAGGAACGGAGATATTTGCAAGATTAACAGTGAAGAGACAAAGAAGGCCTTATTATTGATCTGGTTCTTGGATTTTTTGCACGCTCATGATTAGTGGGACTCAACACTGTCCTACGATAATACCACTTACAATCTGTAAGAACACGTGTGCACAAATACAGGCACACGATCACCTGCCTAGGCTAAAAGTCGCGGCATGGCGACACTGGAACGGTGACCGTGGGGCTGACCGCTCGCAACAGCGCAGCAACAATGCAGGTGCCGCTTTCCATTTAGCACGCTGTTAATCATTCAGAAGGAACTGAAACTGAGGTCCACTATAGCGTAACAAAAAGTGCAGACTGAGACGACAGAGCCAACGAGCTTCTCCTGAGACATCCAGACTTCCCTGCCGTTTCAAACAAGCTCAACTCGCTATTAATAATGACATTCAGGGATGAAGAGTTTCAGTTGTGGTTCTTTGGAAGAGAACCCTGCAACCTGATTTTAAATACAGAATTAGAGGTTCACAATTCTGAATTCTGCTTTCAGTTTTATACACATGTAAATTCTGGTACAAAGCCTGTGAAGACTGATGCAACTTGCACTGTTGTGCGGGTTAGGAACTCACTCGTGCCTAAAAGTTTAGTAAGTCGGAGATAATGTTGCCAGTTTAAACCCGCCCACATAGAATTGTCCAGCTGCCAAAGAGCTCCTGGGCAAAGTAAACTAATCAGACAATGTTATGCAGAAGGACAGTTTGACCACCAGTCTTTTGAGCTCAGAAAGTAGTTTTCTAGCAGACCTCTAAAAGGCTGGGATACCCGTCACACCACAGCCACAATAGTCCAACAGCAAGGCATGGACTTAAGATACCAATAATATTATTATGATTAATATAAGTGCCACTCTCCCTGCTGGAGGGCACTGAGGAATTACTCCTCATTTTGGAATATTGTATGAAATTATGCAGCCAGCGCCTAGGGATTACATCACCTTCAAAACCAGATAGTCAGTTAGGCCCCAAAATGTAATGTCAAAGAGGACTGGATTACACTGTCAGACGTAATAAATTTTTACACTTATTTACACTAATTTTAACTGTAGCTATACAGGTAAGGATCCCAAGCAGAGGGACAAACAAATTGGTAACGAAAACATTAGCTATTTTTAATTACTCATTTGAGCATTTCTCAGAGTTGCCGGTTTATGAATGGAATTCACCAGAATAACAACAGTTATTAATAATAATTAAAACATAATAATGCTTTATTATAATTATTATAAAACAGTTGCCAAATGGTCCTCTGTAAAGCAGTGGTTTGCAGCTGATGTAGCCTCAGGACCCAAATTTTTGAAATTTTGAAGCCACTTCCTTACAAAAAGTATAGTGCTACATCATACAATACAATAAAAAAATTCTAAATTTATTTTAATCACACAGTCCCCAACCCAATAAAATTGATCCTGCAACCCACTGTAGGGTCAAAACATAAGAAACAGTGCTTTAAAGCATCGCTTGCTTGAATAGAATAGCATGACTACATTAATAGTAAGATCTATAATTTTTTATACTATGACAAAAGAAAAACAGGGCAAGCTGATCCTAAAGATCAGGGGTGTCGAACTCCACTCCTGGGGGGCCGGAGCCCAGTGTAACTTAGTTCTTACCCTGTTCCTCCACAAATGATTCAGCTCAAGAGCTGTGTGGTAATTAGCACAAGGAGTTGCAAGGAGTTCAATCAGGTGTGTTAAATGAGGGGAAACGCAAAAATGTGTAGGGCTCTGGCCATCCAGGATGGAAGTTTGACACCCCTGCTAATGATCTTTACATTAAACACTGCCCGGTCTGGGTCAAAAAAGGGGTAAAGGATTTGAGACCCCCAAAGGCCAGGTACACCTTCACTGCATTAAGCTGAAAATTACCATTAATTCTTCCAGAATTAATCTTCCAGAGTTTCTCAGTTTCATTTCCCTCAAGCCATGAAGGTTTCGAAGTAGAGTCCGCCACAATCTACGTGAAGCCCTTCCTCTTTCACTAGCCGGAACATGATCACAGAAGAAAGGAAGAGGAAGAGCTGAAGCTTTTTTTCTAAAGCCCAAGTGTTCTGCGAACACCAATACTATATTCTCTAAAGGCCAATTTTCTATCAGGAACCTCTTTGGGTAGCATGCGATTCTTGATGCTGTCTGCCGAAGTAGGCTGTCACACAACGGCACTTGTTTTTCCCTGGTAGAGGAATAATCACCCTTTACCGTTACTCAAGAAAGTCAATGCCACACTGTGTGAAAAGAGAGGGGGGGGGAATGAAATTCTTAATGCTTAAGAGCCTACCTTTTACAGTAAATTGAAATACTGTTTGACCAAGACAAGCTCCTCTTGCATACTCTAAGTAGAACCATGACGGTGGGGAGCTGGTGACAAGCTGTTATCAGTTGTAACCTCACTCTATCGAAGTATCATTGAACCACAACAGAGCGAGTTGTGACAAGTAGACATATGAAGGGTGCGGTAGTAACAGCCAAGGCCGAAAGGGAGAGGCAGAAGACTCGCTGGTTCAGTTGAATGTCGTTGTAAGGCTGCTTATCACGTAACCCTGAAACGCCTTGTTTTCCAGTCAGCAAATTTCAAAATCTTGCCAGTTACTCCAAAGGCGTCCGCCCCGCTGGCCAAAAATACAACAACAACAGTCATTTCTATTTCAGGAATGGTGGAGGAATGATATTCTGATGCCATCTATGCAATGGGATAACTGGATCTGCGGCACTCCTTTAGGAATCTGACTAAACCTCAGTCTTGGTATTCTGTGCGCTGCATACTATCACTATAACATTCACTCAGCTGGCAATTCTACTACTCTGCTGAGTGACACAGCAGCAAAACTGTTGGATTCAACTGCTATGTAATGCTCTCTTGTGCTGGTAATACAGCATCACCCAATAAGACGGGGGAGGGGTTTCTCTTGAATGTCATTTAGTCTCTAACTGACCAAAAAAAAAGTCTTAAATTCTTTCAAAGAAAAAAAACCCATCAGCTGCAGACAAGATGTCATTTTCACCCTTGCTTTGATTGAAGACCTAGTAAGTCATGATGTATTGGTAGGACGATCCTTAACGCCATATAGACTTGAACAGATCAAGTATCTTTTAAAAAAAAATATATATATATATAACATTCTACGTGTTACTTCTGACAGTACCTGGTGCCAGCTATGTGAAACTAGACATTTTCGATTTCACTTCCACAAAAGTTGTACTGTAGTCCTGCCGTTTCCAGAGGAATTTCTCAAGATTATGAACTAATGCACATGAAACCACAATCCATAAAATGGCACCTTGGTTTTCAGTTAAAATGTAATTGCATAATAAAAGTTCTTAGTAAGCATGATGCTCTGAGGAACAACAACATGCCCAACAATGAGCAGTTCTTGCAGGTTCCTGTTCATAAAGATCAAGTCTGTGGAAAAGGGGGCCTTTAATTGGTCTTATATGAATACTGTTACCAACGTACACATTGAGTTATAACACAGAGAAAAATGATACACACAATATTATATATATTTTTACCTGTTAAGTTACAAACTCAGTTCAATACTGGTCAAATACTTGCAAATACTGGTCAACCAAAACAAATCATTTTATATTAAAATGGACCAAAATCATTCATATGTAATAAATGTTACTATAATTTCTATTTTTTTATTTACTTTTTATTATAAAAAGGAACCCTTCTTGTGCCCGATGAATGTGAATTCCGTAAATATAAAGTTACACATCTCCTCCCACACGGCCACGTTACGCCAGATTAACTGCATCACTGAAGGAAGACCTGAAACTAAGAAATGAATATTACAGTGAACAATTATCACAACTGTCCAGTCTGGGGTATAAGCAGCCATACACCATCTGCTTCTCAATCACAGCGGCACATATTTAAAGATGGTTTTTATTTGGCATAAATGTAATGAAAAGGAGTTACTTAATCAGCCTGATTCCTTTCAGCTTACACTGTAGGGAGGAACGATCATCATCATAACATTTAATGCTACCAACTAGCTGACTAAACAACACAACAAACTAGTCCCAAAGGTAGCCACATACCATGTGACAGGAAAATTAAGACACCACACACTGATCAGAGCATACAGACTAGGCAAACACCAAATAACTGGCCCTCACTTCCTGTGTTGAGACACAGTGGTCAAGAATGTGGTCATCCTGCAGAGTTTTCACAGATGTAATCAGTCTACAATAATGCATATAGCTTTAAGTAAAGCACGATTAGACGTCTGAACAAAGGGAAAAATGAAAATGTAGCCTAATGGCTGTTAAAGAAAGTGCTGATTCATATGCATTCACACACAACAAGCCTCAGCGGACAGTGAGCTGCCTCCACCACCACAGAGCAGCACAATGAGATTTAAAAAGAGCTTATAAATAAAGCCAAAGTGACCACAAGAAGAACAATTTCCTCCATTTTTCTGTGTAATGACTAAAAATCCATTTTTTTTATTACAAAATGCAGGGGCTCAAGACACGGTTCTCACCACAGTACTGATGTTCTCCCTCTCTTCAATCACTCCCATCTAACTTAAAATTTTCTAAAATATCATAAAGATTGCAAGCTTCAAACACAGAGTCCCTTAGATCTGTACATTAAAATAACAAACATGATGACGAGCAGAAAAACAGTTTCTGGTCTCTCACCAGTATTTCAAAAGTTCAGAGAACAATGCACATGGAGCTTACGGGTTAAGGGAGAACACTGCTGAGCTCCCCCTGCACAAACAATTCCTCTGTTGAAGGCTTTGTATAAAAGGGTAAACCTTAGGATTGAGTTGTGAATGTCTTTGGCAATAAATGCATGCTACACACAACAACAATTTATAAAAATGTAATAATGAATACGGACACCAGCAGAACGGACTGGGATTAAGGGTTATAGGGGTAAATCATATTCTGGACCATATACATGCTTCACACCAATGCACCAAAAAACAAGACACAAACAGCATCTCAAAAAAGGCTCAGAAAGAAAACCAACTCTGGAAGGAGCAACAAAGTGGAAATACTATCGACAGTAATCTTAGAGACCTCAGACTCAGCAGGATCTCTTATGGTTTCAAGTAATTCTAGGAATCTGTATGCAGCAGTTTGTTCAGTGGCAATTAGCAAGGTTGCATAAAACTTATCACACTGAAACCAACCAACCCAAAAACTTTGTGTAATAAAGGTCATTCTTCCCATACTTCCTGGCTTAGTCCAGTGGCCACTTTATTCATACGACCTACCCAAAAATGTGCCAAATGCCCAAAGCATGTTATTGTCACGCCACCAAAGCTCCTAATGACATAACCCAGACTGGAAGCACAATCCGACAGACAGATCAAGTTCCCTTGGAAATGAAGGTCCCTTTCTGTCGCACCATAAGCCAGCAGACAGCACTACAGACAACCAGGCATTAACATCCATTTATCTCTGCTCTCTCTCTTCGTTGTGAGGGAAAGGTGGCTTTTCCAAACATTATTTAACAAACCTTTATACACAGCCCTCCTTCACTTTGTCAGGCCAATTCATTCACATTAAAGTCTGGAGAAATGTACAAACATAAAACCAAAAATAGCCATAAAGACAGAAATTCAGTCTCTCAGACATGGAACTTCCCTTCGTTCTTTAGTGTCTAGATATAGACACATGAGCATATGGAGAATTTTATTAGTCACCACTTAACATACTAAGCTTTTCACACCCACCTTACCAGAGCTAACAACTTAAATGCAAATGCTTCCTCAATTTGCCATATTCTACGGTAGTAATTAATTAAAAGCATTATTCGAGCAAAAAGAAACATGGGGAACTAATGAAACGAAAGACGTGGTGACGTCTTAAAGGCCAGAAACTTCCTCATATAATGAAAGATTATCGATTACGTGATAACTGTCCTGTGTGCTGTGCCTTTGAGATACTGGCTGAGAGATTTAGACAGAATCGCTGTTTTGAAGGTGCTTGTTGTTAGATGAAATAGTTAGGTAACGACATTCATAAACCAGACCCACGTTATTAACCTAACTAGTTAATAGTTATATAATAGCCAAGCAATAAGGATAAATACGAAATAACAATCACTAGCTATTTGAATCGTGCCAAAGTAATTTGTCAAAATAAGCCACGACTGACCACACACTATAAATATTCCATATTATTTAAAATTTTAGAGAGAAACAATGTTACAAACTAAGAATTATCAATCGACCAACTACACGCACAAAAAAAAATGATATAGGATGACCGTGGATATTTGAGGGGGAGTTGCCGTCGAAGACCTGTCATTAACGGGACTAAACCTCACTTTCAAAAGAAATATCTAAAATTTTAATGAACAAAACTGCGGAATACGTGAAACGATCGCGGCTGAAACGCTGAATCGAGAGAGAAACATACAAGACTACGATTACTCAGGCTCCTAGAAAAGACACTAAACATGTACTGATATTTACTTAGCAGTGCCATAATATCACCCCGGCAAATCATACATTAAGAAGAAATATTCAATTATTAACCACATTGTTGCTTACCGTAAAGAAATGCAATGTGAAACAAAAAAGTATGTCCCGTGCGTGTTTTACCTAAAGAGCTTCCTCTAAATTACACTATTTTGTATTTTTTCCCAGCCGTTTCACTTTCGCAGCTCCTCATCCCAGGCTCTGGCCTTCACTTCCGCCTTGTAGAAAAGCGTCCGCTGTCCGCCTACTTCCTGGAGGTGGGGCTTTCCTAAAACGAGGCTGACTCAGCCAATCACAACGTGAGTCAAATCTATCGAACGGCGACAAGTTCTTGCAGAAGGCCGATGGTCAACCTGGGAAATGTAGTCAAGGTCGTTAAAAGTTCCGCGCTAATTTTTCCCAATTACACGTCAAAGGCAGCAATACATTCTTAATGTATCTCTTGATTGAATAAGTTAAGACTGTGCATATATATATGCAGAGCAAAATATATATATATATTCTTAGTATATATATATATGGGATTTGTTGCTCTTGCTGATATGCGGAAGGACAACAGCGTGTTATAAACGCAAACCTATTGATACTGACAAGACACATGAAAGCCAGGTTAAATTGAGACAAAAACCGACGTGAAACAATACGCTTTAATTGCAGTATTATCACGGTAAAAGACAGAAGATGTTCTGCATTACATTTCTGTACGTATTTGTGCCTATTTATTGATTTTACGTTAAACGTCCAAAATGAATTTATAACTGCTAGATGTTCTCACATTAGACATTGTGGACAAGTCTACTGAACTTACACCAAGCGTGTAGTAATGTCTTGGAGGTATCGCGCTTGTTCTGTCACGTTAGGCTCTAAATTCCATTGAGAGAAAGATATTATATAATTGCACGTTTTATTATGCAGGTGCTCCTGAACTGGAAAGCTAGAGATAAGAACATTCAGAAATATGACATATGTCACTGAACACACACAAACCCTGCTAACATGCCTCAACAATAAAAATCCTCCAATGAAATTATATTGTTGCAGAGCAAAATAGTACATATACAGTCATAAATATGCAAAATATAACACTGACAATATCTGTCCATTTTCCAAGGACATAGAGAGGTGGAGACCACACAAGCAAAGGCAGGGCACAAGGCGGTGGACACCCAGGATGGGATGCCAGTAAATGTGTTTCTGTTTAATAAACAGCAGTGGACTTAAGATATTCCAGCAGGGGGCAACGTCACTCCATATGGAACGTGGACAGGTGTAGCTAATAAAAATGCTGATTTTCCTGCCGTGGACTGGGAGTAATGGACTCTTATTAGCAGATAATTAAACAATTCGGAACCCAGAAGTGACAGGCTAAATCAGGCTTCAATGTCCACAGGGTGGAATTACCATGCACAGTTGGTCACCGATTTGTTAAACCCACTTCCTGCTGGTTACTTTACTGGTTCCCATCAGAATAAACCAATAAGTCACATGACTTTCAAATCCTTGTTTTAGGTTTTTTTTTGACACCAAACCCCCTCTTGTGGGAACCAGTAGGCCAGACAGCAGCGATCCTGCCTCACTCTTCTAGAACCTCAGCTACACATTCAGACTCAGCTGTCCCTGTGTTCATGTGGGTTTCCAGCTCACCTGATAGGCTGTCCCTGTGTTCATGTGGGTTTCCAGCTCACCTGATAGACTGTCCCTGTGTTCATGTGGGTTTCCTCTTGGTATAGTCAAAGGGGCATGGATACTCTGGCAGATTCAGGGTGCTCAGATCCAGCACTTCACAGGGGCCCAAGAATATGTAAGATTATGCAAAAAACTGAGAGGGGGTCTTAAGGTGGCATAAAGGTGGCACCTGGGTATCTGAAGTATAATACATAGTACATGTATACAAGGTAGAATGTTTTCACTTCCAAAAGTTCTCTAGATAATATCTACTAAAGGACATTATAATAATATTGGGAGTTTTTTTATCTTACCAAAACAGAAAATATGCTTTATTATTCCTGTTGTTTATAGTAACTTGTACAGGTGTCATTAATAACCTCCCCTGTACAGAGTGACAAAGCCATACCAATGGGCTACTCTGATCTATCACACCCCACCGCCCCTCACTGAACACCAATCAAAACTATATATAGGCCAATACAGAGCATTTGCATCTTAACCCCCCACCTTCTGTGATGTTTCTTCACAGTTCTTGTGACATATGGCAAAGAGAAGAGTAGCAGAATTATGGCACACACGCCACAGTTAGTGGTTGGCCTTAGGAGCAGGAACTGTCAAATGACAGAGATTCTGTGACAGATATAATTGTCACAACTTGCTCCATGCTGTGTGTAGTGTTGACCCACAAACCTCCGCTGTCCATAGTTATGGCCACCAAACTGTTGTGCACGGAACAGGAGAAAACATCACAGTGTTGTCATGCTAAATTACAGGGATCATTTCGTTTTCAGCTGTTACGCAGTCATTAAATCTGGACCCGGTACAGCTGTTATACAAGAAGACTAATAACTGTTTCGAGATACGAGATGCTTAGCTTTTTGGTGGGTCACATTTGTGAACAATTAATGCCTGTAACATAACATCAGACTGTAGAATTATCTTTTCTGATGAAAGCCTCAAATAACTGTCCTCACGAATATGCATGGTAATTTATGTGTAATTATGGTTGAGGACATACGGAATAGAAACCTTTTTATATATCATAGCCTCTTCATTCACACATATTGCTTTTAAACATTGGCAATTCATAAATGTAAACAATATTTTTTATTTCTTATGCTGAAACTTGACAGGGGGTATCATTTTGGATACAGCCTTAATGGTCAAATAGCTGTCCATCCATCCATCCATCCATCCATCCATTTATTCTGATCAGGATTGCCAGTGGGCCTGGAGTCTATCCCAGGCAGC
>JAAGVU020000044.1:13379725-13397771 GCA_011763525.2 Mormyrus iriodes | reverse complement strand
CAATGGTCCTTTTATATTTGAGCCAAAAATAAAAACATGAACTACTGCCAGTGAGGATCATGCTATATGAGTCATAGCAGAACAATGGACTAGCGACCCGAGGAACTGATCTAGGAAGAGTTGTGAGTGTGGCTTCAATTAAATCGGCATGTCAGTCTTAACTAGCCGATCCCATATCACCCAATACCTCGTTGGCATTGATGCCGTTGCTGACGGACCAGGTGGTCTGGAAATACTCCAGCATGCGCTGCTTGAGTTGCTGGGGCAGCCGGTGGACGCGGATGAAGTCCTTCAGGTCCTTCATGCGTGTGTGGTAGAGTGAGCGGCGCGAGTACATGCGCTGGATGATGGCCGTCACATTGCCGAACACCACGGCGTGCATCAGCGCTGGAGAAGGAGGAAGCAGGTTAGCCGTTGACCTCTAGCTCCCCCTGGAGTGTGGGCACTGGTGCTGCGGTTCACTTGAAATTCCTTTTGAAGGCCCTGGAGCTGTAAACGATTCTTTTCTAAAGTGAGACCTTAATTGAATGACTCATGCAATCTGCTCAGCTGAGAGCATAAACTGGAAGATTATGTTAAAAAAAAAAACTTAACGAAGTTCAATAATGAGCAGCATTACTGTTTGTGAATAGCAAATGGATAAATGAAGCTGGGCAATTTAGTTATTCATCTGGCAATGATTTTCATCTATCCATCCATTATTCTGTAACTGCATATCCTATTGAGGGTTGTGGGGGGTCTGGAGCCCATGCCATAGGCCACAGATGCAAGGCAGGGAACCAATCAGAATGGGGTGCCAACCCATTGCAGGGTACACTCATACACCATTCACACCTACAGGCAATTTAGTAACTCCAATTAACTTCAGCATGTTACCTGGAAACCAGGGCAACCCCCACAATGACACAAGGAGAACATATAAACTGCACACAGATGCCATGGCGGATACGTGCACCCTGGTCCTAGAGGTGAGGGGCAACAGTGCTAACCGCTGTGCCACCATGCCACCCCCCTAATGATTGTCAGTTTTAATGATTTTAATCATTCAATCATGTTGAACAATTCAAAAGAATAAATGACTGATGATGGATCAACCTAAAGTAAATAATTATAATATAATACAGTATAGTCATTGCAGTATAGTATAGTATACTGTAGTATAGTATGTAGTCATTATAGTACATACAAGGACAACAACAATAAAAGTCTTGGGAAAACCAAATACAACACACGTAATTAATTGAGATACACCCCAGATTGACTGACCACACAGGCAACTGGCAGTTTGGAGATATCAACTAACTTACTTTTTAAAGTGAAGGAAGAAACCTGGACAATAGAGGAAGATCATGCAACCTCCACATACACAGGGGAAGAGGCTGGATTTGAACCTACATTCCTAGAGGTACAAGGTAACACTGCTATCCCCTCAGTCACCACGCCATTCAGTCCCAGCCCGCCCCCCCCAATCCTGCTCAGAATTTGCAGCTGGTAGGTGGATGACTGGACATTTAATAATTAAGTAGTTATAATAATGATTGAAATATTAGTGACTGTTGCCAAATTGCCCATAGGTATGCATGTGTGTGTGTGAATGGTGTGTGATTGTGCCCAGCGATGGGTTGGCGCCCCATCCTGGGTTCTTCCCTGCCTTGCAGCCACAGCCTCCGGGATAGGCTCCGGACCCCCCGCGACCCCATATGGAACAAGCGGTTATAGAAAATGGATGGATGGATGGATATTAGTGACTGTCGCCCTGTTTACACTCGGTTTTAAAGTGTCTTGGACGATCGGATGGTTTACACCTGTGTCTATCATGCATCTCCTAGGTATCCAGGTGACCACTTATGTTCACACTGTGTTTCAGCCTACGCCACTGGAAGGTCAAATGCCCCCCCGCACAGTTATTGCGACGTCCTTGTTAGGGACGCATCAGGATGCTTTAGTATGTACAGTACAAAAGATGTGCGGTCAAATCCATCCCGGAACACCCTGGCGATCTTGATGTTTGTTTCCCACTCTATTTAACATTTAACGCTGTCCATACATTTCAAAACCAATATAATCAGGGCCTCAATTACAATTGTTATGACATAGATCTGCATCCTTGCAAGAGACTAGAGGTGACAAAGCAATGCTTGGGGACAATGTCCATATAGCTGGTTAGGACGAGACCACTGGTCTCCAAAAACATTTACACTCAAAGCTACCTCTACAAAGAAAATAATATAGGGGGCTATGTCTTTGATATAAGATTATATAAACTGGGGGTGGGGGGGGGATTTGGCATTGGTAAAATAAATTCTCCAATCACGGCCACTTGAGAGCACACTGCTCATCATCCAGGAAAAACTGAAGTGCCTTGTGGTACCCAAAAGAGCATTTTATGAGTGTAAAATGGTACGCAAAATTCACGGTTCGATTCAGTCCTTGGTTTTGGCATCATGGTTCACTGCAATTTCCCTAAAGCAGGGAAACCAGAATTTGTTTAGAAGTGATTCACTATTAAAACTGCAAACACAAAACCCAAATAGGAACAGTCTCAAAGGAAAGGTGATGCATCTGTTTCTGTTATGTCTGAATTATAAAACCTTAGATGCTTATTTGCACATTATAAAAATAAATATGCAAAATCAGTTATATAATAACATTAGAATAATTTAATCCTGTGTTCTCTACTACAGAGTATGGCCACATATCTGTAGCGATAAACACCTTGGTAATCGTAATTTTTTTAGCCCAGTCTGAATTTGCTGGCATATGTGCATGAAACCCATGGGAAGACTAGCAGAGGCTGTTTCTGCCTTGTTCTGGGTGTATACACACTCGGATGATGTCATCTGAAATGAGTTAGCAAGTTGGATTTGTTTCCAACAACATATCCCAGTTCGGTATAACAGCCAACAGTCTTCGTCAACTATTATCTTTCTGGTGCTGAGGAAATTTATTGGGAAACCAAAATGTTCCCATGCTGCTGATTCTGACTGATTGTAACCAGCATCAGCCATAACCACCTCACAGCCACAGTTAGCTTAATGCTTTCCGTGTCGAACATCTACTTATGAGCTTAGGTTCTGCTCGTGTTAATAAACGTATCCATTTGTCTCACTGTGCATACTGATCCGAAAATGATGTACGGAATGGAACACGACGTATACACTGTGACAAGCCCTAAGCGGCTCACTGGTTCCTTGCGTTCCCTGTGATGCGTTAACGACCACTGGACCAGACACATCACCACAGGGACGCAAACGGAAACACTTCCTGACAGCTCTAATGACTGCTGGGCATGACGGCAGGTTCAGACTGTGTCCAGTAACAGAGGCATGGCAGAAAATCACGTTAAGTAAGTTACGTTCCAGGGAACGAGCGGCCCTATGACAGACTCACCCCCGATGAGCATGGTGCAGATGGAGAAGATCTTCTCTGAGTCGGTGTTGGCACACACGTTGCCGAAGCCCACGCTGGTCAGGCTGCTTAGGGTGAAGTAGAGCGAGGCGATGTAGGCGCTGCGCAGAGATGGGCCGCCCTGGCTGCTGTTGGTGTAGGGGGTGTCCAGCCTCTTCCCCAGCTCATGAAGCCAGCCTGGGGGAAGCAGGAGGGCAAAAAAACACAAATACTTTACTCAAGCATAATAGCAGTTCTTACTGATGGTGTGTGGCTTGGCGGGTTAGAACACATAGTGCTTGTGAGGGGAGGGTCCCCAGCTCAAATGCCGGAGTTGGCAGAGTGATGTCACTTTTGGGCCCTTGATCAAGGACCCTAATTTTTCCAAGGCCTGTCTGACCCGCTGTCAATTGAACGTTGCTTTGAATAAAAGCATCGACTAAATAAATTGCAATATACAGTGAAGAAGATAAGCAGTGGGGTATGGACATTGTGAAGCAATGCTTGACTTTCTCCTGAATGTAATCATAAAAATACTTTAAATAAATAATACCTTTGGTCATTGCTTCACAAAAATACTTTAAATAATAAAGGCAGGACATGAACGCAAAGACAACTTTGATTAAAATGTTCCTATCTATGCCCCACATTTTCCAGCAGAGGTCAGCAACAATGATCCTGCTATAATGGATGTTCGTGCAAGGTGAGTATTTGCATAGGAGTAGAAGATCCCAACGGCGGAACTAATATTAGCCCCACCCTCTGGGATGAAGAGGTCTCCAGTTCTAGATCATTCCGTGCAATCAACGTATCCTGGGGATGACTATGGGGGGTGGCTAACAAGGCTCACTCCCCGGGGCCTTTGCTGCTATTTTTAATTGCGTAGCCGTGACAACACCATGTAGGCTATGACAGTTAGTCTCCAGTGGGACGCAGGCAGGGTAACAGTCACACCTGGGGGCATCGCTGGAGAATGATTTTTCACCTAAGTTAAAGCTATTAATCCAGTATAATCAAACACTGTATTGTATTATACACTAAAAATATAGGACTAACTTGTAAACTCATGGCGATTTTCACAGACAGCAATGTTCCTGCAATTTTATCAGTAATTAAACACATTTTTCTAGGGTTAAAATGATATAATATTGTTGATAGCTAGTAAAAACAATGTAGTGATTCTGACAATCCGTTTTTTGGGAGGAAAAGTGACATTTCCAGTGCAGTCCATTTCCGGCGGTGCAGTGGTTAGCACTGTTGCCTCACACCTCTGGGACCAGGGTTTTGTCTTTGCCATGGCTCCATGTGTGCGGAGTTTGCATGTTCTCCCCGTATCGTTGTGGGGTTCCCTCTGGATGCTCCGGTTTCCCCCCGCAGTCCAAAAATATGCTGAGGTTAACTGGAGTTACCAAATTGCCCATAGGTGTGAATGGTGTGTGAGTGTGCCCTGTGAAGTGTTGGCACCCTGTTCTGGGATGTTCCTGCTTGTGACCATAGGCTCTGGACCCCCGTGACACTGAATAGAAGCGGTTACAGAAAATGGATGAAGATTGGAACCTTAAAATCTCCACACAGGTCCATGTTGTCTTTTGATAATATCCCATAGAAATAATTTAAAAAGTCAAATATTGCCTGAGACCTACTCCATTGTCTAAATCATCATATGATTATCCTCAGACTGTATATTCCCCAGTTTCCTTGTCCCATGTGAGTATCTTCTGGGGGGTTGAAAGTCATTTCATTTTTCTATTTCTAAATTCATCAGCCTATAATTAGATACATGGACATACGTTAGCTAGTACTCAGTACAGTATAGAGATATCTCTGTCTCTTGGACTAGCATGGAGAGACTATTTTTTTCTGTGGAGAGACCATTCTACTTCCTTCTTCCCACGCCCTACATCTACCCAAGAACAGACATTCAGCACCTGGAGCTGTCCAGATTAGACACGGCCGAGGACACCTGGATCAAGACTGTGACTGTTTTCTACTGAGAAAGAGCTGTTTATGGGACAGCAGCGGCAGGGTATAAGGGAACTGTCATTTTCTTTCACCCTCCAACCTGAGCACGGCTCACAGCAGCAGCTAAGAGGAATCTCACTGAGCACACAGCTAAGGTAGTAGATCATACAGCAGCACGTCTCTTTGGATTTTATTGGTTTTCTTCCAGTTTCGTTTACGCTTAATTTTATGCACCTGTCTGCCGAAAAACAAGGAACGTTTCATACCATCCCTGAGCAGCCGAACGAAACGTTTCAAACCAGTTTTATTCTCTGTATCTTTTTATGTTCACCTTTTCAGAATCTTCTCCCTCCAAAATGAAGGAGACAACATATGCGGATCCAAAATACCTCCTCCTCCCCCTATCCAGCTGAAAGGGACAATGACGCCCACCCCTGGGAGCCCGCCCTCAGCTCCGCAGAGATGCACACTCACCGATGTCCCAGGTGACGGGGTCGTTGTTCTCCATCTCCTTGCGCCCAATGACGTACCAGATGCAGGCCATCCAGTGGGCCAGCAGGGCAAACATGGACATGAGCAGCGTCAGCACCACCGCGCTGTACTGCGAGTAGCGATCCAGCTTCTGCAGCAGCCGCAGGAGACGGAGCAGCCGCACGGTCTTCAGCAGGTGGACCAGAGAGGTCTGATTCGTGAGACAAAGCACAGATTAAAAACTGGTCTTACACTAACCCAGATCCTGGCCTGATACCATCCTTTAAGGCTGCAATGCAGATACACCCAGGATGACATACTGCCTGACTGCCTGTGTAAATAAGAATCTCATTCAATTCAATTTATTTTTATATAGCGCCTTTCACAACAGAGTCGCCCCAAGCCGCATTACATGGGTGTGTTGTAATACAGTCCTGCATCATATATATAGAATAATTCAAAAACAGGGAAAAGGGTAGACAAAGAAATGAAAGAAAAAGTCAAATGACAAAGGAGGAGAGGAACCAAAAATTCACAAGTAGGGAGAAAAAGAACCTCTGGGGGTCCAAGGTCAACTGGCTGCCCCCCCCCCTCCAGGGATGCTAACATTATAAAAAATGTATTACATATAAACACTACCCCACCTTGGTTCCCTAGATAAACATGTCCTCTCATCTCTTACCTGAATGCAACAATCTGCATTCAGGACAGACCTTGCAATTCAAACTACTCAAAGCAAAGGAACTAAAGCAAGGGTCTGGCAATCTTATCCGCAAAGGGCCGGTGTGTATGCGGGTTTTCACTGCAGGTCCCTAATTAGATTACTAATTAGATGACTGATTGGCTGAAGAGTCCTCACACCTGGGTTTGAACAGCTGACCTAAAGGTTATCCCAAAAACCTGCATACACACTGGCCCTTTGTGGATAAAATTACCCACCCCTGAACTAAACCATTGAGGAGTTTAAGGATTACTGGGGGCAAAATAAAAATGATAGCCTTGAAATTGACACAGCCCCATAATACATTAAATGCAAAAGGACGCCAAAGGACTTCCTACTTACCAAAACAAACTATGGATATTGCATTCCTCGTATTGGATTACTTTGGATGCGAACTACGCTACTCAGACAAAGTAATTATGAAGCAACAGAGGATGTGATTATTGACAAAAAGGCTACAGGTAAAAAAACAAAATGGGAAGCAATGCTTTTCTGCAGACTTCTTGCTATTGTCCTACAGACCAACAGAGGGTCACGGATCCCAGTTTAAACCCCCCTACCAATAATATACACCACATAGCTCAATGTCTAATGAACAATGTCACATTTCCAAAACCCACTCAGTCCATTTTTTTGTCATTTTTGAGATGTGGCTGCCAATCATCTAAAGTCAGGCTTCCTCATTGCAACTCACCCAGTCCCCGTGTAATCCAGCGAAGGACTTTCGTAAAAAAAATTCCAAAACTCTTCACGTCCACAGAAATGGCACTTACTTATGAACCTATCCCGTTCACGTATCCCATGAGTGAGTTTTGGAAATTTGGTCTTTCACCATGCTCGGCGCTCACCACGGTGATGTTGAAGGCGTAGAGCAGGTCGAAGGGCAGCGCGGCGATGAGGTCCACAAAAAACCAGGTCGCCGCATAGTGGATGCAAATGGACCGCGGGTCATACACCACCTGGCCAGACTGACTCACGTAGGTGGTACGGAAGTTCAGCACAATATCTGCAACAGAGGCCACACTCTGTCAGAGAGCCACAAATTACAAATTAGCCCTTTTAAAAAAAATAAGATCAATTATGTAAATTTCGTTTTTTTAATTTTGTTTTCGCATGTGCACATTAGGGCTCTACATCATTTCACCATCATGATGCGCACCGTCCTAGACAAAGTATAATTGGCTCACTAATTTGGCATCCAAAGAACTATTAGTGCTTACCTGGAGACACTGAATGGATGTGAAAGATGAATGCATCCTCCCCACCCCTGTCAACAACTTTTACTGTTGCTACCAGTGGCGGATTAACAAGTTCAGGAGCCCCAGGCTAAACTTTCCGTAGGTCCCTCTTCTGCCCTCACTCCCCAAAATGATACAACAAACTATTAATCATTAGTAACTATTACATAATTTCAGAGAATGTGACGCTGTCTCAGCAACTGTGCAACTAGCAAACAACACTTTCACATTGGTCATATGCAGCAAAGGGACCAGAACGAGCACAACAGAGACCTCATTGTATAAATGTAACTCAGTAGTGGTAAACATTACACCCTGATCCAGTGCCTGTCAACTGCATCCAGTGCGCACTCAAGACACATTTACCATAAACAGCATAAACCATACAATACAGTACAGTTACAATTCCAAAAGATTTTAAAGCAAGTTCTTACTATTAGAATGTTTTCCTCCATGCTATCCTGGCAGAAAGCTCATTTCTTACATTTTATGTAAGAAAATGGAACTACATATACACATTCCAGAAAATACACAATGGTATTAAAAAAACACCAAAACAGAGATATTTAGAATTGGTCTCCTCATTCAGTTCTACCAACTCGCAAACCAATAAATGATCATAAATAAAAAGTATAGTACAATAAAAGATCATTTTAAAAAATAGTAAAAATAGATGGCGAATAGGGCCCCCCTGATCACCCTGGGCCCCTAGGCAAGCCTGTTTATTAATTGTGCCCCTGGATGCCACCCATTATACAAAATTATTGGCCAAATTTTGTAATTGGGGATGTCTAATATTCAATCTGTTTGTTGCAAAGACCTGAAGTAAAAGTACAGGGAAAAAGTTAGACGTTATTCTCTGAGAGTTATTTTATAATGGCGGATATTGAATAGTTATAATTCAGATGCTCACTCACCCAAGATGAAGAGCATCTCCACGACGATGTCGCTGACGATGGTGTTGCGGGAGGCGGCGTCGCAGTCGTTGTAGGCGGTGAAGCAGACGTTGTACGGTACGGTGACGGCCACGTAGAAGGTGGCCAGCAGGATCATCCAATCCCACAGTGCCTTGGAGACGCTGTAATGCAGCAGGATGAAGCGGGACTTCTGCACCGTGACCACTTTGTACTCCGGCAGGGAGGGCTTCTCAAACACGTTCTGCAAGAAGGGCGGACATCACACGCAACGCTCATCTGCGCCCCAGGCTCTTCGGAGACCTTCTCAGAGATGTGAAAATAATTCCCAGTGCAAAGACTTTTTTTTCATTTGTTTTTTTGAAATGCTTGTGCTGGTTTAAGAGGATTCATGGGTAAGGAGTTTAGATTTAATTGTACTATTTCAGGTTAGTTAGCTTTCTCAGTCTTGCGAGTCGAAATTCAACTAGGCCTGACCTTCAAGTCAAGTCACATCGGCTTTATTGTCAGATCAACCAAATACAGGTATGAAGAGGCATGAAATAACATTCCCCCAGGGCCTCAGTGCAAGACACTTCTTTCAGTCGTTGATTTTCTGGTTGTCATTTGTGTTAATTACCCGTCATTTACTGTTGAGTAAGTGACTTTCCTATTTTATTTAAGAATGCAATTAATAATTCCTTTGAAATACCAAGGATGACATGAAAGAGAACCAGACCTTTAGCAGTGTTGGGAGCAGGGAGGTAACAAAGCATTTAAGATTAATTTCTCATTATCTTTTCTGAAGAAACCATCTTAATGGGTCTCCTTTGTTGCAAACCCTGGCTTGGAATTATAACTAGATCTCTGTGATCGGTGATTATAGTAGGAATGAGACAGTCAATGGCAGATCTATCTTTATGTCTGTCAGTGAGGCAAAGGGGAGCCCATTCGAAAGATTAATCACACCTACAGTTGTCAACTGCTGAGGAATTTCAGTCTTGTTACTTAAAAAAATTAAAGCTGTTTGCCTAACTCTTCTGGGAGGAGCGACAAACTGATGTCTAAGGAATAGTCATCTCTTACGCATTATGTTTTTCTCAGTGGATTTAATAGCTGGCCGCTCTGTTACACCTATGGTCAAGTCCGGCCTTGAATCCCTTTGGGACCTTAGCCATCTTAATTTACACCTTTAATTGTGACACAAGGTACAAGAAAGATCAATTATTACTACGCCAGTTACTAAGATGGATGAGGGATACAGCTGTCAGCCAACAACAGAGCTGGCAGGGCGGCTGTGGGGCACTCTCTAAGGGACTTGCATGCTCACTCTCTCCCTGCCTTGGCAACTAACATTTGTTTCTGCACAACTAACCAACTTAAGGCTCCTTAAGGAACCACAGCACACTCAGACCCAGGAGAGAAACACAACATCTCAAAACATTACCCATAGACCGGTGGTAATGGTCTTTGGCATATGTGTATTCTGATGTTAAACTAGCGTTCCATACAAGCAATACTATGCTGCTCAGATCTTTCACATTAATCAGAAAAGAGGATACAATGTATCAGATGATATGAAATGGTGCCTTGTTCTTGCACTTCTTTTACATCATACTTGGCATAAATTTCAGAAGGGCTGGGCTTTCAGTCCAGGTTTAAAACTGATTAATGCCTCATCGCAGATTTCCATATGAATTCAACTAAAGGGGAGTCCCAATGAAATCAGAATGAAATGTAATAACTAATTATGGGCCACATTCTTAAATTAGTTCTGGATTAATGTATTCAGTTTACGGGGTGGGTGAAGGGTGGGGTCACCTGATTGGCTACAGCAGGACAGGAAGGATTATACTAACGCAGGATTTGCTGAAGATTCTGTGTACCATGGCAACCAGAGGCCTGGAACTCACCCTGCCCAGCTTCACGTCATCTTTTCCCCGCCGAGTGAAACGGCTGGTCAGGTGGTACAGTACAGCCTGGCCCTGGTACCGGGCCTCGCTGAACTTGGAACTGCCGCGCTTCCTGCCAAGCGGCCTGTCGCCTGAAAAACACAAATTTTTACTTTGCTGCTGTGCTGCTGTGCCCAGCACTTTATTCTGCCATTTTTCTTGAACCTCTGTCTCTAAGTGAGAGCGTGTACAAATAGCTCTAGTTGGCCATATTCACAGTAACTATAATTACTATTGAGGAGAAGTGGAAAAAATAGACTTATTGTATTTTATTTCAATTTTATCATAGATTGAAGGAAATCATTGTAAGCACCTAGCTTAAATATCAAAGCCCCCCACAACTGTCTATTCAACCGAGTTACACGAAGGGCACCCAGGAATTGTGTATGAATCACACACACAGCCAAGGCTTGGAACCTATCTATGAATCGATGATCCCTCCTCAGATAGAACCACCTCTCCTCATTTAAAGAGGAGAACAGTGCTGGTTCCACATCCTCACCTTCTTTGCTGGAACCGAGGTGATTCTTCCCATGTGTGTCGCTGATGTCCTTAAAGGACAGGAGGAAGAGCACCACCTCACCCTTCTCATTCTTGATCGGAACAATGTCCAACAAGCACCAGAACGCACTTGCTGGAAAGGACGAGGGAAAAAACAGAGTGAACGTGATGTCACACACAAAGGATCACACATATCCATGAGGCGCAAAACACCTGCTTAACTTGGAGACCAGTGTTTCCAAGGCAACGGAAATATGGCTATTCCAATTATCGCTATCCTATTTTTAATGTAACCGCCTTAACCAATAGAACCCGAACATGCTGGCATGCAGTACGGAAGCATTCACCACTGAGGTCCATTCTTCAGAGACATTTCAATGAAAATAACTTCTATCATGGAAATAAAAAGACAGGATATTAAATCCTGCAATTCAAGGAGAAAAAATATATTTTACCCTTGATAGGAACGTTTGTTAAATTAAGTGGAGCACTGAAACACTGACAGGACAGAACAACAGAATTGACTTCTCCCTTCTCTAGAAAGAGATCAGGAAAATGACCCAGGATCAATCAGGTTGACAGAAGTGTCTATATTAAGCTCTGAGCATGTAAGAGATAAATGGATGCATTACCATGTGACTTATACTTGCAGTGCTTGGGATGTATATATTTTCATTTAGTAGTGTGGATATATAGTAGTAGCAATTATACTTTGTGACAGAAATTAACAAGTTTATTGAGAAATTATATGCTTGATGCGTCATAATATCTAAAAAAAGCAATTTTCTAACTTATTGCAATGTTTCTGTTAATAGCAGTTCTTGTTCCCCCCCCCCCCCCCATAGAACAGAGAAATATGTGTAGGGTTATTATTGTGAAAAAGGACTGAACGAAATTGATGTAGGTGTTAGAAAGTTTTCTCCCACCAACGGGAAAGGCCTCATTAGCCCGGTATAGGAGGCGTGCCAGCAGCCATGGACCCAGCTCCCATCGGCTCATTAAAGTCTCCCTGGGGGGCACTGCTTTCATGCCCCCAACCGGACTGGCGAGTTGTAAATAGGGAGCGTGGTGGCGGATCCAGAAAAGCTTTGAGGCAGAACTCCGCCAGAGCCAAAGCTCACCTCACAGCAAACTTGTTGAAAAACAAGGAAAATCTGTGACTAAAAGATGAAATAAACATCACAGGTTTAAGAATTTTGTTTCCATTGACTACATAAGATTTCTGGCAGTAATGAAATGATTCTGTAGGCATGCAATATAAATACACTCTATGGCGCAGCCATATGGCTCAATGGGTCGCAAACAGCTGTGTTCGTGTACGTGTCCTCCAGCAGTGCACAAAGTGTGCAGTAAGAGCCTATCCCAGATACAACGGTGTATAAGCCAGGGAATAACCCAGGTGCCAACCTATTGCAGTAACCCATTTATATGGAGGGAAATCTACTCTCTCCTGGAGTTAAAGCTCTCTGGAGCCCGTAAGGTTTGTACGGTGGTCCTCACCATTCCTCTTGTAGAACTGCACCTCGGCCTGGAACTCCTGCCGGCCCTCCAGCGCTTTCTCCATCTGCAGCGCCACGTGCTCGGTGGTCTCCGCCCCGTGCAGGAAGCGGCAGCTGCAGTTCTTCTGCATCACCTCTGTGCGCGCGAAGCCCGTAAGCTCGCAGAAGCCGTCTGAGCAGTAGACGATGGGGAAGCCGCGGTGTCCCTGCGCGTTACCCAGCAGAAAGTTGCTGTCTGCAGAAGCCCGAGGGGGGACAAGATGGAAAGTTTAGTGGTGCTAGAAGGAGAAACTAAAATAGTTCATTCATAAACTGACTTGAATTGCGATTCATTTTAGGCATCCAAAATTGAATATAAAGGACAATGCGACGGTGAAACAGCAATGACCCATGATTACTGAGAACATTGTATAGAAAATGCTGGTCCAATAGGCTTACTGCTTACACTTATACCTGGGAGTTCACTGGAAGCTCAACCTAGCTCCACTTATGCCTAGTTGACTCCTTGACAGCATGTGTGTTTGTGCCATTAGCCTCACTTGTACACCGCTTTGGACAAAAGCATCTGCCAAATGTATAAATGTAACATTGAGCTAAATTTAGGTTTAAATACAAATAATTATGATGCTATTTAGCCTGAGAATTGATTACCTTGGCAGTGTAAACTGAACCTCTCGCGCACTGCTTTAGGCAATAACATTTTCATGCAATCATGTGCCCCACAGTCACCAACAAATATACAAGTACTTAAAACAACAAGATTCCAGTCTACCAACTAAACCTCGTGAACAATTTTTCATTCTAGGAACGTTTACTGAACACTATGATTAAGGTATGGAAAACATTCAAAGTGTTCAGTTTTCCTGATGTTTTCAGAACCTACCACTACAACAACTAACTATTACTAAAACTACCACTACTACAACAACTATCTACCACCTCTACCAGTAAAGGGCATGGTAGGGCAGCAGGTAACAGTGTTGCTTTATGCCTTCAGATCATGGGTTCAAAGCCGGATGGTACATTTGCAGTATACAGATACAGCACTTTCAATAGTGTTATCTACTTACAATAGTATTATTATAAAACAACTTTCAACATTAATTGCATTAAAAGGATGTTCAGGTAATAATAATATCATGCTGACATTGACAGAACCTTTGTTAAAATGAGAAACATCAAAATAAAGTAGTTAATTTTACAGTGAGAATGTTGTCTCCCAACCCCTGGTTCTTGGCCAGGCTGCTAATGGTTAGCATGAGGCACAGAGAGTGGCTCGGAGGGACTTTCCGCATTTAATATGTGCGATTGTGCCGTATATTGGACTTGGATTCCTTATCTTCAAACAAATCATTTTTACTTCCTAAATGTGACCAGATAAAACAGTATGATGTTAATATTTAATAATAATACATTTTGATATAAATTTAATGCAATCTAATGAGATCAGTTGTTACAATTTAATGGGGTCTTAGGAAATTAGATGCCAATTCATTCAGGTTTATAAATGTAGGTTTGATTGATTTAATTATAATCATGTGAAAGCAACGGGTAAGGGACAGATGGTGGAAAAGGCCCTTCGAGGCCTTGAATATACTCTGAGAAAACTGAATATGAACAATGTAAGAAATCCAGTAATAATGATCCTTTACAGGCTGGTTTTCACTGGTCCTGATGCTGGAATTTATGCAAAGGAATTCATTTATTGTAAAAATCGAGTTGTATGCACAAAATATGTTTTCTTGGTTGTCATAGAAAGAGAAGTGACCAAATAAAGATAACTAGGTGAAGTTTAAAAGATACTGGACCTTGGTAATACTGTAGAAGATGAAGTGGATCCAGGAATAAAAACACACCCATAGATTCATGACTTCTGAGTCTCGAATTAATTTTTAACCTCGTTTTACCCTAGTTCTTACTTCTTTAAAATCTCAGAAACAATGTTGCATGCTGTAGATGCATACTGTATGCATGCTTCAAAAATAACATACATTGCTCAAAAGCATTTTAATATTAATACCTTTAATTGTTACATTTTTTCTAAATGGCAAAAATGAAAAATCTTAACTCCACATCCACTGCAGTGCCCCAAAGGTTGTTCATCTTAATCTGATTGATTTCATCGATGAAGGTTTTAATTTCAGTTTAGTTTTGATATTTCACTAAATGTTTTAGTTTTAATATCATTTTAATTCATGATAAAATGTATTTTTTTCGTAAGCACTTCATGCCTATTGAGAAATCTAATGTATACAGTGCAATACAGTGCCTCCTTCGTTTGAATTAATGAAGAAGCAGAACAGCTGTATGCAGTGTGTTTATGTACCAGTTAGCTCAAAGATATTAGAATGCCATCTGTTGCAGCCAGTCATGTTCAGATAATTATGTGACTGAATAAGAAAAAATTGGCAGACTCCACATTCCACCCCGGTTTCAACCTAGAGAATCTGACACTGCAGGGCTGTCATCAACTTTTTGTCACTGTCAGGTCTACAGGGCTCATTCTGACCACCTCCTGAGCTAATGGGAGCCATTAGGCCGAGTGTGACTTGGAACGCCATGCAGAGGGGAAAATTAGGATCGTTCACCTGAGGCAGGGACTAATCGGTTAGGGTACCATGGCTGGCTGCTAAAATGGATTCATTATCTGATGAATTTCAGATTGCTGACAGTTCGACTTGCCCCCTGGTGCTGCTAGCCAGGGCAGCGGAGCAAGCAAGGACAAGAATTGGATTGTTTCATTTCTTTGACATCTTGCAAAGGCCAAAGGTCAGTTATAACTTGAATATTGACCATGCTTCAACACTGAACATGATGAAAAAAAAAATGTATCACTGCATCACTGCATAATCACCTTGAAACCTATGTTCATTGGTTACTGGGGACCTGGAGGTCAAGGTCCTTGTGGTTTTAACGGAGCAAGCGTCCAAATACAACAAACAGAATGCCAGTAAATTATATGGCAAGATATTAACTGTGCTGCTATTCACGCTCATTTAGAATAGCAAGAATTTCCTCAGACACGACCTGCTACTCACCACGTTTCACCAACGCCACTCCACGTGCATTTCCCTCCGTCACGCGGGTTTTCTGAACCGTGAGCTTCCAATAGAATTAACACCATCCACGGGACGCATTGTGCGGGGCAATTTTGAAACGCATTTCATCTACAGAGGGTTGAATAGCTTCAAAGCACTTTTGACAGCTGTATTCGAAATGGGAAACAGTCATCGCAGGCTGCAACCGAATGCCTTTTCAATTACGCGTGAATGAATGACAGGTATTGCTTCAACGATGCTTGGGAAAACAGAGGCCTGATAGGTTTCTGTCTGGTACAGAGTGGTCTCCCTTCATTTACCCAGGCCAGTTTTAATCAGAACATGCACGTATTTAGTAATGAAGGCTCTACTCTGGCCAACACAGAGTAGATCCCACCCTTGTCTGGGAACCTCTGAGTGTCTCCTTTTCTCCAGAAACAGCAAAGTGTCCTTTGAAGGGCATGACAATCTGGGAGGGGTGGGGGGGGGGTAACGTATTGCTCCACAGAGGCAGGAATATGTCTACCAGGAAAAACAGACATGATAATACTGTATCTTTTTTTTCCTTTTTCAATTACTCACATTCGTTTGCGCTTGCTCACTATAGTTCAGCTTGATATCCTGTGCATTTTTACATGTATAAATAAAAATTAATTGTAAATTAAACCTTCCATGGTTGCACATTTGTATTCCACCCCTGCTCTGTTGTGTGGAGGTGGAATGTTGCCCTGCGCTGGGTACGTCTCTACTGGAGATTCAGGTTTGCACAGTCCAAACATATGCAGTTCCCTGCAATGGACTGGAATCCCATCCAGGGTGTACCCCTGCCCTGAGCTATAGGCTCTAGAACCCCCTGACCATGTGCTGACTATAAGGAGCTCGAAAATGGACAAATTAAATACCTCGTTGAAAAATATGCCTTTTGAGAATTGCTGCATTTGTTAACCTCACTGTTGAGGCAACTACATCAAACTGTTCACCAATATCTACTTTTCCCCTCCATCATCATCCCATTCACAACCTAAATACAAACAGTGTTCACATCACCATATCAAGGTCAAGGAGAGGGCTCTCATCTACCCCCCCCCCCCAGGTGCAGTCCAGGTCTTTGATAAACTGCTCCCACCACCCTCACCTACTCTGGCTCATGGCCACTTCTTTCCCAGTGCAATTACGACATCCCTCTCCAGTCAGCTGTTTAAGTGATTCCTGGGGCCCCCAGGCCCAGGAGCTGCCCTGTAATTACTCTGCCTAATTTACCTTTGGCAATCTTGCTCACAGTTCATAAGGTCTAAAGTGCAATTTTACATTGCATTCCCTCCTTTAGACTAACAGAGATTACCTAACTTTTCCTGCATTTCAGTACTATAGATACTTATTCATTCATCAGTGAATCTTCTAACCACTTATCCAGCACAGGGTTGTTGGAGCTTAGTGCCCAGGCTGGAAAACATCCCTGGATAGGAAGTTTTGAGATGACAATTAGTCTAGCGACATGTCTCTGGAGTGTGGAAGGAGATCTGTGCAGTACAGCATTATGCTAACAGCGTGAAGGTCATAGGTTCAAATCCAAGGCAACACACATAGGTGGCAGTGTGTGGCTCAGTGGGCTAAGCCTCTGGTCCTATGATCAGAAGGTAGCCGGTTTAGGCCCAGCCTCGGCACATCTGCAGGTCTTTGAGCAAGGCCTGTACACAGACGCACACACCAGCACAGTCAATAAACGTAGAATAAGCCCAGATTTTAGCCGTAACCTTTTCACAAACACTTATTCAATTAAGGTTCTAATGTAGCAGGTAAACAACTTTATGGTGCACTTTGCACAGTGTAAAACCACCTTTTTTATTTTGTGATAATCTGAACTACTCCCATAATTACGTAGTGATATTAAAGGAAAATATTTGTTATAATGGACTGAAGCGTTTTAGAAATCATAATGGTAATTTTACTAAGATTTTAAAAATGATGCGTTGATTTAAAATATTGATGTTGACTAATCATGGCAGCCATACAATAAAGTATCGATTTTTAATATAAATTGTAACTTACTGCTATGGTAAATTGCATTGTATAAAAGTGTCCTGGAGAGACCGTGTAATCCCTTGACAGGGGTTTGAGTGAAAGTCCCACCCTCAGAAATCATAATGTCCATTCCATTTACAAACTGTACTTCCACCTCCTATCTGAAGGCTAACAAATAGTCCTATGGGAACCTATTTATCTACTGTTATATTGGGTCAGAGTGATCTCTGAGAAGCGTAGGACACAGCAGTCTGCCACTGGACCTTTACATTAAGGCCATTCTGAAGTCAGCTTTTCACATGAATAGCACATGATTAGCTGGAGATGGCAAAGAGGTACAGGACACAACAATGCAACCCACC
>JAAGVU020000044.1:13360431-13371873 GCA_011763525.2 Mormyrus iriodes | reverse complement strand
TCTGCCCGCAGTCTCCGGGATAGGCTCCGGACACCCCGCGACCCGAAATGGAATAAGCGGTTCTGGAAAATGGATGGCTGGATGGATCTTCCCGTGCTACTGAAACCTGTCCTCACGTTGCAGGCAGCGGGGGTGGGGGGTACACCTTGTGCCAGCAAGACCATGACCATAGACCAGTGTTTTCCCAATCTGGTCCTTGGGGACCCAGAGTCGGTCCATGTTTCTGCTCCCTCCTAGCTACCTGCCAGACAGTCCACATTTTTGACTGTCTGTGGATGCCCAGGGACCGGATTGGGAAATACTGTCATAGACTGTGCTGAAGACTCCCTGACAAGAAACGCCTCAATTTACCTCGAACAAAATAAACAATCCTGACACATTCTTACATAATCAGCAGACAATTCAAGTCAAAAGGGGTTTGAATAAGTTCACAGGCAAAATACCTCAAATTCAGAGATTCACCTAATTAACGCCACATCTAATTAACACCTGCTTTCACACAACATGATTTTTTGGCACGCATGTTTGTGAGTAACGCTGTTGATCGAAACCAGTCTGCTCTTTATTTCCTGTAATCTCAGTGTTAAGCGTTTTAGTTCATCTTCATATGTTTTTTTTTTTTTAATCTTTCTTGCACAGGGAAAAGGAAGGCAAGAGTGACAAAGAGAATGTTCTAGGATAAATGAGGTCGCATCTCCGTAGTAGATGACCAGGAAAAATGACCAGACGAGCAAAAAGAACTCCGAGTCTCACTCTCTTTTGGACTTTCAATAAACTAACATCATGAAGAAATCCTGAGAAATCACCTGAATGTTTTCCCAGAAAGAGCTCTGCAGTCGGAACCCTGAGGTGAATCCTACAGAAATATGTAGCTTTATAAATATACAGTGGGCCGACTTTTTGGATAATGGGAAAGTATTGACTAAGTAATGTAATAAAAAATAAAATTGTGATTAGTGTTTTCGCCTCCATTAGTGGCTCCCAGTCCCTGTCGATAGCTGGGGCTGCCTCCATTGTAAGTAAATTGATTCCACAAAGTCGTGCGGTGTGATGCCGAGCGGCCCCCTCAGCACAGCGGAGGCCGAACAGAACCCCAGCGTCATGCATGTTTTATGCCCTGCTCTTCCCATTTAAACTGCTGCTTTTACGAACCTACACAAGCCCTGCGATGAGCAACGATTCACACCTGTCTTTGACAGCACAACTTGGTGTCATTCACCTGTAGCTATTTGCTGGTTTTGTAATATGTCTTCTGTCCTCATGAGAGAAGCGCTTCCTGATTGGCTAGTGAATGCCCTAAACAACATGCTAATCACTAACTACCTAGAAAACCATGGTAATCGCTTATGTAGACTAAGCTCCCATTGCAAACAATGACTTAAGGAAACTCAAGTAAGGACTTCTTCGGGTTGATAAAATGTCAATAGTTGTTTATGAAAGATTGCATAAAGATATCAAGACTTATCTGCTTGGATTCTGTAAGGAGTGTTGGACATGGAAACAGGTAGCATTTATCAATGGGAGCATGTTCACCGACCAATCATATAGCACATGTCGATGAGAGCATGTTCACCGGCCAATCAGGAAACACACGTCGATGGGAGCACAGTCATTGGTCAATAAGGTAGCACCTCTCTCTTAAATAAAAATGAGCGGTCCCAAATGACCCTGAAAAACAAAAATTTGCACTCATTTCCCCCTTTACTAAATAAACAATGGCCCTCTTATGCATTCATTCCTGTCCCTTAATTTGATAAGGCCTAAAATCCCTGCTGGGCACACCCACACAGACCTGACCACAGGAAGTGCTGTGGAAGTGAAACTGGTATCGAAACAAAAGCCTGCATTAGTGTGGACTGCCGATTAACAAGGAGCACCAGTCAGTGCTCTTCAGACTAAGATACAGAGGCAATTCGAGAAATTTTAAGGTCCGGTCAACCTTATTTTTAGCCAATGCCATGTTTTGAATCGGTGAGTGACAGGGGAGGGGACACACTGGGGGCCAATGCTCATGCAGGGATGTCCATGAGAATTATGTTGTGCAAAAAATTAACACTATGCAGCTTGAGTCTAGCATTGTATATGACACACAATTGTGTTTAGGCCTCTTATTCTCATACGGCTAAACCATACATAATACAAGTCATTTGCCATATTGGATTTTTATTGTTCTTCCTTATACTTAGTGTTTTTGGCTATAATTATGAATATCCTTTCACCGTCCTTAATCTCGTATCTGATGAGTCACGGTGAGCCTGTGGCTCACCCCACTGAGCTCGAGGCAGGGAAACACGCTGGGTGGGATGTCAGTCCAAAACAAGGCACACACAAGCATATACAAGGGGCAATTTAAAAGCACTAACACACCACGGTACCAATAAACTGAATACATTAGACAAATATTTGGTGATCTTCACATTAACTACACATTCATAATGCCTTTCTGTCATGACGAGAGCGCGCAGCATGGCGCCAACTGGAACAAAGGGGGACGATCCTCTCACGACTACGGGGGTAACACAGATTTATTGGGACTCGGGACCCACCAGGAAAACACTAAAGCCAAAAAGGATCACAGGGGATCCAAACAGAAACAAGAAGGTACTTGGGCTAGGGAACACAGGGAATAAACTGGACAACTCAAAGGGGATAAACCTGACTAACATGATGATTAGCAACTAACTTGACTCAGTCAACCGCAATCACAAATCACAAATCAACTAACCTGACACAATGACTCACCAGGGAACTTAACAAGGGCAAACACTTAAATACACAAAGACTAAATCAGGAGCAGGAGTGATGCAAGACAATTAACCATTACAAACCAGGGAATAAACAACAGGTGAAAATAACCAACTCACAAAATGATCAAGGACCAAACTGGAACTAAGGACATAAGCACTAGGAATATAGATATACAAAAGGCTGACAAGGAGGAGAGGCAGGGAAATACATGTACAACAAAAAGGTTACTCAAAAACACATAGGGAAAAACAGAACTAAATGCAAACAGCCAAAAACCCAATAATACAAACAGAGGAGGCTGGACCCAAACCCGGGGGTAGAGGGGTACAGCCTCTGTGCTACCAGCTCAGCCCACTGAGCTACACGGTGGCCAGGTGAACAAGGGAAACACAAGGGGTACATCAGGACCCCAAGAACTAGGGGAAAGGACACAAAAGGCAGGGTCGGCTGTTAAGGACCGTTAGAATGTTACAGTATACGTACGTGCTGCTTACGATTGTTCTGTGAATGCATATCGAAGGTACAGTTAATGTAAAACGTTACCAAATATTTTCATCACACGATATGCATCAGAAATGATAGTATATTGCTATTATTTTTCTCCTACAGGACTTAACGAGTGAAACATTTTTATATTCAAATTTACTTTAAATTAGTCATGCGATAAAACACGGGAGGTTTGGCTGTACGTATTATGTTTGCAATCACTGTTGAAACTTCCAGAAAATAAGGGATAAGACGCATTATATCCAGTTATAACTTAATCTTTACAGTGGCTTGCCTCCTGTCGACGAGCCCGTTGTCACCCAGGAGTGGTAACATCGCACCCGGATGCTGAGCAATCTGCTGATGTGGTACCTCCAGGGACTGGGTGTATTTCCAGCAGTCAGAACAGACAGACAAATGCACCTTCTCCGCCTCCGCTATTTCTCACCCTAAACCCCTCAGTCAGATCTGCTACAAAACCACACAACACGGCAGGACTGCAGCTTCCTTTGAACAAATTCAAGTCCACTTCCAAACAAGGAACGCCACATGCACAGTATATATCGCATGCATGCAAAGCCTTTTTATAACATTACACATTTAATGATGTTTTAATATTAACATTAGCTCATTAACTGGAATGAATATTTTAAGAAGTGGAGACATCACGTACCATGCCATTATCTTCATGAGAGATACAGTCATAGGCCTATCATTATCGAAAGAGATATATATTTTTCCTGTACTTCATTTGGTTTGTACTGGGTAAGACGTACTATGTCTTATGCTGTGAAATAGCAGCTTTGCATAAAACACCTGAACGAACGCACAGATCGAGTGCATTGAGACCCCCCCCCCCAATTAAAACTATATGTAGATGAGATGAAGAGAGCGGTGATTAATTTCCCGACTTAACAGAAAACCCGCAACACGGAGAAAATATTTGGAAGATGGATGGATGGATGGATGGATGAAAAAAAGAACGATTAGAATGTTACAAAAAAAACGTGTCAAGAAAGACACTTGCTCAAGAAGACAAATAGTTATACAACATTAAAACCATAAAATGCACAGAAAACGTGGTCATCTTTTGTGTTTTTTTTCATTTATGAAATGTTACGTGAGTCAGGCTACCTCCAAAAACCCACCGGCTTCTGATCATGGGCACCCGCCGTTTCTTACCCTGCCCCCAGTCACCACGCCAGTCCGGAGACGTCTCTAAACACATCTACTGCACGACTGCATGCAAAATGTCATTGTGATTATCGCTTGATGCAGTCAGTCATTATACTGCTTCATCAAGGAATAAGTGCCTCTTTACACTCCAGCTGCTCATTGCACCATAATATGCTATTTTAGCACTGAAACTGGCAATTTTCATGTCCAGTTCTCTTTCATTCACTAGCATTTGTCCACCAACAAAAAAAAAAACCGCGTAAATCCAATTAAAAATGGGACACAGCTAAAAATACTACCACAAATCCAGCACTGTACAGTAATTAACAAATAAGTTACAGTTCTCGATAAAATATTTAGGCCTAATCACATTAAAAACCACTGCCGCTATACTGTACTACATATATGAGACACTCATTAAGTGTCCCCTTTCTCTTTTTTATTAAAACCAAACACTATGTGATTGTTTAAGCCACGAACAGAGATAAGTCATCACTAAAATACATAGATAGATCAGGGGCATTGTTAGTCCATTAGGCTTAACCCCCCCCCCTAAATAAATGTATACTTATTGGCGTTGATATTATATGTAAGTTTCCCATGGAGTCCCCCTATGAAAAGACCCCCCCCTCCTTTTATTCGTGGCTTTTACAATCACATAGTGTTTAATTAATTCATCTCTAACTACACCCCGGGCTGTGACTATAAGCTAAGCTGCAGAAACCAATTATATAATTAAGTTTTATAGTTTTCACTATTACAGATTTTCATAGACCAGTTGTTTTTTTTAAGTTATGCCTATGTAACTTTTTACCATTACCCACGGGCAATTAACACAGACCACGGGAGTAACAGGCAGTCAGAAACGGAAAAAATGCCGAGGCAATCAAAATGTGCCTGGGGTATTAGGAATAATAACCATACGACAATGTTCTCTCAAACTGATGAGAAAATTCACTAAATCAGTACTGAATAGATCTGAGATTGCAGTCATGAATATTAACTTCTCTCAAACCCTACGGATCGCTGCCTTCAGCGTGAGTCGCACCACCGACTGCACCTGGCAGGGTCATTAAGCTGCAGTTTAGGAACTGCAAAAAGGGCTCATTTAGAACCGGCTGCTGTTTAATTTATACGTGCACTTATAATTACTGTCACTGAAAAAATATGGAGGAACCAGAATCCATTGTATATCGCTTCCAAAGCACTCTCTTTTATTTCCAGAGTGCCCGGTAAAGAGAATTGGGCGGTGACCTGGATAGGGCTCCAAGAATGACTGGGGAATTCCTGTTATTGTTTTGCCCAAAGTGAGAATCCAGGACCCCAGGTGGGGGTGGTTAAGGTAACCCCCGTCCTGGTGCTTGATCTCCGTGATGACACCAGAAAGAGGGGAAAGGATGGTTTGCAGGTCAGAGTTACAGCGTGTGCAGGTACCAGGGCAGTCCTAAAGTGTCGCGGGGCTGGGGGATCCACCGGGTGGCAAAAAACCTGGTTAGTCAACATGGTAGACACACAGTCAACAACTACTGAGATCATGTTACCTGAAACAGACTGTTAAGAAGCACCATGATATGATGTTCTTAATGTCCGTGTCATAGTGGGTACAGAGTACAGCAAAGACTGAGCGTGGATCAAAACGCAGAGTTCCATCCAGGCTGTCTATCAGGACTTCAGAAATCTCTACAATATCACGGTGGCTGGTTATTAAATGACGAATAATTAGTATTTACATTTACAAACTCTTATTGATATTGTTCACTCATTACATTACAACGTATTCAGTTATTTTTAAAGGCATTTCGGAATAAACATTGAGGAAAAGAAAAATACATATTTTTTTAAATCTTAATCGTTCTGGTGCTTTTTCTACAGAAGAGAAGCAAAATGTTTCCACTGTCCTCAGATAACAGGAATGACCGTCATCACGATCTCGGGTCTGGCGGCGAGGCATGACGCAGGCACGGAGGCAATACTCTGGTGCAGAGGCTTTATGTGGTGCAGGCAACAACAGGGCATAACATTAATAACCCGGCACTGAAGAACAGGACTGGGGAACTCTTATACAGAGGCACATAAGGGAAGGAACAAGGGGCACCTGTGACTGATTAACACCAGGGCAGGAACAGAAGGCAAAGACAATGAGCTACAGGCTTGGCTGATTAAGCCCCGCCTGTGGGAAACACACGGAACACACTGGTAGGGCGGAGCTGGAGGTGACAACCGTTCTGAAACTGACTGTCAAGGCCTCCCGCCCCCAATTCATTTATCAGCTTTCACTTTTAAAATATCCCTCCACCGTGTGAAGTGTACCCTGGACTATGTAGTGCGCCTCATTAACTGAGATATATTAGGATTGCTATCTCTTCTTAAGGCCTTCTTGCTTGCAGTTAATAGCGTACACGAAAAAATGTAATTTACATCAGTGCCACTGCCTAAAATGGATGGTAGAATCTGCTTCAAATACACTGGATATTCTGAAATATAAAACAAGCAGAAATTCACAACTGAAGTGCAAATTTCCAAAACTTACTGGCTCTGTTTAATGAAAGATCATTGGATTATGTAAGGGCTGAATTTGGATTACATAAGGAGTGAGTGAGTCTATGATGAGGCCTGACTTTATGTCACTGGTGGTCTCATCTCAAAAACAAGGAGAAATTGACTGGGTGAGTTTTAATTTATTCTCTTCAGATTTCTTGTTCAATCTCTGCCCTCCAGGTCCCAAATCTTTATCTTCCAATGTGTCGTCTTACCTCTGAGTTGCTTCATTTATTCACATATTTCTTGTGAAATATCCATTTACACCAAAGTATGACGAAAATGACAATACCAAAAGCAGCAACTTAAGGACCATTATACACAACAGCTCTGCTAATTTTTGGACGAGGAATGTCACACTGCTGGTAGCGGGCCTGCAAATTTGTTTGTTCGTCATCTCTAGGGTAGTATTTAATGTTTTTACTGAGAGAATAAATTCTAACTGCCTTGAATGGAGCTGAAATAAGGCTTATTAGGACATAAAATATGAGGAGATATAAACAAACCGCCTCATTAAAGTTAGCACAAAAACGATTCCTTAGGCCCCCTTAGTAAATAATGCAGGGTGAGTCCAGTGGGGTGGCAGAAAGAAAGTAATGAATTTAGAGGGTGGGGGCAGGATCAAGATCAAGGAAGCAAGGATGGAAGGGGAAAGGATGGGACTGTTTCATCAAGAAAATGGAAGAACTGAACTCGGATGTTGGCAATAGCAAACTATATCAGGATTAGGAACTGCTTCACGATGGCTGAGCAAACCAGTACCTATTGTATGGAATATAATAGAACTGGGCGACTCTTCCTCCAGAACCCCCCCCCCCAAATTCTTGCATTGTTACAGACCATTATGCTTTCAGGACCAGAATTCTTTTCAGGAGGTTTTAGACATTTTCTATGTAAGTATGTTTTATTATTGTGGAACAAATTTAATACATTTAATACAACAAATTTCCCACTTATTTAAAAGAACGTGTGATGTCACCCGCCGAAATAAGACGGGTCACTTTTAAAAATTAAGTAATGCAAATACAATTCACCAATTACACATATTCGGGACTCCTTTAAATTGGTAAAGATGGGGTTGCTGTGACTGTCATGACAATCGATGACAGCGTATAAGTCACAGGTTTCACTCCAGAGTTCACAGTCTCCTCATTAATATTCCGATTTATATGGAAAAGGCAAATGATGTGGCAATCATGGGGCAGTGTGTCACACAGAGGACATCATTCCTTTATGTGAGACCACCTCAGCCGCTGGCGCACGTGACCTCTCACTGAGATGAAGAGTTTTCAAAGAAGCGACATATAAAAATGATTTTCACAGATGCGACTAACAGACTGAGTAGACACCACCGCCGACAGTAAATTGACTGGGTTTTTACCGTCACAGAACCCCGTTTTTACTTTGAAATCTGAAATAGGATCTAACACATAAGAGATTGTTTAACTGATTTGTCTGTAATTTGGTTGACTGGAAAATGTAAGTTATGGTATCGTTGACATAAGGGAAGGTCGTTGACTGAGAAAATAACTGCACCCGAAAATAGTCAACACACAGCTGAACAACAAAGACTAAGAAACATTTCTGGATCTGGGTTAAACTAAGTATAGGAAGATAAATATCAAACTATGATGCTAATGGTGTAATATGATTAGCATAATGACTAGCACTGCGACCTCACGCATCACCGGGTGAGGATTGTTGCATGCTCTCCCTGTGATCATGTAGGGGATTTTTTGGTCATAGAAGATAATGAGGTAACACTTTACTTGAGGGGGCACAATTAACTTAGTAACTGAGTTCCTACTCAAGTACAAATACAGTAACTGCATGAAATACATCTGGTTAATTAATACATCAAGTAAACGTGTACTACCACATTATTTGTGCACTGTCAAGTAAAGTATCACCGATACTGATTCACCTGTATCGGGCAATTCCAACATTATGAATGCGACATATAGACTCATATTGGCAAACAAAATGCCTAGAACATGGAGCTTAGTATCATTTTTTGCACCTTTTCAAGTAACCTCTTTAGTTAAATATAGACAAATTCTCAGAATCCACATTTTACAAGTTAGAAATAGTTTATCAGCATTATAGATGTGACACCAAATGTACCTTCGCATGGTGTTGCCCTGTCATTGATTAATTTTCCAGAGAGTGTAAATAAAGAATGACTGAGAACTTGCGTAACGTATATGTATTTCATGGTTTGTGCAGGGCTTAGCAGAAGAAACGTTACAGTGTACTGGACAGTGGCTTCAGGTAATGTTCAAGGGCAGGTAATGTTATCGCCCCAGTATTTCAAGGCTGTGTCCTCAGTTCATTCTGTGTGGTGTTTCCACCCACAATCCAAAGAGATGCTGGTTGGAAGGACTGGTAACCCCGATGACCTCTGGTAACCCTGATGACCTCTGGTAACCCCGATGACCTCTGGTAACCCTGATGACCTCTGGTAACCCCAATGAACCCCCCATGGGATAGATTCCAAAATACTCTGACTGCTCTTATTGTAAATAATGCCAAACCTCGAATCATAAACCTAGAATCAGTTTGTCCTTGACCCATATCTTTTCAGCAGCTGCCACCTAGTGGACATATGTGTAAAATGTTTCTGGTTCCTAAACAACACCAGAACAGCATCAAACACACACACACACACACACACACACACACACACAAACATGTATTCATATCTTTGTGGGGTCTCTCCATTCATTTTTATGGGAAAAACCCTAATCCCAACAATGACAACCTTAACCCCTACCCAGCCCTAAGCTTAACAATAAGTAACCAGACAAAATACAAGACTACTGGCATTTTTAGTTGTTTTATTGCATTCATAGATTTTTTCCAGTTTCCCATTGTGGGAACTGAAAAACTGTCCCCACAATGTCGAAATAATGTGTTTTTATCACATTGTGGTACATGTGGGACATTTGGTCCCCACAATGTAATATATACCCTCCCCCCCCACACACACATACACATACCCACACACACAGACACCCCAAGTCAAGGTATATGTAATGTTCTCAAAATATCCGTAATATTTAGTATTTAGCAATAATATGCATCAGTGGCAAGTTATTTTAAATAAATTCCATGATCATTCCAAGAGTTCATAGGACGTCATGTCAAACACCCATTACAGGAAACTGAAATAAAGGCAAGACATGTAAAAGACATACATAACGAAGATGTTTTTAATTGGCTAATGCTCTGACCTCTTAATAGATTCAAAGTCACATTTCGGTAAAACATAAGGGAATTTATTTGTTATGCTGAATACTTACAGGATTACGAACACTGCCTTTATCGCAGCCCAGTACCCTTCCCCATCTATGCAGTGTAACACCAGTTGTCATGTTTATAAAGCAATACGAATTATTAGAATTATATCAGCATAATTTACTAAAATCATAACAACATGACTCCAGGCTGAGCCTTCGCAATGATTTGTTTTTATGGATTTGATATTACAGCTTACATCATTACATCATGGTGTTGTATTTAATAATTTTAAGTTTTCTGATGCCAGCTGTCATCCTGCTTAAAGGTGCCTCACATGTGTCAGCACTTGTCAGAAGTAGTTCCGGCTAAAACACAGCACACCGTTTACAGTACTGTGCACTTCAAGGGTAACAACAGAAATCATTGCACGTCACAGTAACGGTCCATGGTGGGCCGCTAAAAAAAAAGACAAGCTGGAAAATGCTGGACGCAAAAAGGGGAAAAAAACAGACGGTGTGCGGCACTCCCAATCTTGTCCTGCAGGGGGAGTGCTAGAAGATGAAACGGTTCCCGTGTGAAAAATGTACTTTGCTCCACAGCACCCTCTGCTGGTGTGATATGAGGCCTTCAGGTTTTGTGCTGATGGAGCAAGGAATCTGAAGAATAGTGTGTCCTGAATGAGGGAAGGGAGGTGGGGTAGTGGGGTCTGCATGGAGGTCCAGGGCTCCCGCAATGTCATGCTAGATGCCAATATATGTGGTGACCTCTTGGGGCTTGGGGCTGCTCTGGGATATGTGTCAGGGGTTGATATGAAGCCAGAGGAAAATGCCATTCATTACCTGCTTCTGCGTGGACTCTTGGGTGTACTTCAGATCAGGAGGCTATGAGTAAGTATGAAAAGGGTGTTTGGTGGCTGACCTGACCCCTAGGTTAATGGGTTCATGGTCCATTAGCCATCAGCTTATGCCCAGCTGCTCCTATCTGCTTGGCACCCCATATCTTTCTCCATCTTCCTTCTTCCTCTGTCCTCTCCTAGTTACAACTTTTCTGCTTCCTTGTGTCCTATTTCCTCAGAGTTTTCTGCGTCAGCAGCCACCCCCCCACCCCAGTCAGTTCCACGCCCTCGACCCAGATTCCTGAACTGACTCCCCTCCCCCCCTCCCCCACCCTTCCGCCTCATTTACATTTTACATTTACATCATTTGGCAGACGCCCTTAGCCAGGGCGACTTACATAAGTGCTTTAAGACTCTAC
>JAAGVU020000044.1:13343848-13360331 GCA_011763525.2 Mormyrus iriodes | reverse complement strand
TCCAGCTCCTCTAGAAAGTGGCCTAGGGGGCCAGGAGGACGGTAGACAACAATGATAAGAATATTGAATGGAGAGGATACTGCAACTCCATTGCAGTTGCATCTGGCTGACGTGTGATCAGGTGGGGCCGATATCGCCACCCGTCTCTCCTTCTTGGATTGGGTCCTGCCCGGCATGGGAGTGGGTGACCTCGGGGGACGTGGCCCCATTTTTGCTGAGCCCGCAGGACTGGGCGGCGTTGTGGATCTGCCGCAGGATGTCCAGCGCCTCCCCCTTGGCGTGCTTCAGAAGGTCTGCTTGGCCCTAAAATGAACACACACACACACACACACACACAAAACAATGTCTATCATAGGGCAGTTAAAGACAGACATGTAACCAAATTGTTTCCAGTTCAGCCACTGCAGTGTGAGGCTCAGTAGGTTAGGCCAGTGTGCCTGTAATTAGAAGGTTGTTGGTTCGAGTCCTGTCCTTGACAGAATAGTCACATATCTGTCAGGCCCTGAAGCAAAGCCCTTGGCTTCCCAAAATACTCTAAGGGTGCCAGATAAATGGTCTGACCCTGTGCGCAAACTTCTCCTCAAAGGAAAAGTGTAATAGGAGATGAGAAAAGTCGCAGCCCCGTGTATTTGTGCAAATGAGGAACATCAGTAAAATCTTTCAGAAACCCTTTAGAAAAATACTTTAACTGTTCCAAGAAAATACCCCTCTATATAAATGTATAACTCTAGATAGACTATATAATTAACAAACAAAATATCATTGTGTAAAAAAATTCAAGAAAAATACAAGTTTTTGAGGGCATATGTGTTTCTTAAAAACTCATATCCATGTGTACACACTGGGGAATGATACCTTCTGTCCATCACTTTACTGATGCTATTTGCTAAGAAGTTTAAAGTAAGCATAACGGCTTAAATATGTCCTATCTATTCATCTGTGCTGAAGAATATTTAACTGATTGAATTCAGGTAAAGAAACTTTGTGAAAGAGATTAACGGTAAAATAAAGCTGCTCGCACAAATTAAAATTGTTTCATCGCGCATGACATTTATTTGCTCTTCAAAATTTGTTTTTGAAAAATATATATAAAAAAAAATACGAGGCCTCAAGAACAGAAACCAAGAACACACCGTTCTTTAATGTTTCCTTTGTGCATCTGGGTATCATTTTTTTCTGGCCTGAATCTTGAGAAGTTGAGGAGGAGACTGCAAAGTGCGATGCATGCTTGGAGACAATAGGTGGCAGCACTATATCTTCTTGGGTGCTATCAGGGTAATGAAGAAATTCTGCTCTTCAGAAGCAACGTGCTGGCTGGTAAGGAATACCAGAACTTGTTTTTTTTGGCTTGCACTAGTGATAAAGCAGAGCCAGATGGGAAAGAAAAAAAACTGATGGCACTATGTAGTGCTGTAAAGCCGAATTGAGCTGCATTGCACTAGGAGGAAGTGAGCAATGGCGTGTCACTGGTTCTTAGGTATCTTCAGCAGTCAGTAAAGAGTGGGGTGTTAATCTGAAGGAATTGCTGTTACTGTATATGTTACTGTCACCTACATCAGCACAATTCCCCTCTGCACAAGGCTGGGGAACAACTGCAATAGTGAAATACATTCCACGATTTTCCAAATTTCTTAGGGCCCCAGACACTTGGGGAGCCTTTCCCCCCTTTTACAGTGCCTCTGCATGGAATCATCACCCCTCCACCCCCCTTATTGTCTGCGCTCTCTGGTTGTATCGTGAGGGTGTACGTGCGTTTTCAGGGGTGCAAATAAGCACGTGGAGGAAACCGCCGCAAGTTGCCTGCCTATAGGCTCACACAGCGGGAATGGATGCCCGGAAGCTTCCGCCACGCCTGTGCACAGCGCCCATGACATGAGCTTGAGAGGGCGCCCGTGAGAGCTTCAGGGGTTAGTCACGCGGTGTAATTAATCTGCCGAAACACTGGGGCTGACGAGGATGCATTCTAATGCACCTTTTGCAAATGGCCAATAAAGAAGAATAAAGTCACCTCGCCTCGTGTTTTATCTGCCAATCAAGCACTACATAAAATGAGACTGAGGTGTTCCGAAGTAAGGCAGAGTCATTTGGGTAGCTGAGCGGCATGCCGATACATGGGGCCATCCTCTGTTCACCAGGCTGGAATCGCTGGCTCAGTGCTCAAATTTACCTCCTTTTCAATGAATAATTCCCACTTTTCTATCCTGAAGTCAGAAGTAACCTAATTTTAATTGCTCAGTGGGTGCTGAACCCAGTGCCCCCTTGTGTGGGGATTTCGGATGTTCTGAAGTTATAATACCAATTAACCGAGGTCACATGGAAATAGAAAGTGTAATATTTGAGTAATTAAAATTTTCCACATCTGTTTTATGGCCTGGTGTGTGAGTATAATTAAAGCTGGAATCGGCTAGTGGTATCACAGATCTCTCATATAGACTATGGCAGTGCTTTTCAACCCAGTCCTGGGGGGGACCCCCAGACAGTCCACATTTTTGCTCTCTCCCAGCGCCCAACACACATGAACCAGGATTTAGTGATCATGGTTGTTTGGTACAAGGGTACTGGGAGCTGGGAGGGAGCAAAAATGTGGGGGGTCCCCAAGAACCGTGTTGAGAAACTGGGTTATGGTTTCAAAACCTTCATGTGTATCAAAAATTACTCCCCAATATACAAATTCCAGTCATATTTAGTGAGGCCCCCCCCAATTCGCCAGATGCTCTGAATTATACCATTTTCCTTTGTGAGCCGTCAGTAGATCCTGCTTGTTTACACTGACGTCTCGCTGAATCCTACGTTCAATCTTCGACTTTTCTGCTTCGACTAAAAAAAGCTCCCAGGGACTTTTTATGTGCACTAAAAAGGAAGCAAAACAGCTCTCACTGATTTGCTTGTGTTGCTGTATTTTACGGGCAGACAATTACGCGAGGAGCTGATCTTTCAAGCGCAGTTCCGGAGTTTTATCAGCTGCAGTGTGTAGCGGTTCACAGAGCATCGGAACTCGGTAAACAGACCATCATCTGACTGTCACTTAGAGCCCCTTTCATTAAAAAATCGCCACGTTTCACATGTACGTAAAGTTGTACAATGCGGAAAAAAACGTTCCCGAAGCATGGCTTTGAGCATAAACTGAATTTTGGCTGCAATACAGAATAATTGCCTCAGCTTGAACTCAAATACATGATGATACCTCGTTTGACCCTTGTACACCACTTCAGAATAAACTGCATAAATATTTTCAGAGCCTGCTCTTGACATTGCACACTGACAATAATTTATAACTATTGCTTTCTGGGGATATCAGCGCCGACATCCCATCCAGGCTTTTCCCCTACCTTGTGCCCTGTGCTGCCTTGGAAAGGTTCTCCCTGTGATCTTGACCAGGCTTAGAAGGTGGATGGAGTTAAACAGTTACATCAAAGGAGGTCACCAAGTCCAGTTTCCAACATGACTACCAACATCTTACCTTCAACACAGTGATGTTCCAGGCAAAACTCTCCATAGCTTTCTGCAGCTTACGGCCCTTCAGTCCCTCCTTGGCTCCAGTCTTGTGGAGATCTTCATGGAAGTCCAGCCCTTAAACAGAAGTGAAAACTCTAAATATCACAATGAAGGGGTTCATAACAAACATGAGGGATCTAAAATATAATTAAAACATTGTAGTTTATCAATGCACCTGTGTTCTGAGGCAAACACCGGATAGAGAAATTCAATTATGAGTGACAAAGGGGATGTCCTTCAATATTCCTCTATTGTGATTTACCCTGCTTTGCATTTGTTATACCAAGAATGTCATCTCCACAGGCATGGACAAAAAAAGCCAATGAGATCCCCAGATGAGTTTCCCCAAGGCTTTCCTTATACATTTCCAGGCCGGCCTGCAGAAAGCTCTTACTATGCATAAGACTAACAATAGCAAGCCCCTTAATATTTCCCTCAACTGCCCCATGGGAGGGCTATTACTGGAGTAACCTATAAATAGTCTGTGTAATATTGTGGGGGGGGGGGGTGACTACTGAGGCCCAACCGATATGAAAATTTTGCCCCGAATACCAATGCAGATTTTAAGGAGCAAAATATTTGCATAGCCAATGAATATGAATTATGATACAATCTGGTCAAAATTAGACACCAATATTCTATTAGAACTATTAGCCTTTTTACTTTTACTTTGGAACTATTGCCGTTTTAGTTTCTGAGATATAAATGTTTGTTTACATGGTGACGTCATCAGCGTGAAGTTGGCCCCCCATTTATTCAGCACGATCCTGAAATGCGGTATCAGGCTGGCGGGGCTGACTAAGTCTACGTACAGATTTGTCGCAGAGTCATGCAACGCTCCACCTTCTGTGAACATGAGACACACGAGCCTGAGCACTTTACGGCGATCATGTAAAGGCATAAACTAAGAGGTATAACTCAGAAAAAATAACAGTACGGACAATTTCTAAACGGCACAGACTATTGAGACCGGTTCGGAGGTAAATGGGGGGCTAATTTAACGGCGGAGTCACGTGACCGTGTAAATAAGCAATATCTGTGCACTGAAGCAGCACAAAGGACAGTTTTAACGGCACAAACGCAGCACACACGATTGCGATCGGTCTGGTGGAAATCAGACGCAAATGGGGGGCCAACTTCACGCTGATGACGTCACCATGTAAACAAACATTTATATCTCACAAACTAAAACAGCACAAACAAACATTTTAATGGCACAATCCGGCACAAACGCAGCACATACGATTGAGACCAGTTTGGTTGAAATCTGAAACATATGGGGGGCCAACGTCACGCAGGTGGGACCGAGTGTTTCGTTGCGTTGCACTGAAGCGTTTGTCTTGTTTGGCAACAGTCAACAGTCGGCTGGTGAGATGTTTTTTTGCGCAGGCCCATAAATGTTTAAATAAATAAGCAAAGTATGATCTGTTGCGGCTTAGTACTGTTACCTCATAAATGCTACTCAATGAACTGTTGTATAAAAGCAATAACATACTCGAAGTCAAAGCCTGTGGCCCCGTGCCTACAGCCAAATCACAGCCGTGACATACTGGAGTACAACTGCACTTCCTCTCGAATGTTATCCCTTGTGTATTTTACTTCTTCCGTTCTAAATTCTCGAATCTATAGAATTTAACCTCATTTTGAAAATGGACTGGGGTCACTTCGACCCCAAAAATAACACAGGGGTTAAGGTTAATTAGGGACCTCGGTGTAGCGTATTGCCTTTGTTATCTTTTCTGCTGTGTAGGAAAGGTAGTTTGTTTAGGCAGAAGTGGTTTTTGTTTGTTGTTTTGGTTAGATTCACATCCAACACTAATTGTTCATTGCACATGGTCTATGTCCATCCGCAGTTAATATAACTTACGGTAAAAAGGATTTCCCTTGGCCTTTACCACATGCATTCCATCATGGCCCATCCCGGAAATAAACTGTAACAGGCACTAATAATCCCAGGCTAAGAGTGGGTAAGTTTTAATGCAGGAAGCATAGCTTCTCAGCATGTAACCTAGTGAGAGGGCTCTCTTCCTCATCTTAAATGTTTAGAGACATCATTGGTGTTTTATCTGCGAGTTTTTCTCCAATTAATCTGTGGAACCTTAACGTCGGCTGACTTTTCCTGAGAGCTGATATATTGGTCAGGCTCTAATGAGTACAGGTGTAAAGCCAAAAGTACATAGCTGGCACCTTTCCTCTGGGCTTGGCCTGACCCGTTTCTGAAACGGCTATGGTCCATCAGGACCGTTCACTCGGCACTTGTCCTAGCGCTCAGGGATGTGTGTATCTGGGTCACCAGCCTGAAACGCGCAGCTTCTTAAATATTCCAAGCGTTGCTAAACACCTCTCTGACAATAAAAAGTAACACAGTTTGAAGTAATCACCGGATGGTTCACACACTTATATTTCAACTAACAGAACATTCATATCTCTGGTTCATTTCTGCTACATTTGGCAGGGACCTTTTTCATTGGCATCGTGTCTCGTAGCTATTTTTGTGATTCTGACAGAGGATCCAAAAAACAGGAGTGACTCATGTTCTGAGCTCTGATAAGGTTACCATGGCAGAGACATCTTAACGAGGACAGGAAGAGCGAAACACCTAATTTAACCTATTTGGTCCCAGTCCTTTATTTCACATTATTTTCTATAACACAAAAACATGAAAAAATGTAGAGTTCATTAGATAATCATAAGATATATATTAAGAAATCAGCATCACGATGGTAAAGATCTTCCAGTAATGTGACATTTACGACTTGAGGGTCGAACAACGTGTTCTACAACTATCTGCACCACGGGCTCTTAAATAGACCTAGGATTTATACAGTTTGCTCCAGTATTTCTAAATATAAATCATAGCTGTCAAGCTGGCCATAGCGAGTATAGCATTGGCAGCGGTTGCCAAGTGTCAACCGTGTTTCCGCAGGGGGTGAGCAATTCCACCGTTATTCCGTGCTCCTCCCTCAACCCCCAACCCTCCCCTTGACATCAAAGCCAAAAATCGACAATCTGTCCACCATGAAGTGCGTTCCCCCAAACAGTCATCTACTTCTGCCCCATGTACAGCCTTCAGTGCTGAGACCGAAAACGTCTCAGACATCCCCTGGGGAGACACATGCCAGACGATGCGGTGCTCCTCCGAACCGAAACGAGGAAAATACGCCCGGGAGCTAATGTGTGTCACGGCGCCTATGCCATCGATGACCAGTTGGGTCATGAGAATTAGTGGCCTGCAGAGTATTTGCCATCTGTATGTTTTTTCTTCTCCTTATACTTTACCAGGGCAGCCGAGTTCTGAGCACTGCAGACCAGTGCTCGCCCTGGGATGGATAGTAACTGGTTTAGGACCAGAGGGCAGAGAAACAGAAAAGCAAGGCTGCGCTGTTCAGATCTCGGGTTTATATAGCGGTAAATAATAAACCCAAAAACCAGAACGATAGAAGCGGGATGAAAAGCAGAAGGCTTGCACCCGGCCTTGTATCAGTGTTCACCTTTTCAACTAAAAATTAGTTCATTGGTTTTAATTTCTGCTCCCATCTGATATGATTACTCATTAAGAGCGGATCTGGAACCTATCCACATTATGCTATGTTACGCTCAGTAATTCTCAAGCGTACTTTATTAAGAGCTAACCGAAGGCTAATCGACTCAAATCAAACAAACACGCCTAGCTAAAAAAATAATAATAATAACTAAAAAATCAAGTCAAATCTGTGATATTTTTCTTGTAACAAAAGATCTTTAAATTCTAGCGAGGATTTGAGGATCCCTGATTGTAACGCTCGGACTTTTGAGATTTCGAGTGAATATTATGGTAATGATGAATCAAAGGCAGGTGTATTGGCCGGCACAGACTGAGGTCTTTTGATCTTTTGTAGAAAGATGCATCAACCAAAGAGGAGACAACAAAGGACCTCAAAGAGAAAAGAAAAAGACACTGTATTCATTGTCAGTGCTTGCGTAAGCCTCTCACCCACACTGTCGCATCCCTCTGAATCATCTATTCACCGTGGCGCCTTGCCGCACACACGCATTTTAAAATGCAGCCACCCGACACATCGAATGTTAAGGAAGAACATCACGGGCCATCTACGGTTCGCCTAAAGGAACTCCTTGATATGTTTTTCACCTTTTTCTCGTTACCCAAAAGATGATTGCTGCACGGCAGTGATGCAAATTAAAGGACCACATCCTAGTATGTCCTTCCCACTGTGCTGTGACGAGCAGGTCTCTCCTAATGCTTACCTCCAGCTATAATAACTTACTCAGTATGTCAACATCCGACCAAGCGGCCCCCAACAGCAAAACAAAATTGGTATTTCTTGTTTTTTTCCACCGGAGTAGGAAAGGTTTAAAATTAGCCATTAGTTCTTTGACCTTTCCGGTGCTCGTAGGTTTCTGGAGATCTGCTCACCCCTCAGTTGGCTTTTGGCTGTCATTCCACATCGCTAAGTGATTCCCGCAACATGACGCACCAACGGGGATGCGAATGAGAGGAAGTCAACCACGTCTGTTTCTAGGCAAGGGAAAAATTGAAAAAGGATCGAGTAAAATTGAGGAGAAGCATGATAGAAACGGCTCAACGAGTCACTGAAGCAGTGCGGCTGTGTCCTCATTTGAATATGCTAGGCTTGGTCCCTGATTCAGAGGCATTTTGCCTCAACACCACAGGCCGGAACCTAGTTAACAAATGTGTTATAATTCAAGGTCCAAGGCTAATGCGTTCTTTCAGTCCTTATGCTCAAATTAAAAGCCCAGAAGATTCCTCCAGCAGATTAGTGGGTGGAAAAGTGAATGACATGGTGTCTAGCCTTGGCAGGCTGCCCAAAGAACTGGGGGAAAAGCTGTCGCCAAAAGTCCATCAACACGACTTTAAAATAAAAGGAAATAAGCCCAAGGGTTTTGGACTGTTTTGTAATGACTCTTGGGCGCCCCCTTCCCCCAGCCCAAGGCCTCCAAGACCCCCGATTTGGATTTGGACCACATCTGTCTGGGATGGCTCCACAGCTGCTGCTCTTGTCGGAGGCGGGTGTGGCGGAGCGGGCGAGGAGCCGCCCGTGTTAATGTGAAGAGACAGGCTTGATCAGCAACCCTTCAAAAGACACACTGGCACCGTACAAAATTGGACCGATCGGTCCAAAAACTGAAAATAATGACAAACAGATATATACATATACATAGAACTAGACATAGAAAAACTTATATACTCTTCAGAGCATTGATCAGTTAGCCTTTTCTGGTAGCTGAAAATTATATTCCCACCTCTGCCTCCCCCGCATTAAACTTAAAACTGTTACTAGGCAATCAAAAGTCACTAAGCACAAAGTCTTGCGAGTTTACCCCTCATCTATAAAGTCCGGGTACATCTTTTCATGCATAATTCATGCCATTCTTAATCATCAACTTCTAAGTTTTATACTCGCATAGGATTTGTACTTCATAGTAAACTTACATGTCCAAAAGGCATCTCATTTTATGACATGAAGCTCTGGACTTTGAAGCCCTCATCACCCTCTCTCAAACAAAGCCTGTGGCATTTCAACCAATCAATGTGAATATATGTGGCATCTGTAGGGAAGAATCCACGAAATAAAATGGAATTCTCAAGCTTTTCCTCCTCTTTTCACTTACGGCCTGCCGTTCTGAATGTTGACCTGTGCCATGCTAGCTTTCAGGACTCCATGGTCTGATAGCAGCTATAGTGAAGACTCGGTGTGGCATGCAGATAACTTCAAAAAGACCTGCCTTTGTGTTCTGGATGTCCTCATTTGAAGAAAACCTTCCTTTTGATCCCACTAAAATCAGTATTTGATCTCAGCCCAACTGGCCACCTTATTGGAAAACCTGAGGTTTGACTCACAGGGTCCTGCGTCAAGTCATTGACTGACAAGCCAGGGTTGGCTGCGTTTTCTCCTACCTCACAAACTATGAAGGGGCCCAGCTTTAGTGTCCTGAAAATGTTCCAGACACAGCAGAGAATGGAACCTCCCTAAAGAGCCAGGCACCTCCCTGAGGCTGCTCTGTAACATTGCACGTGCTTGAAACAGCCAAGACTGAACAACCCTCTTGAGCAACACCACTCACTAAGTGTTAGTGTGCCTCAAATCCCTTTTGTCCAATTCAGCCACTTGGCATGCCTGATCACTTCACCAAATTAACGAGAAGCAAACAGCCATGTAAGGATGGGGGGAGGGAACACCTTCCTATGATCTGCGTTCTGCATCTCCCGGCAATGAAGTGCAGGGAAATTCGTAAATGACGTATCTGTTAATCCACTAAAATAATGACTAATATTGATGATGAGCCATGGTGGTCTGGTTAAACTGCAGGATTGATAGCATGCATGGCTCCATAAGCAAATATGCATGGAGGAAAGACACAGAACTTCTACATATGCTTGGGATCTCTCTCTTGGGGGGTGTATGTACTTAAGCATCCTCTCTCCAGAACTCTCTGATTCCCCGGTGGGGGAGCTCTGACCCAAGTTATCAGTTCTATGTGTGAAGCACACGCTCGCTGGTCATATCTTGACCTCCCGAGCCTTTATTGATGGTGGTTTCTCACGACGAAGATCCCACTCAGGGACCGCACATGCGAACGAGCCCCCCGGCAACTGACGGCTATCTGAGGACAGATGGCTATGCCGACAAGGGTAGACCCAAATGGACATTCGCAATAAGCAGTGCCCTGACCACGGCAATTCTGGGGAAACCTCAGGGATTACTGCACCAAAGGCCTAAGTGAACCGGAACAATCACTGACCCCCCAACAGTGTTTTCCCATAGATTACATCTCATTCAATTCAATTACTGCTCTGTGGTGTTGTGGCCAACACTAACATTCAGCAGCCTTTGAGAAGTCTGTGTTCTTCATTTAAGTGGACTCATATTTATCAACATCTTTCTAGTGCATTTCTCACTAATGCTTCTAAAATTCCCTTCTGTTCCGAATTGCCTGTACATAATGCGAATGGGTTTATCAGCCTCCATCCATCCATCCATTTATCCATCCCTCTTTCCCTTTGGGGGCAACCTTACACGTTCTGCAGGCATCTCTTACCAGCCCGCTGTGCTTGCATCAGCTTAGCGTAGACCACGTCAGCAGATTCGATCAGCGTCCGACTTGTCTGGATCATCTGCGTTGAACAGAACAAAGGAGCGGTCAGTGGTTAGGCGAAAAGCCCTTCCTACGCCTGAGCAGCCATTTGCTCAGAAGACCTTCAGAGACCATCGAGAGCAAATGGGACAACGTCTCATGAAAAAACAAAGGTTGCTTCTGGTAAAAACATGATGTAACTTTAACATGGACCAAGAGAGCAGGAATTGTCACCCTGTCCGTGCATGAACAAACGTGTCCGCGGCAAGACCATGTCTGTGGCAGAACGTTTTCACTGAGGAAAAAAGAAAAAGATGTATTTAATGCGTAGTCTACCATATCCGTGGTAAAAATTGCATTTTGGTCAAAATGTCCTTCAGAATTCGCCACGGTGTTGACCCTTGCAAGAAAGTGATTACAAAATTTATGTTATAAATATGGCAGAAACACCTTAACTTATGCACATTTTCTACTGGAAAATAAGCTTATGCCCAGTGTGACAAGCCACTAACAAAATTACAACTGCAACACAGAGAGACGTGAATAGCTCTGCTTATGCCAAGATGTCAAGAGGGGTAGAGAGTGTATCTGGGCAAAATATAGGTGCACAGAGCTACGTACACACAGTTAAAGACAGTCGCACACATGCTGGTATAGAGAGCTGTCATTTCTGGCAGAGAAGGAGAGGTTCGAACCCCTATCTGCTTCTCCTGCTTGTAGAGGAAACGGTGTTGGTGGTCTTCTGAATGAACCGCTAGCCCCTGTTAGCCCCCCCACGGGAATTCAGTCTGACCGCGAGGCTCGGCAGCCGCCGTAAATCAAGGGACATTAAACTGTTTCACGGGTGGGGAGGATCTTATCGAGCGTTCGCTGAGCTTTGAGCTACTCAATGCAGACTGCGTGCCTCCAGTTCTCCAGCTGCCTGTGTGCTATTGCAAAATAACTCTGGCTCTCATAACTACTTATCCAGTGCAGGGCTGTGGGGGGGAAGCCTGGAGTCCGTCCCAGGAGGCAGAGGGCAGCCCATCGCGGGAAACACACTCGCACGCATCACAGACAAATGAATAGATGCAGCAAATCACATGGTCCAGAGTACCCTAGGGGAACCCATGCAAACACATGGAGAACATGCACATTCCACACACAGAAAGTACGACCCTAGATGTTTGGGGCTACCCACCAAGCCTCCGTTCTTGAGTAAGAACCAAATCCAGTTAATATAATATAAAGCTTATTAAATCCCAGTACGACAAATATACATACACGAATATGAACATGTGTCCTGCAATGTGAACAGACTGTATGGTTTCACAGATCTTCTGTGATATATACATATATTAGTCACGGACTAGAAATAGTTACATAACATTAGTCTACTAGACTGTACTGTAGGTTTCCAGTGTTGTCAATCCTTTCAAAACACAGTGCAAAAAAATAATACTAGCGTTATATTAGTGGGGCTGCTTAGTTATATTGTGAGAAGTGTGGGAGCTTCATGTGTCAGGTCAGATGGGTGCTTTTTCTTTGCTGTGAGTAAGTTCTGTAGGTCAGGTCAGTTTGTTGAGGAGGGGCCTATAGTAAAGCTTCCAAAAAAGTTGGAAAATGAAAAAAACAAAAGAGGGCACCGAAAGTTGGGCTCTTGACATACCATGTCGTAGGCATTGAGGACCTTCCGAAGCAGCTCTGGAACGGGCCCGTGGGCCTCCATGGATGGGTAGGCCCCGCTGAGGTCCACAGACACCTGGAGGACACGTTCGCTGTTCAGCAGCCAGCTGGACACCGTCAAGATGCACTGCTTCATGTTTGCAGCTGGCGTCAGTCCACAGAGCTCCTTGAAGGACACCGTGGCATTCTGAGGAGACGTAAAAGGGGGAGGGGTCAAAGGTATGTCGGAAAGCATTGCTAACATCTCACAGCTCCCACAGACTGACAGAGAGACACAGACAATGGGATTGTATATCCTTGACGGTTAAGAATCCTTTCAGGAGAAGAGCAGGAGATGAATTTGTTAGAAAGCGGTGGTGCATAGCGAGGACGGGCACCTTTGTGTTTTCGTGACTCGTCGGTGCCAGTTAGGAAAACACAAACATCCCCAAGGAGACGCCTGCAGAGTCGGTGCCCCTACAGCTCTCCTGCCGTCGCCAGAATTCCGACGTAAATGGGGGGGGCTCGGCACCGATGAGTGCCGGATGACAGCGGCTCCTCTTTAAAAGCCGTGCCCGGGGCGTGGGAGTACAGATTAAGCCTCTGCTATTCCTCCCCCCACCCTGCTCCAATGTTTGGTGTTGGTCTCCACCTTGATCAGGAAGAGTAACAAAGCACAGAAGGGGGCCAGAGTGTGGGGGTGGGAGCAGGCAAAACCCAGGGCTACCCTACTCCTCAGCGTGGGAAAGCAGGCCGCCCCCTCCCTGCTGGGAGAAGAAGGCTCCATTATTAATGTCGGAAGCGTCCCGGGCTCCAGCGTCGGCCAAACAAAAGGGATCCGGCAGCCTGAGCGACGAGTGAGAAATGTAGAGGGGACCAAGTTTCTAACAATCGATCACATTTTATTTGATATGGGACATTTTTACAAGCCAGCTGGCACAAAGCACTCACAGCTAAGGACGCTTAAGAGTACATTTTCTTTGGGAAGCCAAACATGAAAGAAAAAATAAAAAAAAAGAAGTTGTGACCCCTTTGGAAAAGGTGAGTGAGTGAATGAACGTTCCATCATTCTCCCAAATACTGACACCCCAAACCCACCTCCCCCCCCCAGCTGTCTTGTTGATGAAGAGGACCGGTGTCTCCCACGGTGAGGCATCTTGGTTGAGGCACCGGCCTTGTCCCCCCCACGCCCCACCCCCCAGCTTCTTAAACGTGCGCGGTAATGTGCAGCAGACGGACCTAAGCGCGGCGCTGCTGTTTTTAATTACTGGGGAAAAAAAATGCACGCCTGTTTTTGTTTTCCGTCCCACAGAGCTCCGTTACGGCTGAAGTGACAGAGTGTCTGTCACACAGATCTGGGAGGGGGGGCGGCCGAAAATTCCACGCTGCCTGGGTTCTTGGAGCTACATTCCTGGGGCTTTCCAGCACTTTATACGTCTGTGCATTTACTTCACCTTAAGGTTTGCAGGGAGGACATGCAGGCTATATTTAGGTGTTTTTCCGTACATCTTTGACACTTTAGGAACTACGTGCTGGCTGAGGTGAGAGCCCTTGAAGATGGTCTACCTCTCGCTGCTGGTGGTACCATCTCAGGCACCGAAACCTGGTGGATAAAAGAATACCAGTGTCCGCAGGTCTCAATCTCCAGCCTCCACTTACAAAACTCTCCAACCCAAACCTAATCCCACAGGTCTACTTCTAAACAGCTTCCTTTCATTGTTTTTTGGGCTTTTTCTGAGACAGATTTGGATTTTTTTAAACAGGGCCCCGTGTAACTGCTGCAGAGATGCTCACAGACCACCAGCTCCTTCCTCACCTCCTCTTCCCCCTCATAATGTCTTTGAGGTCAGCTACTAGGCTGAGGGAATGTATGACACTGCAGATAATGACAGCGAGCCCAGAGCAGGCCACTCCACTCTCTCACATTTTATCGATTTTCCCAGCTTATGAGGTCATCCATATCTGTCTGAAACAGAAGGCAAACCTCAGTGACATGTCTCAGCTGTGTCTCTGTCAGCTATGTCCAGATACCGTTTTTTTTTTTTTATAGGAAGATTTAATTTTCTAATACTAACAACAAAGTGGTTCTTCTTATGCACTTAAACCTAAATTGTCCAAACCAGTGCTACTTAAAAAAAATAATAACATTTCGTAACTGAAAAGCTTTCATGGATAATGAGCTTACTGCCAATACAGCTCATTTATCCATTATAAAAATCACTGATGTCTCTTGTTACATTATCAATAAACACAGCCAATGAAAAACAGATTCAGTTAGTTTTTGTTAGAAAGCACAGCTGACAAGCGGCACCATGTAGAGAAGAAGCTTCTGGACGTTTGATAAACTCACAAAATGTGTTCATTGTAAAATTTTTAATCAGTACTTTGAGACACAGAACATTTTTTTTATTTTTTATTTTTAAACCCAGCAGAAGGATGGGGGGATGAAATTATTGGGCAAAACTGAGGCACGGGACAGCTGGTTTAGCAAAAACCAAAAAGCTAACATGACCTCATTTAACAAAATGTAAACCATACACCTCTAGCTCGCAAGCTGAACACAGGCCAAAACTAGAATGCGCCACCAGACGCTCTACAAAGATAAAAATCAAAGGGTTTTAAATAACTGAAAGCATCACTCACCATCTTAGTACTAGAGATCATCTAAACCCAGCCCTGTGCCATAATTTCATAAAACATCTGAATTATTAGTCCTTCATCATCCATCCATCCATCCATCCATCCATCCATCCATCCATCTTCTAACTGCTTACCCAGTACAGGGTTACAGGATAGCAGGATGAACCCTGCTTGTCATCATCATCTATAAATCCTTATGTAATGCCACATCCTTTACGTAATGCCAATACCCCATTTTGCACCCCCTTAAGACTATGTGCAGATGCCCTGTAGACACGGTTTTTATACTAAAAATGCACCCCCTCACGTTAACACACTGAACAGAGGTATCGATTATTTGTTGTGGTTCAGTAGCCTCCACTTACTGTCAACGCGGCACAGCCCGCCGCCCACGCATCGCACGCAGATGTGGCACGAAACACCAGCCGCGCTGAGCCGAGTCCACCGCATGGTTACGGAACAGAGCATGACATTGAGCGTTAATGTTATGAAACATTCATTTCTTCAGAGGTTTTGTGGAAAAATCCTTCTAGCCTGAAGCTATAAAATATTCTCAAATATATCCATTATTTATCCAATACAGGAAATAATGAAATAATTCCATGCCAGAGAAGGGGATAAAAAAGAAATATTATCTACTGAGACGTAAAATAGACAGTGAAGAACAACAGGATTGACCGGACAGGCAGTGGTTGTACCAAGACCATTAATACATAGTTCTACTGATTCGTCTGTCTTCAAACTACTCATCCTAGACAGGGTCACAGGAGAACCAGAGCCTATCACAGACAGCACAGGGCAGGTGTACACCAAGAAAAGGATGTCAGTCTACTATACAGCTCAAACTCACAAACACTATGGGCAACTTATAGATGCCAAGATGGTGCAACCGCATGTTTCTCAAATATGCAGAAAAACACGTGCACAAATTAGAGGAGAACATGAAATCTGAACACAAACAGAGAGGTTGTAGGAGTCAAACTCCCAACCGTGGAGGTGTCAGGCAACAGTACTGTGCACTTCTATACAGTGACAGCCCTGCAAAAAGGGAATGGATTTCTCATTTTCTATTTGTAACACCCATAGGCGAAAATATGCTGATACACATAACGACCCCTTCAAAAAGCCAATAATCAGACAACGTTAACTTCAACATTATATCATTACTTATTCTCAATTTAATGCAATCAGTAACTTAAGAGAATAAAGGTCCATGGATCACAAATTTGGATGTCATGAACAAGCCTATACCTACCATTGATGACACCAAGGTTAAGTCCTCGATACTTATTCTGTAACTCAAATAACTACGGTCCATTACGGAGCATAGCTAGGAAGGGCTTTTGACCTTGTTATATTAAATATCCTGGCTATGGCCCTGGTCATGAATGGCTTGTTTTTGCCTAGAATTCAGAAAAGCCATAAGCACCATTTGTATAAATAAACAACTAATAAAACTGCAATTTCTTACAATTCAGGGTAAGCAGTCAAGTACTGGGAATTAATAATCCAATCCAATCCAATCCAGCTTTATTTATAAAGCACTTTAAACAACCTGTACAGGACCAAAGTGCTGTACAGTAAATAAATTAAGAAAAATAGATAAAAC
>JAAGVU020000044.1:13308497-13343748 GCA_011763525.2 Mormyrus iriodes | reverse complement strand
AAGGCATGGATTACGGTCTCAAAGTGTTGCTGAGAAAGAATTGGCTTTATTTTAGCCAGCTGTCTCAGCTGGAAGAAGCTTGATTTTACGACTGCCTTAATTTGACTGTCAAACTTGAGCTCAGCGTCCACATTAACCCCCAGGTTCCTGACAACTTGCTTTTTATACTGGTCCAAGGAATCTAAGTACACACTGGGGGTTCCAGTAGGGTTACCAAAAACCATCACCTCAGTCTTCTTGTCATTAAAAGTTAAGAGCCATCCAGGCTTTAATGTCATCGAGACACTGAAGTAATGGCTGCACAGAGTATGAGCCTTTTTTATTTAGAGGGACATAGACCTGACAGTCATCAGCAAAAAAATGAAATGCAATGCCATGTTTTCTCAATATAAAACCAAGAGGGAGTAGATACAGTGAGAAGAGAAGGGGGCCTAGAACTGAGCCCTGTGGGACACCAAATAGTAAAGGAGCGGAGTGGGACACATGGTCACCGAGACTGACACAAAAGGTTCGCTCTGCCAAATAGGACCTGAACCAGTCCAGTGCTGTGCCTCTGAGGCCCACCCATTGCTCCAAACGAGAAAGTAAAATGGCATGATCCACTGTATCAAACGCAGCTGTCAAATCTAATAACAAAAGAACAACACAGTCGCCAGAGTCAGTAGCTAAGAATATGTCATTAAAAACTTTTAAAAGAGCTGATTCAGTACTGTGTAAGGATTTAAAACCAGATTGGAAGACCTCTAAAACATTTTCCTTTTCTAAAAAGGATGTCAATTGACTGTGAACTATCTTTTCAATGATTTCAGAAAGAAAAGGCAGTTTGGAGATAGGCCTATAATTTGCAAGAACCATGGGGTCAAGAGCAGATTTTTTAATCAGCGGTTTGACTACTGCAAGTTTAAAATCCATAGGGACCACACCTGACAACAAACTGTGATTTATCAGTTTAAGAACCAAAGGTCCAACTGTGGGCAAAACCTGTTTAAAGAATTTAGGAGGGACAGCATCGTTTTAATAATTTGCAATCCACACCCCAAAGATACAACCATAGCGACTAACAAAAAACCAAAAACGTACCTGAACATTTTCTCTAAGATCCGTCGCTTCCCTCAGAGGCTGTGTGGAAGCTCTGAAGAGCTCGTCCACTACTTTGATGCCTGTGGACTTGGTAGATGTGTACTCCCTTGCCTTCTTGCTCTTTCGTACAGAAAGCCCCTTCTTGTGGCCTTTGCCCCCACCCCTGCGGTTGGTGATAGCAATGTGCACAAATAGCAAAGTGTTGGGAAGGAACTCCCCTGTCAAGGACTGCAAGGGAACATGCCTATAGCCAGGCTGCAGACACTCGAAGGGTATGGTGTATTGGCCGATGAATTCGTCCCCGATGTAGTCATCATCAAGCACCACAAAGCGCAGCACAGCCAGCTCGGGAAGGTTGATCTGGAATTCAAAGCTCTCGTCAAAGATGGGGTTATCCCCATTTTTTGAGATAGTCTTAGTCCTCTGCTCCGCACAGTCTGCGGGAATACCATGTATCTCCACATAGATGTAGGGCTCTACGACATCTCCTTTAGCGGCTGACCCACGAGGCTTGGGCAGATTTTGCCCACTGATGACCTTGATGTGCAGTAACTGAGCAGATACACCTGGCAGCGAGTCCCTAGCATTTGCGCTAAAATAAGATACTTCTTCTCTCATGATAGCTGGACGAAGCACATAACCACAGTTTCCATTTTGCCTGAACCAGCCCTGGTTGAGGTCCATCATCAGACCTGGTGTCTGATAGTTCATGGCTACAATCTGACACCCACACTTCCAGAAGTCCTGAGGGTTCATGTTACTAGCATCAATCCTCATGGGGGTTGGATATACCCTTGAAAGGAACCTCTTGTTGTAACAAACAAAATCTTCTGGGAATTCATTGGCAAACCTGTTGGCAATGACTTCATTGAAAGAGCAAATCTCCCAGTATTTCTGGTCTCTCTTTGAAGTTTCAAAGTCCCTAAACTGCACAGATTTACACAAGGACACGAGATCGGAAAGATCTTTGCAAAGCTTTTGCCTTTTGCTGCCCATCCCATTAATGTGGTAATTCTCATCTGACCCAACTCTCCTGCACATCTCCATTCCTTCTTCCTCATCTGTCACCTCCCCCTCTGAATCTGGATAGTTAGATGGCAAACGCTTGCCCTTAAGAAGGATTTTCCCCTTAATTTTCTCAGGAGACGGCAAGTAATGCTCATCTGCTTTGGGGGGCTCAATGTATAGCTTGTCTCCTAAGATTTTCTTCATGTGCTGCGCCATAACCTTTTGCTGGGGTAGAGAGCAATGGGTTACAAGGCAGAGAATCAAGGGGTACTCAGAGCTCTCAAAGGCAAACTGATTGATGACATCTAAAACTTTAGAAAAAGCTAGCTGGGAGGCTACTGAGCTCCCTACATATACGAGAGGTTCATTGTCAGGACCATCCCAGACTACAACCTCCAGACTCCGGCAGCCCATCTTAAGGGCCCGAATATAATTACCAATATCTGAGGATCCCCAGAAGTGGTCCTCGAGTAGAGAAGCATTGTGCGATGAATTGATATAGTAGTGTGACAGTGGCTGCGTCATGTCCTGACAGACTTGTTTGTGCTGGGGGTCGAATATGTGGCACTCTGACGAAAGAAGGTAATGTGTGAAGCCATCAATGGAAAGATATCCTCGTTCTCTGCCCAATGTAGATGGCTCGTACTTGTGAACTATATTCCTACACATCTCTTCTGTGACCCCTTCCACCCCTTGTTCTACCTCAACGAACAGCATTAGGTCCTTGCAATCTAGGTACTCCTTATTGCTAGAGAACTGCACCAGAAGAAAGAATATCTCTGGCCGTGTGCACAACTCACAGTAGGCCTCTGTAAATATTTCTACGTTTATTTTCTCTCCGTACTGGTCTTTAGCTTTCTGTAACTCTTTAAACTTTAGCTCTATCCGAGAAGCCTTCATTCCAGGGTTCAGTCCCTTGATGATCTGGGTGGCTCTGAAGACGTCGATCTGGCCCTCCTTTGCTATGTCAGCCAACTCAAACACTGACCCGATCCAGGACGTTCTCAAGCTGGGCTGGCTGGGCTCAATAACGCCCACCATGTGCCTGCCATAGGAGACAAGATACCGAAGGCCCATAACCCAGGTGCTGACCACATCGGCTGTACTAGCCACCAGGTCCAATGACTCATAATTTTCCCCATAGATAATGGAGAAAGCACATTCTTCGGGAAACTGCTCAGAGAGTCCATTGCTGCGCAGAACTGGGGTCTTCTTTCCTAGCCGCACCTCCTTGATGCTCTTGATCTCCAGTTTGGCCTTCTCTGAGTCCTTCTTGGAGGGCTCCCATCGAAGCCAGTGCATATCTGAATCCAGCAGAAAGTACCGATTGTACATGCGGGAGTTGGAGCGTACTTTCTTCATCTCGCAGCCCTCCATCATAAAGGCTATACAGGCAGCGGTGCTGTTGATCTTGCGATCGTTGGGCATGGAGCTGAAGGACACGGTCTTCTTGCGCACCTGCTTCTGCTTTGAACCATCCTACAAGGGTAGAAAAAAGTGCTGTTATGCAGAATTCGCTGATGAAGCAGATTCACACCCAGATATAATAATAAATTACATATATCCCACACAGCTTCCTTAACTGCTTATTTAGTGTAGGGTCATGGGGAACCTGAAGCCTTTGGCTTGGAAAAGGAGAGAGCAATACCATGGACTGTCTAGGGGTTCCTGAGAACTGTGTTGGGAAACATGGATTTAGAGACACCAGTTGTGAGACCACAGCAGGTAACTGCAATACCCAGAGGTAACCTAGGCAAACACAAGGATGCAAACACGCATGTACAGAACCAAGGGCAGGATTCGAAACACCAACCCTGGAGCTACGAGGCCACACTGCTACCCACTCCCATGCCGGCCCAATTACAGTAGCGACAATAAAATTATTTTCTTTGATGTCAGAATTCAGTATCCATCATTCATAAACACGGCTCTAGAAAAAATTAAGAGACCACTCTGTATTTTTAAAAAAATCTGCATTCTTTAATCCTGGTTTAATCCTGGTTCTGCTTTCAGAAGGCTACACTGTGAGCCAGACAGCAGTACACATGAACAAGTTGAAGCAGGAGACACTGGGAATGACTAGAACCCAGCCAGGTAGAGGGCAGAAGCAACTTTCTAATGCCAGAGATGACCATCAACTTATTCAGCAGTGCATCATAAATCGCAGAATGACCTCAAGTGACCTTACAAATTAATGGGAAACATTAAGTGGTGTGAAGTTCACCGCTAGGACAGTTCATACCAGGCTCCTAGAAGCAGGACTAAAGCAAGGAACAAGCCCTTCATCAGAGAAGCAGGGAAGAGCCAGGCTGGAGTTTGCAAAAAAATGTATGTTTTACACAGGTACATACCCATAAACTGGGAAATGACTGAAAAAAAATTTTGCTCTGGTCTCTTAATTTTTTCCAGAGCTGTATATTTGAATTTGAATGTCATACATTACAGATGTCCTAATTTCCCTGCAGAGTTCAATAAAGCACCAACTCATCTCATTTAATCTATCATAAAAAACACCTTTTCACTAGCTCTGCAGCATTTGTAGAGCAGGAAGTCCTTGTGGCTGTCATCCGAGTCTGACAGTGAATCTCTCTTTGCCGCACAATAGAGGAAAAGCATAAACACTGAAGACTATTTTAAGAGACTGCAGGGAAAGGCCACCAATCACCGCAGTTGTGGCTGGTTTTGACTTCCTGTGCATAGTTTTACAGCTCTCAGATGCTGGAGGTGTAAGAAACAGCTGTTAGAGTACTGTGGTTCCCTGCCCACTTTTATCCCTGGTGGTCCCCTGAGAAATGAGATTAAAGACTTGGGTGGGAGGGGCTACAAGTAGCCATGTGGAGAACAGTGGGGAAGGTTTTGGAATACCAAAAAATCATCACATACTGCAAATGTTCATATATAACCGCAGGTTTCGTGAGGCTCACCTGCAAGAAATAAAATAAGCAGCTTCTTCACGTTTCAGTTTAAAGGTCACAGGAATTAGGGTGCTTTTCCACCACATCAGGTACTTTGTAGTACTTTCCCTTTTCCACTGACTTCCGGTTGAGTGCCAGTACCAAAAGTTCCGGTACCTAAAGTACCAAACCAACTGGGGTACTTCTTTGGTAATTTGGGGTGGAACTTGAAATGCTCTCTTTGTCGATTGGTCGTGCAAATGGCCTGCCTCTGAAACCAGATACAATTGCCATTTTGAAAAATGTTGCGAACTCAGAAAACAATGAAAAACTAAGTAAAAAAAAATAATAAAAATGTATGCGTGGACAAATGAAAAGATCCAAGCTTAAATTGCGGCCTGGTCGGAGGAACAGATGCAACAAAACCGGGATCGAATGACAAGAAATAAAGTATTTTGTATAAAATTCTAGGACAGCATGAAAATATTGAAATATCACAGTGTGATTTTGTTGTAATACATATTGAGGTATTTATAAAGCAAAAGTTTCTCACAAACCTGTCTAAAAGCAAGGAAGAAAATGATTATGACTGTCACAGAGAACGCATTACAGTATGTGCTCATGCACAAATAGCAAATCTTGCCAAGTTTTTCTTCCTATGACAGAGTAAAGAAGTTTTAGCATAACACCCTGCGCTATAATGTCCGTATAGATTTGAAGGTAAGAAAAAGCCTGATCTTAATCTAGCTCACTAGCAATGTGAGAATTGCATGTGCATAACATACAATGTTATTATTAATATCTCACATCGTCCAGCTCTATAATACACTACAGCCATTTTTCAAATTCAGGCTCAAAATTCCCCGCCTCACGTTGTGATGTCATTCAGTGCCGGCACCAGTTTTTACACCAATGGAAAACCAACACCATGAAGAACCAAAGGTATGGAACCTGATGCCGTGGAAAAGCGCCCTTAGTGTTTGGCACCACAACACAACAAATTGATAAATGTCACATGAGGTCAGTATTCTGCAGTTAGCATTTAGCCCGAATATCTGTCATTCTGTTGATGCAGACTTTCAGGGAAACTGTTGTCCCAAGCAAAAAACAAACAATTTCTCATCCGCCTCCATTGATCATGTCTGCCTTGTCTGAAGGTTATACATATTGTATATATCAATTGAATTGTATATGACAATTGACTCGTCTTGTTGCCACTGTCAACCAGAGACAAATTCCCTGTACGTTTGAACATACTTAGCCAAATAAACCCGATTCTGAATCTGATTTACTGATGCCAACCAGTACTGATGTACTGATCTACATGCAGAAGTTTCCTGAAGAGCCATTTTTAGTAGATGCCAGCTCTCTGAATCATCAAGTTACATTTCAGGCGTAGATCTAGTGAAATATTTGTAACTGTCCCATGTAAGATTTCTGACACTAACAATCAAATCATAAAACTGTCTCTGCTCATCTTTTGTGACTTTATTTAAACAGCTATTGATAGAGCAGCTTCTATCCATTTTCTGAAACCGAAATTCAGGGTTGTGGGGATTCCGGAGCCTATGGGCACAAGGCAGGGAACAACCCAGAATGGGATGCCAACCCATCACAGGGCACACTCACACACCATTCACACCTATGGGCAATTTGGCAACTCCAATTAACCTCAGGGTGTTTTTGGATTGTTTGGGGGGGAAACCGGAGCCCCTGAAAAAAAAACTCCCAGAATGACATGAAGAGAACTTGCAAACTCCACACACATGGAGCCACGGCAGTGACTGGAACCCTGGTCCCAGAGTTGTAAGGCAACGGTGCCAACCAAAGCGCCACCGTGGCTCCCAAAAGAACGACATACTGAAATAAAAACTGCAGTCAAAACTGACGAGTCTGTTACATGAGTGACCTTAAAATAACACGGCTCTATCTGAAAGCACTGTGACCACATCAAACCTGTGCAAACATGGGGAAAGTGTTAGAAAACAGGAAAGTTATTGCTTGTCCCATGTCCCTATTGTCGCAGCCTCTGTCAGGCTCTCACACAGCAAGCCCAGCTCCACAGACCCTTAAAAGGAAACTGCAGCCCACTGGTGTTCTTAAGTAGGCCATACAGCAATAGAGGGCATGCACAGACATAAAGGGAAGACAGCTTCCTCAGGCTGACCCCTCTTGCCCTGCTTTCCTGTTTATTACTATAAGCCTCTTAAATTCTAGTATAGAATTCTAGTAAAGTATGGTCAGAGACTGTGGTCAGAACCTATTTACATTTTTTCCTTCTAGAACAGAATCCAGAAAGCTTGGTTTGAAGGGGTAGGAAGAAACACCTTGACTTAGAAACAGCCCATGGTGTTTATGCGACGAAGAAGCCAAGGCTGACAGAAGAATCAAGGGCTGGCCGAAGATTGTTTCCAGATTGTCTTCCAGGAAGTGCGATCCACACTTAGGAGTCATGGGTTATGAGTAATCCGACATTTCATTAGAGGGCCTGTGCAAAGTAAGTATTCTTCCTCGGCAGGAAAATTGCTTAGGACTTTCAACTCGGACTGCTGTCGCTAAGCAGTAATGGGGGTCCATTTTTACGCCTGAACCTTTTAGTCACCATGAGATTTATTCTTGTAATTGACCTTTAATTAACTAATTGACCTTGACTTAAGATTGATTATATCTATAATTAAGGATCAGAAGCATTTAAAACAGCTGAAATGGAATGTTTTGGAGACCTTGTGGCTTCTGAGAGGACAGGCCAGCTCCACGTAAAATCAATCAATCAATCAATTTTATTCTTATATAGCGCCTTTCACGACAGAGTCGCCCCAAAGCACTTTACATGACATTGAGAGAAATGGTTTTTCTGCTGCGACAACAGATAAGAGCAGAGCAAATAAATACTTTACTTCACATCTGCACAAGTATGAGTACACTGGAATTCTTCTCTTTCCTTTTCCATAGCTTGGGGGTCACAGCGCAGGGTCAGCCGACGTGCTGTGCCCCTGGAGCTGGGGGTTAAGGGCCTTGCTCAGGGCCCACAGACATGTGACCATTCTGCGGAGGCCGGGGTATGAACCGGCGACCTTGCGATCACAGGCACAGAGACTTAGGCTGCCCAGGCACTCACCACCCCCTAAACATTATTTACGGTTATTATTGACGGCTGAGTTACTCCTAAAAGTTCATGAAGAATGCATGTAACATTCAATAGAAAAACTACCCACCTGTTCATCCATCTCCCAACCACTTATCCTGGTTAGTGTCATAGGAGAATGTGGAGCCTATCCCAGGCAGTATAGGCACCAGGCTGAGCTACACCCTGGACAATACCTTCTTATTCAATTTTTACGTTTGAAGTACATAGCAAGAGTTGCCACCCGTCCCACGTGTTATGGGATCATCCATATTGAACCAATAAGGGATCCGAATTATGCCACATTTGGCAGAAATCCCCCTTCCTGATCATCCAATTTTATTGTCTCTCTTCATACATATGTATGCTTATATATATCTCTTCATATTGAAAGTGGCAATCCTATACATACAGTACCAGTCAAAACTCATATAAAGGTTTATTTTACTAATTTCTACATTTCTGAACACTTATAAAGACATCAAGATTATAATGTATTTGGAATTATGCACTGACCAAAGAAGTATGCAACTAAAAAACTAAAAAAATGATCTTTTTAGGTGGGGCAGTTATGTGGGCTGGCACAAGGAAGGTGGCAGGTTCAAATCCCTGGGTTGGCAGAGTGATCCCACCATTGGGCCCTTGAGCAAGGCCTTTAACCCCAATTGCTCCAGACGCTGGCTGACCCTACTTTCTCCACTAAGCCAGTTTCATGAGGTGGCCTCCTGGGATGCTTTTCCAAAACCATCTCTAGGACATTTAAGTTAGGTGGCCAGGTCTTGTGATGTGACACTATCACTCTCCTTTGTAGGCAGCTTGATGTGTTCAAACTTTTGACTGGTACTGTAGCGGTTAACTAGCAGGGACATGGTATGACAAAAAAAAGCATTGTGCAAAACTGAGAATCAGAATGATTGAAATAGTGCTGATTATAGCAGGAGGAATTCTTGTCCTATGCGATGGATGGATGGAATTCTTATAGTTAATGGTCACCTTTGTATTTCTTTGTGTAACATTTGAAGTAGGGTTCAAGTTAGGATGCTAGTAGCATGCACGGCGGGGTCCCTACACAGCTTCCCATAGGCCACTTTAGGAAGCATCTCAGCTGGTAAATATCCCTCTTCATAGGTAAGTAGTCTAAAAAGAGCATAGCCCTGAGATATATCCCTGGTTAGCTTTTATCTTGAGCTTCTTAATGCATGCCTGTTGAATCACTGACGAGGGACACCTGAAAAGCGGATGGCCTAAAGATAAAATTTTGAAACAAAATTAAAATAAAACTCAGATGTTAATTAAGACTTCAAACTAGGTCAGCCACGTTTATTTGGACCAGAACCAGAGGTCTTTAAAATGTCTTGCCTCTGGGTATACCTGCTGACGTGAAAGCACGGCTCTTAAAGTGTTTGGACCAGGAGCTCCTGATGAGAATGCTGGTACAGCGAGGTCCGTGCGGTGAAAAGGAAGAGAGGCAGATGTAAGAATGAGGAGGGCTGCAGTCTGGACCACCTCCAGCTGCCAGGGTCTGTTCCCACGAACCGTTTCCTGTAGGGCAGGGGGCTCAACTGAACTAGTCACTTGGCTGCGTTTAGCAATCGCCTTTGGATGAGCTTGAAAGGATGCAGCAACAAACATAATGGCTCTTTGAATATATAAAGAACTCATCCTCATTGGTAAATCCTGCAGTGTCCCTTAGCCATCCATAAGAATGCCATATTACACTGTATAATGGTGACCACAAATTTATCAAAACAAGAACAAACGCAAAAACATTAGCCTGACTGGAGGTGCAAGTGTAGACGGTTGTGACGGATTATAACGTTCACTCTGCTGGCACTCCGAGAGGAATCGTTCACGATTTTCACACTTCTGCAATTTTCCCCGTTTATGACGCCAAATGGTTGCCGAGCTGTTTTTCTCAAGGCCCCTGTCCTACGACATGATCTGCACTTGAAACCTTATTATTATTATTATTCAAATTTTTAAAGATTGATCCCATCTGGTCCCCCGCAGCAGCTGCGAATGGGAGGAAGTCGGCCAATAGCGTAGCAGTTTTGGCTCCCAGAGCAGCCACTGTGGACCCTTCCTCCCCACTGAGTGCCCACTGCTTGAACACCTTGCCCAGCTGCTGTTTGACTGTGTGGCGAAGCAGACTGACCTTTCCCGTTCCGTGTGCACTATCACTGCACGTGAGCTGTTATAATTTGCTAGCCTATAAATTTCTGCACCTCAGAGGTGTTACGCCGAGCCTGTCTGGCAGCAGCGCATGCTGCGGTGGTGCTTGTCACCGCCGAGTTTCTGACCCAATAGGGTTAGTTGCGACATGGATACGACGCAGATTCCCAACAAATATCCCATCTCCTGCCCACTACTCCACCTTTCATACCGTGTGATAAAACCAACACACCACGACAAACATTCTAGCACATTCTACACTGCAGGTAAAGTGTGCTAAAGTATGGAGCTCTAAAAGGTAAAATATCTCAATATCAGCACTCAGTACTACTTTGTCAGCATCTGCTACATATGTAACCAAAAATCCCAAGGCTTATTTTTTTGTAAAATTGTTATAACAGCAATACATTCAACTGAAGCAATGCAGTCAACTGGCATCTTTGTAATATTACATATCTTTGCATACCTGGGTATTTTACTGAGGGAAGAAATTCAGGTTAAGTGCCCTTCACCAAAGGTAGAACAGAGGGAAGCATTCTGGGATTGATGCAACCGTCTGCACACCGAGGGACAGCTGCCAGGCTTGTCTCGCAGAGCCAATGCGGTTAAGCAGGAGGTACAGTCTGTCAGAGAGGTCTCAAGAGCAGGAGGGCTTAATTAGGACTGCACAGCTTGGACACTGTTATTGGATCCAAGTGGACAGGAGACAGGACACAGGGTCCTGACAAGTAGGCCCCCATCAGGTGATGTCATCACATTACACACAGACCTTTGTTTTTAATGGTTCTCTGATTACTAGATTAGATCTATTGTAAAAACTGCATTCCCAGGAACTGTTCTAAGTGATTCATCCTTTGATCTCCAATCAGCCAAAAAAGAACGTTTTTTTTCACCGAGGAAATATCATTTCCAGTAACTCAGTGTGATTTCCCTGAATGTCCATTATGTATAGTATTAACAAAGTTTAATTTGGTGTAGAAATGCACTCAGATCATAGCTGATCTGGCATGACTGTAACAGCCCCTATAAAAGAACGATTTTTACTCTTTGCCATCAGGCCGGAAGACAACAGCATTTTTTGTGACTTAGCAAACAAATGGTGTGGCCCTGCTACTCATTCTGTTCCTGACAGCCACCTTTTTCTAGGTTTGTCTTCTTGATTAACTATTTCATCGTTAAGCAGAGCTGTCTTGCCATTATCCTGTCAGCGAGGGGAACCGAGGTGTTCCACATAAACTCAACCAGGTCTCCATAATTTATCCTCTGTTCTCCAAATAGAAATGGGAAAACAATGGATCTCGGTCCCAAGGCTTAAGAGTCACAGCTGCTCCTGTTCCACCTCACAGCTAAGGCTTACAAATCAGTATGACATATAAAAAGCCAAAAGTGATTAAAATACAGATGATATACTCCTTGCTGTTTACATACTTCCATCTTCATTTGAAGGCGAATTGACAACCACATAATTTCCACAGTCAGGCGATTATGGAATGTGACGTGCCAGAATTCCATGGATGGGAAATAAACATAATGAACAGAAAAAGACAGCCATAGGTCACCGGATTAAATCCCCCACCTGAAATGGAACATCACATCCACCCCCACGCCTTACCACACAGCTCGCTAACAGTATGGTCACCACGTGGGGTGGCTGCTCTGTGGAGGCACATAGCCAACAATTGTCTAACAAAACAATATCTCACTTTGCAGTTTCCTTCCCTCCCTTAGGGTAAGGAACCGGTGTGTTCCTGGCACTGCCCTCACGTCAACCCCCCCATCCCAGCTGAAGAATGCCCTACATTTTTAAACAAATGAGCATCTGTTCTGTACTTAGACCTTACCCCTATTACCATTGTCCCCACTGCCTATGCCGATCACATGTGCAAAATACAGGCCACTGAAATGCTGGTGATTTTCCCTCAATTGCCAGTTTTGACAGCTATTTTTTTTTTAAGTACCAGTAAAAAATGCTTCTTCTGAAAGCTGCAAGTGTGCTGTAAGGAGATGGCTTTGCCTCGCCATTGATCATGATGAAGGAACGGCCTCTGTGGTACTTCTAGCTGAACAGAAGCCAGCGTGACTCTGTGTGAAATTTTAAAACAAACCACCCAGGAGGTGTGTGTTTGTGTGAAAATGCACACAATCAAATGCTTATCAACTTTTCCATCCCCCGGTAATAACCACATTATTTCCAGAAGAGTATGTAACAAGCTAACACATATACAGTGAGGCCTGATTACAGAAATGAGGGGAATGATGGGAACTTTTCCTACTCACCAAAATAGAAAACGACCAGCTCTACACATGCGAACAATACAGCCCACGATTATAAGTTAATTTATTTCGCCGCCTTTTGTGAGATGAATTAATACACAATAAGCATTGAAATTCAAAGGCCGTGAAGAATCGTGAATGGGATATATATAAAGCCTATCACTCTGATTTGAACTTACTGCATAATGCTTCATGGATTAGATCGGAATAGTTATGAAGGCTGCGGTCCCCACATTTCATCCTCTGGGTGGCTGTTAATCCGCTTTGAGGAGGGACAATTATTTCCTGGACATGATGACCGAGAGATCAATCTAGTTCCCAAAAGTAGCTACGTCTTCAGAATTTCCAAAGTCATTTCCTTTACAATCCGGCTGCTCCTGGTGGCTTCTCGCACCCTGCTGCTACTCTTGCGTACTCTCGCCAGTAACCCCAACTTCTAGATAACCGGTTAAAAACATCCATCTCCCAAAATAGCAGCTAAAATGGATAAACATCCAGAAGTTGTGAAGAACGAGGATGTCAAATTAAGTCAAAAAGCCCAAAATTAAGCAATACATCAGGAAGTCTGAATAGTTTGTATCATTACCCCAATTCAAGGATTTCCATTCATTATTAATCAGTGCAATTCTTGGCTAAGTTAAGAATAGTTAATAGTAATGGGATTTACTGGATGGTATCAGAAACTATTCGGAACTACAGAAGCAAACTGTATCATGCACAGCTTGATATTTCACTGCACTTCTCTGTTGAAATTAACTGACATAAAAATTATCTATCATTATCAATTGCACTACGTAGTAAGTCAAAAGAAAGTTAGATAAAATACAAAAAAGAATAAAATTATTATAAACTCAAAATGTTTTGCATTAATTATATGTTTCCATTAAATTTTCTATACCCACTTCTCGTATGCAGGGTCATGGGGGGGTCTGAAGCCTGTCGCTGAAGCAACAGCGCAAGGCAGCAAATAACCCAGGACGGAGCGCCAACCCATCGCTTTATACTAATTTTACAGTACATTTTCATTTGTATGTTTGTCTTCTATAGCTATACCTATAGCTTACATGGAGGTGCGAAGTCACAGTCACACCCATTGGTCGTCACCAAGTCAAAACACAGGTGTCACCCGAGATCACCCTATCAAATCACAGGACAGAAAGGGGAAACGGAATCTGTTATCTACACTGTAATTTACAGAAGGCTGCTCAACTGCTCATGGGCAGGGACTTCCTGTATGATACTTATTTTGCTGCAAGAAGGCCTTTTCTGTTCCCCCAGCTGCTAGACTGTTGATCAGCTGTTATATATAAATTAATTCAGTAAACGATTCTAATCTGGTGATAGTTAGTTCATTTATGACCAGGTCCCATTCTTAACTTACAAAGGTGATGATGTCAGCTGTAGCTCTGTCTGAAATTACACGCTACACAGCTTTGGCCTTGAGCGTACACTACTTACCAATCTGCCAAGTATGTACTAATGAAGTCAGGTAACACACATACACAACATTCATTGTGCTTTTTTCTTCCAGTCCACAGTGCATTTTGGGACAGGTATACGTGATTATTTAATCAAAAAATTAGTGCGTATGGATGGTACAGTGGTGCAGTGGTTAGCACTGTTGCCTCACACCCCTGGGACCAGGGTTTTGTCTCTGCCATGCCTCCATGTGTATAGAGTTTGCATGTTCTCGCCGTCTCCTTGTGGACTTTCCTCTGGATGCTCCGGTTTCCCTCCACAGTCCAAAAACATGCTGAGGTTAATCAGAATTACCACATTGCATATAGGTGTGCATGTGTAACTGAATGGTGTGTGTGTGTGTGTGCCCTATAATGGGTTGGTGCCCCCTCCTGGGTTGTTCCCTGCCTTGTGCCCGTAGGCTCTAGACCCCCCATGACCCTGGATGGATGTGTGAGGCTTATTATGTCGATAGGTGAAAGATGAAACCTAAGGAATCTGGGCAGTTAATACATTTACTGCTCTCACGTGAAATGTACTACAGCCGATGTACTATAAGTGTGGCCTGACAGCTTTGCCTTTAAGTAACCTTCCCTTTAAGACATAGATAACACAAACCTAACTGGCTAGAGCTGTATCAGTCCACCTTACGGCAAATAGGTAATTAAGCAGATTGTCAGATAAATGAAATGCACCACCTCTATAACGAAAACAGCTATGAACATCTTGCTAGAGAGAGTGTGAGTCTGAACCAAATCTCATTCCCTGTCCACTGATGTAAACACGGCTTTCGGTATAAGAGGGGCAGGGGGAAAAGCAAATCATTGCTCAGAGCTGCACGGTGTTGCAATTTAGATCAACCAGTAGGCGGCCGATCAAACAAGTTATTTATCTTAACCGAAAGTCTCCTCTTCACAGATATTATTGTGGTAGTGACACAAGACACACACACATGCCGGTTGTTGCAAACAGACGCTTTCGTAAAATTTTTGCACCTGCGACAACTGGCAAAACGGACCAAAGAAACCAACAGCAGAGCAGCTGCATGGGAAGCCCTGAAATCCACGACAAAGTTCACTGTTTAATTGCGAAGCAACGAGAAAAGCCGACAGAGTGAGACGCTTTACAGACATTCACAGCTGTGCCAAACGCAGAATCTGATGGTAAATGCTCAGGGGCAGGAACACTGAAGACCGATTAATAACAACACTGGCGTTCAGATGATGGCCACAGCGGATCTTAGCGTGTGGACTGTAGCTGTACCTTCAAGAAAGAAAGTGATAGTAAATAATACTTATGCTACATTTGATGATCCACATTACGGTGTCCTTTACGTGGACATCAGGATGAATATCATTATTTATTTTCTCAACTTCCTGACGTACTGGAGAAAACGCTACACATATTTGTGCTATGCAGATTTGTGATATGTGATTTGTGAAATGTGATTTTATGTTATTTAAATATATACAGAGGTCATGACCTTGACCTGGATGAGCTGTGTTAAGATGGATGGATGAATGTCTCAGTATTTAATATTGTTACATGATTCTTTGCACACTAAAGGTGTTGTTAGTGATGGTCGTTTTTCTTGCCACTGTGTTTGGTTCAGTTCTTCCACATTAGACAGCCGTGTAACCTTAACCATCGCATCCCCCACAGCTCCAGAAGACAGTCTCCTGTCCATCATGGCTGCTTGTTCCGACACGCCTCCCTTAGCGGGCCGGGCCCAAGCTGGGGAGCCGGGGCTCAGCCTTGTGACACGTGCTATGACAGCTGTGCGACTTCAAGAGGCGCACGGAACGACACGTGCTCGCGCCCACACTCGGCGTGGCTGACTAACTCTGCATGGCACCGACGTGAATCTGTCTCGTAGCGTGGCTGCTCTCCGGGACAGGGGTTAAATTAGGCCTCAACCACTACCGTCACCTGGGTAGGTGTGGAGGCCCACGGACGGCCTAAAAGCACTAATTTGATGCGGTAAGGAGAGGGAGATCATGGCGTACAGAAGGAGGGAGTGTGGGGGGGGGGCTAAGGGGTAGCGAGAGAGGGTAAGCTGACTGAACGCTGGCAGGTGGCGGCTGGCGGGCGTCGGACTGTGGAGTCCTTCTCTGTCGTTACATAAAGCCATCATGCTAATGTTAGCATATTAAACAGTGCACTAAAAATACCATTTACCGGCTGACACACGTGGACATGCAGTACGCACTGCATGAAGATCGCCGCTCGCTGTAAGAAGCGCTCACTGGTGGACACGGGGAACGTGGCGGGAGCATATGGTTGAGAAGGCAAGGCCAGATGGACGAAAAAAAGAGACTAAAGGAAACAGTCCGGACGCTGGGGCCGGCTTCCATTATCATGCTAATGAAAAGCTTCCACCAGCCAAGGCTCGCCATTTAAAACACAGGCCTTGAAATGCATGTACTGAGTATACAGCGAATATAAAATAAATATCTAAATATCTCAGGCTTATCTGCAGCCTGGGGCGATGGAATGGTAACTGAACCCCCGTGGAGCCCACACCGTGGCCGCACACAGCTGCGGCTCCATCAAACCAGACACCCCATCTCAAAATCTCAGTGGTAACTCTCCAGAGCCCCCCCCCCACTTCCAGGCAAACCCCACCCCCACCTCGGCACAGTTCTTTTGTCGCTTTCGCACTTCATTTCTAATCCTCCACCCTTTTTTTTCCATGTCTTTGTGTTGCTAACAGCAAAGAATTAAAAAACAAAAAAGATTTAGAGGGTGGGCTGAACAGGCACGTGGGTGGACGCGTCAAGGTTGGGTCAAGGGCGGCCGTACAAGTCGGACGGCCCTGTGCAATGTCCTGCTTTCACTGAGACCTTCAACTTGGGTAAAACTAAATATGACCAATGGACAGAATGTCAGCCCGCTTCAACGTAGCCAGCTGGACGTCGTCAACATGTCCGAAGAACTGATTGTTAACCTGTGGACAAGGTTATGACTAAAATGCAGATGCCTGGATTGATGACAAGCTGATCCTTGGAATGCATTTACTTTATGATTTTGATTAGAGTTTTTGGCAGCCAAAAGGTCATTCTTGAAATCAAATGATGCTGTATTTGCCATTTACACAGGTAACTGGGATGCTACTTTTTTGCATATCCCATTATGCTCTCCTTTGAGACTCTCTCAAACACACACATACACACAGCTTACAGCAAAGCTTGGTGTCCAAGCACCTTGGTCTTAAACCCCAACAGAAGGTCAGCGTCATTCAGCTCCTTTGCCAGCCCAATGTGAACAGCCAACAGCATCCCATCACAGAATGTAATTCTGTTTCCTAGCATGTACTGTTTAGGACCCCAGATAAAATGCATTGATACTGTCTCTGCAAAACAAACTGTTATTTCATTTCCCTCATCAAATTTTTTGCGAAACAGGTCTGCAGAGGGCACAGTGAATCACGCAGTTCCCTCTGACACATGCTGCACCCACATCCGCAAAGCCCCCACCTGTCTATAAATAGCCCCCACTTTTTGTTTTTCCCCTCGGTTCTCCTTCAGCTCTTGTAGGCGGAGTGAAGTAGGCTTTCGTATTTTCTTGCCATATCAATCACACTTGATCCCCAGCAAGATAAAATCACAAATTATGCTCTTCTCGTCAAGAGGTCTTCTGACATTCTGTTATGACATGTCTTACAGTGTGTGGCGTCATTACAATTATTGCCATAATTAACGAGGCAATTTTTTCAATAGCGGCACAATGAAATTCTGTTTTCATAATTAAGGGAAACATTCACGATGAAAAAACATTTTTACAAATATAAGGAGTTTAGGAACCAGGGGGAACAGGGAGGGAGGGGTGTGTGTGTGTGTGTGTGTGTGTGTGTGTGTGTGTGTGTGTGTGTGTGTGTGTGTGTCTTGTCTGCATTTGCCCCCCCACCGAAAAAATATAACTTTGCATTTGAATTATTGCCCCTCATACCCCCAAGTCCTATGCCATTGAAAATAAGGAACTGAGTTTGACTAAACCAGTTCTTTTCTATCCATCCATCCATCCATCGGGACGAAAGGCCTTCTGGACTTTCTAATGTCTGGATGGAATGAATTCATGAACAGGGGGGGCTGCTTAAAGCAGAACAATAACAAATATTTCTTTTTTTAACCACAGCATGTTCTCTTTCAGGTCCTCTTCTGCCCTACTTCTCTCGGCGACACCCCCTTCCCCCACCCCACCAGAGCACTACGTTGAGTATGGGTTTTGGGAGGCAAAATTGAGAGAGATCCGAAAGTAATTCATTAACATATAATTACCTTTGGGTCAAATACAACTGGTGGGCTTACAGTTCATCAGCACTGATTAGATACAGTTGCAACTTTTAAACATTAATGGGTGTTATTACCTAATAATGTAGAAGACAGACTACATTAATATACAATAATAATTGTCTACTAACATGTTCCCTGTTACAACTCGCTGAGAATCCCTCTTGGTTAAAGATCTATGATGCTCCTATTGCTACTATGGGAAGATCCCACTGAATCAGGCACCAAATCCTGAGGGCCTTCATTTCTCTCCCAGAATGAGGCTGGGAGATATTTGGTGGTGGGGGGGCCGGTAGGTTAACTGGAAGAGATGACAGAGGAACTTGTGTGCTGAGTGGGTGGGACAGCCTAGGGGCCCGCTAAGTATTCAACACATGCATATCAAACGTCTTTTCTGGTGGAGGAAGAGGATGAGCAGGAGGATGAATAGGAGGAGGAGGGAAGGACGGAAGAGTTAAAAATAATAAATTAAAAACAAATCCAAGATCCAACATGAGCAATGATTTCTCTTTATTGGGGGGCACGCTGGCTCATTGGGCCAGCACTGTTGCCTCACACCTCCAAGGTTGGGCAATGAAATCTGCACCGTGGTTTGAATTTGCATGTTCCCCATGTACAGCTGCTCTGTCCTGCCTGGGATAGGCTCCAGGTCTCCACTCTGATCCTACCAAGAATAAACAGCTGGAAAATGGATGGGCCTCCTTCTGCTAAGAAACAGATTGGCTTCTTCTAACAGACTTTCATATTTTTAATATACCTGAAATAATAAAACAAACAAACAAACAAACAAACATTGTATTCACCATAATAAACTCACCTAACAGGGGCCCAAAGAATAAAAGAATAGAGAAAGATAATTGAAATCCCTACAGTCCTGGGAACCTAAAACAATTCCTTACAAAACAAACATAGCCTATGATATTAATAAATATTTACTGTGCTTTAATAAAATTTAATCTAATATGAGCAATGAGGGGTGACTAAGCATTAGTTAATGATCTTGAGACATTCTGACCCCCAAGATGATTTTCTATCAACTAACTGGGATTTTTTTAAACATTTATATTTTGAAATGCAGTTTCCACTTATCTGCGTGAATCTCTCTCGGTCACGAGAACTGGGGACGGAGCGTGGAACAGAAAGGCCACAGGGGCGACCCTTTGCAGGGATATGGGTGGGGGGCACAAAACAAAGAGGAAACGCACAAAAAATGACCAAGAGGAAAAAAAAAACAGGCACAACAGAACAAATAATAATGTAAGTCAGGACAGGCATCAGGGGCTGGTCAAGATCAGAGTACAGGAAAGAGCAGAATGCCCCAATTTGTAACATTAGACATGGAGGGGGGCGCGGGTACAATGAACCGATACAAATGACCCAGTCACCTGACCCCCTCTCTCAAGACCAGACACCGCCCCTTCGCACAGTCATTTCCCAGTGGGAGTGGCTCAAAAGAGTCAATATTACAAGCAACATGAATACATTATTCCTGAAATACGTTTTATACTAGTAACACTGAGAGCAAGGAGGGAAATTTTGCTTATCCAACCAAAATAATGCCTTTTCTGTCAAAATAAATATTCCACTACTATCCCACCAACTGCACGGTTACAGAAAATTGCCCTCGTAAGTTACAACAAATAAATAAAATCATCTCAGCGCTACTAAAATCCAATTTTACAATAAATCAACAGCAGTATTCTTTCATTTTCTCATTGATCAAAAAATATTTTTATTTACGAAAACATCAAAACCTTCCGTCAAGTCAAAAAATAATACAAGCCCTTAATTAAGGAAGTTTTTCAAATTCTTAATTGTGTGTAGACTGCTGCTTTCTTGAACTTTAATTCCAACCGCATTTGAGAATGAAATCCCTCATTAATCTAATCTGTAAGGTGAATCCAACATCATAGGCTTATCCCTATGATCAGTCCATTCTTTCTTCTGCTGGCTCGCAGAGTGGACAATGTAAACCCCACCTGCTCATCTCACATTTCCGCCACCAAGACCGTAATTCATCCCACCCGGAGAGATGATACAGAAGATCCCCATCACATTTGACTAACGTACATCCGCAAATTCTTAAACAGGAGCCACTTTAGATGCCCTTCATCGTAATGCTGCGAAGAAATTAAATTAAAAAGCAGATTTCATTTACTGACAATATTTTTAATTATTTCTTGCTGGTAATCACTCTTTAGAAAGCACCTGAGCATAAGACGCAATACAGTAAAATAAAAATTACTGGCGTACCAGCATTTGTAAATCATCCTTAGTGTTCATGTTTCTCACTCTGTGCCCTGCAATGCAGATTTTCCCGGGGGGGTACCCAAAGGGGCCGCGGAAGAGGGACAGATACAGTCACACCCTCTTTGATTCAGTCCATGCTTTAGTAATTAGTTCACAGCTACATTTTGAATTTTTTTTCCCCCCTTTGCTAACGCATCATATTGTCTGTGGTGCCTTAAAGTAGGGGTTCCCAACCTTTTGATGTCACTCATACTGTACAGCTAAAACAGTGTGTGTGGGTGGGTGGGCCGGGGGGGTCACCGAATTGATTAGCAATTTCACAAAATTAAGCATTTCAGATGCAAACAGAACACGTATGAGTGAGGTGTTGTAAAAGATCGGAAATACATAATTTATTTTAGGAAATTAAATCAAAGTCAGAGTAAACTTTATTGACGTCTCTCCTATATACAGTACAGTATACAGAAAGACTAGACGACGTGGCTCCAGTTTTTTTTCCAGTTTTTTAACCAACCCCTCCGCAAAACCACCAGCGTTCCGCGGCTTGGTGGAATACTGGGTACCGCTAGCAATGGTTAGTGCCTTACCATAGAATGCTGTACTTCACCCCAAGCTCTGAATCCCACATACGAGCCTCTACAAACCATCTCTCTCACCATCCCCACAGGGTGTCTGTAAAATAGCAGCCAAGCGACACATCACAGCGGGGACTGAACTGGCACCCCCCACCTGTCTCAATTTATTCTGCCAGTCAGGCCCCAGACAATCCTCCCCCCCCCCCCCCAATCAAAGCCTGTCCGCACGAGAAAATTGCAACACAGGCAATCATGGAACAGGCTGTTAGGAAATCGAAAAGTCTTAAAGGCCGCAACTGTGGTAACGGAATCAGAGGAACAAATTTTTCCATGTTTATCAGCCTCGTTTGCTGGCGCTGAGAGGAGAGGCAGCGTACTTGACAATTCAGGCGGCGCTTTATGTAACGCTGTGTCCCGTTAGAGCGTGGGTGTCGAAATAGAAGCGGTGCAGGGAGGGGGTGGGGGGTGGGGTAAGAGCGTGAAAAGGACTTTAAAAGCATTCGCCGCCCCGAAGGAGTGTGTCGCTCTCCAAGGCAGTGTGACTCTGCAACCTCGAAAAAATAATCTGCCACTTGTCTAACGCCATGTAAATCACCGGCCTTGTCGTGGAGACAGGGGGTGCCAAACTTGAAAACTCGGAAATGCAGTCTTGAATGGGTGACGGACAAAAGTGACACAGGTCTGAACGGCTGACTGGATAAACAAGGGTAAGACGGTTAGCATAATTAAGAGAAGCTGACATGTTGGTTTGCGGGCCCCGTGCGCGGCTATGATGCAGTCGGGGTGACATGCTCTTCCTTAATTAACGAGCCAGAATTAGAGGAAGTCGGCCTGGTATTTATGCCGCGACGACGTCTCTGTTCCTCCCGTGAATCACCGCAGCTCGTCCGGAATCCCCCTGCTAATTCGCTGGAGTAATTACCGACCAAAAGGAACAGTCGCACTAGTATCACTCTGCCAATATCGCACCCCCCCCACTCTGATGGCGTCGCAGCATCACAAAGGCATTAGCAAGGACACTGACTGATCAGCAGCGCATGCAGGCTTGGAAAAGACGACCACCCCCTTCTTGCCAAAGCTTGAGGGTATTTTTTGGAGCAGAATCTAAGAGCATTTCGTAGGTGTATCGATATTCTTTTTTTTTCCCTCTATCAGACAGCTTATGTTTCTGATCCTGCTTTTTATTCAGCTGCGTTTTAAGCAGCCTATGAGAGATGTTGTTGCATATGGCTGCTATACCCCTGCACACCTAGCCAGAATGTGTCCCCGACACAATGTTCCCAAGGCACAGCGAGAGGCCGGCTGGAGATCTCTGCGGGGAACGTGAGAAGGCATCGTTCCAGGAAGGCAGGAGTCCCTTTCGAGGTCTTTGCAGCCTGCGTCTCAAGGGCACTGGGGCAGCAAGTGCAGGAGAGGAACTACGTTCCGAGCTCCAGGATGAGACGGGGTGGTGAGGACCGTCGGTGAGGTTTCACCTCGATGATCAGGGTCTCAAATAACTGCAAAGGTGATCCCTTCCGAATGAAAAAAAAAATAAAAAATCTCTCAGAAATCCATCAGAACTCCGGACTATTCAGGAACTCGAATGACAAATAGATTTCATATTCCATTTCTCCAGTCTGTTTATCCAAAGCAGTGTCGTTGGGGAACCTGAAGCCATTCCAGCAAGCACGGTGCCTCAGGCAGGGAACGCCTTAGACAGGATGCCAGTCTAACCCTGGGGCAGACAGTCGCACACAATCATGCAGCAATGACAACACCTTTGGATCGCGGGAGGAAACTGGAGAACTTGCAGGAATCCCTAACAAACACTGAGAGAACATACAAACTGCACACACAGGCAGAGCGAGATTCACAACCCTGGAGGTATGAGGCCATGGTGTTACCCTCTGAGTCAGGCGTGCCAGACCATCTGATGCTACTACTAGCCATAATACTCCTCCTGGAGCACTCAGGCCATTGCACCTTCTCAGCCGCACACCACGAGCTCACAGCACAGGCCGGCGGCAGCATCGGACCGGCCGTCCACACAAACGAGACCCCACATCCAGTCCAGGGAACAATGCAGCCAAACAACTCACACTGAAAGAAGCATTTTCACGGTCGCAGATACTCTGGCTGAGAACGTTAAACAAGAACGTGCCAAAACCCTATTTGTGGGTGACGTTTCCCTCATTCTCATAAAGACAACTGGTATTGTACTTAACACATTACTGGGTGCGTCATTGCATAAACAAAAAGAAATCTACTGGCAACCCAAGGAAGTTCAACACTCATGTCTACCCCTGATTCACACCATTACACAGAATGAGACAGTCACCTTATATTCAAGTGGTATAAAGCTTCTAAACTAATCTACAGTGAATAAAGCAGTAAATATAGGCTGACTCATTCAAGTATTTGAACAGTAATACAATCATTTAAGCTTCTGTAGTTTTTCCTCTTGTAGTCCAAATGTGGATTGTGTCTAAGTTGCCACTTCTATGTGTGCCCAGTGCCAGCGATGGACTGGCACCCAGCACAGGGTGTCCCCTGCGGTCAGGGGATGGGTGAATACATCACCTTTCCTAAAAATTAGAAACATCAATATCAACACGGATGATAATGCTCAAACTGCTAACTGAGTGTAACGACATACGAAGACTGAAGCCTTGCCCAGGTAGCAGTAGACCCGAGGCAGAGATCACCCTGGATGGGATGCCAGTCAACTGCAGGGCACATCACACTGACACACCAGAGGCAATATATAGACACTAATTATGTGTCTTTGGACTGCAGGAGAAAACCCAAGCACCCGAACAAAGCCCAAATGACAAGGCAGAGTGGATGCAGATTTCATCTGGGAGGCAACAGTGCTATCCAGTGAGCCACCGTGATGCCCAAAGAACTCAACCCAACTCCCAATAAAACATAATCCAACTATTTACCTCCCCTGTTTCATTAGCTGACGGCTACTACACAAGTGACCAGCGTGTGCAATCACAGTAGGTATGCGCAAAAGTTGGACTCACGTGTTAAAACGAGAATTAGAATTAGAATGAACTTTATTGATCCCAGAGGGAAATTCTAGTATTGATGCTGGAAGGAGGTGTGGATCTAAGAGGAGGACTGCCTCATGATGAATAGCATGGTAGTTGTGGTCAAGGACTCTGAGACAAAACTGAAGGGGACTGAAACTTTCTGGAACAGAGCTAGAATGAGCAAGAGCGAGGGAGGGAGCAGTGTATACGTCTAAAAGAATAAGGTTATCCTGTGCTGGACTCGTAAGCATTTTTAGTATCTCCGCAGGGAAGAGTCATGGTGATCTCAGCTGTTACAGGTAGCAACGCTATTCACGGCATTAACAGGCCAATATCATCTTTAGCAAGGTTGCGTGCCTGTGATACATGCAGAACGGACCAAAGAGGCCCTGCGTTTCTGGAGTAAACACCGTAAAATAAATAACAAAGTCACCTTTAGACTGTAGAGGCAATGTTGAAAATATGTCTTACTTCAATTATTGTTCTTTTTAGAAAAGGCAGCATGAACTTGGAGTGGGCGCTACCAGGGCCCTTTGCTGTGTGAGTGCTGTGTTTAGACTGGGGCTTATTGCTGCTCATCTTTGTAGCTAAGGGTGTGTTTTCTAAGCTTTTCCCTATTGCACATACTGAAGCCACATCTTGGGGCTCTGTTTTCTTAAAAGCTGATTCAGAATCCTTGCAAGACCTTGCAAGAGTTTCGCTTCTTTTTTTTTTTTTTTAAACTTGCACACACACACACACACACACATATATACACACACACACACACGTCTTTGCAGAGTTTTGGCAGCAGACAGGGAAACACTGTGCTCGCCTACAGCCTGACTCAGGGGCGTCTGATGTACTAGTTTCACCACCACCAACCTGCCTGTCCCCCCACTGTGTATCCAGCATTCCCAGATAGGCCCGATAAGTTCTGGTGCAGACGTCCCACGCCAGTGCTGGAGCTCTTGCGTACTTGCCACATCCTTCCACTTGCACCGAGCTGTCCTCTGCAAAACGAACCCTGCCACGAGGGTTAATTGGAAACAAATACCGGAAATGAAGACAGATGCACTGCAGGACTACATGATCCTACGGCAGCAACTCGGTATCCTAGTACCCAATTACGGTATCCTAGTACCCGATTAATCACCTTTTCAATAACTGAGCCACATCCTCTGTTTCTTATCTACTCAGTTGTTGACCTCTGACTTCTAGCACATGAAAGTGCCACTGACCATGCAAACGGCGAAGCGGCTTGACAACTTGTGTAAAAAATCCAAACTCCATATGCTATCCCCTATGAAGCCATGATGGCGGGGGGGGGGGGGGGGCGGTGATTACCAAAAAGGGCAGGTTTGGAAGCAAACCCCGTCCCCTTGCAAACAGGAGAAAAAAAAAACAACTCCCCGGGGCCGAGCGAGGCGCGCTCGCCACAATTATCGCAGGCTACGGAGTCCTGACTTTGAATGGGGTCATCTGGTAGATAAGGAGCTGAATAAAAAGGCCGTTAATTACAGAAAGCAAGTTGGACTTGATTTTATTTTCCAAGACAGCGTGTTTCGAAAGAACTGCAGAACCTGGGGTGGCATTAATTACAAGAAAAAAAATGCTGAGGCAAAGAGAATATCGAATCAGGCCAGATACTGTAAAAGGAGACAGACTCATTCATTCAAACTCAGTTAAACGGGCTACATTAAATACATTGATATCTTGCAGTGCTACTATTCCAATTTTTAAAATGGGACAGTAACATGACTGGGATCTTGAAGACCACGCTCTCAAGACGGAACGTTTGGAGCTTCCAAACCTCAGTCTCCATGAGATACATCACTAGATGAGAGAATGACATGCAGCATAACTGGACGGGCTCTACCTAATCTGATCTGTGTTTGTTTAACAGCAAACCAGACACCTTTCAAAGTCTCAAACATATGCTTATGCTGTTTGTGTGGCTCTACTTGGGAGCTGGCAAGATGAACCTGGGACAGATCTGATGGAAGAAGGTTTTTCATATCTTTAAGTGACTTAGCTAATCACCTGGCATCTTGGAGTTTTTACCATAGCACTGAATAACTAAGTACTGAATGGGCCACATCTTTATCTGGCCGTAATAAAATGACCATAATATCACCTCTGAAGTCAACACAGGAAATGATCTGCTGTTTAGCGGAAAGACATCAACAGCGTTCTGGAGATCAGATGGACTGAGAATGGCAGTTTCTCGATAGGCAGAACCCATCGACGGGGCCAATACTGCCCTACTTGGCATGGTGAAAGCAGCAGAGGTAATGGCCCCGTCCTGATGGCCTCTCTGGCGTTTTTCAGGGGCACTCAGTAAACTAGATTTGATCATGGGAATGGTGCACTTCTTAGACTAAGTGCCAGAGCAAGAGAACGTCCCGGAACACCGACATACCTCAATCTAGAACAGCCAAACTCACGCACCCAACTGAGGACAGTAACTCTTTCAACCCTGATCTCCATTTTAACCCAGAAACATCAGCATAATCAGAATCAGTTACTCATTATATTGCCAGTATGAACACGCTAGAATTGTTTGTGGACCAGTGCCAAACATGAAGTACATAAAACGAGAACATCTAGAACCGTGGCTGCCACCTCGGGAGCTGGCACCTAAAAGTTCTGAAACGTTAAATAGGAAAAAACCCAAATCAATCTCATTTATTCTCAAGCAATAATTGATATTAAACAGAATTTGATCTGTGGGTGATTTGGCATGTGACTTTTACCTTGAGACACTTGGTGATGCACATGATCAGTGTGACTGGCAAAACAGGCCAAGCAGCGGAACCAAATGTTAACAGAAACGACACAAATGGGCTCAGCCGGGGACACGCAAAAAAAAATCCAAACATCATAAGAATGTAATAAAGAAAAAAATGATTCAAGTGCATTTTCAAAGTTCTCCTAATACTTCCAACAGCTAGACAAGAACATGGGGCTAATTAAAATTTAAAATCTACACCCACACACAGTATTAAACACCCCAGAAGCAATGGATGGCTGCCTAAAATACTGAATAAACATTAGAAATACCCAGTATAGACAACGGCTTTGTTAGACAATGTTAAAATACACCCAAAGGTTCATGCATGACGTTCTCTGGCATCTGCTGCCATGTATGCGATGCCTTTCTCTCTCTCAGAAAGCACCGGGAGTTCTGCGCTGTCTGGTCTCCGTAAGGCCGCCAGAGATACAATCAACAGACACCAACCTAAGGGCAGCACAGTTTAGCCATTGCTGCTCGGTGTCACATTAACACAGGTTCATTCAACTTAATGCCCACATCTGTGCGTCTTCTTTGCCATTTCCAGCGTTAACTGCCCCAGTGTTTGCCTGTTGATGGCAAGAAGTGGGGCGACTCAGACGGCCATTTCCCCCTTATCTTTTCATTCTCACGTCACATTTCAAGAAAAAAAAAAAAAAGGCTCTCTTTCGCTGAGAATTTCATTCTTCTCTTCTGGTTCTGCAAATATTTATGTTCACAGACAGTAAGGTCATAAACTCAAGTGATGCATTTGACACGCCTAAAGTAATATTTGCAGCAGAACATGTGGATCCAAGTGGCTGTGATGAAATGTTTCTTCTAACTACAGATCAGCTGCCTCCTGATTTCATATCCTGTTTTTGAAGTTTTTCAACCCAGATTTTGCTCTGCAGGAAAATTGTGGTTTTAGTCACAAGACGTCTGCACGCAGTAATAAGAAATGGGGTAAAGTTGTAGTCGTCTTAAAACACTGAGTATGCTCTTAACCTGATTAATAATAAAACATAATTATTACCTGCGATATCTGCACATCCTGAACGATATAATAATTAGAAATATACATTCAGAAACCATCACTGCCGTTTAAAAAAGACAATTTACTGTGCATCCCCTTTGACAGCAGAGAGATATAAAGATATCACTTTTTAAGAAATACTGATAAGCGAATTATGATGCAGGTTACTTATAAGCTGATACGCAGTAAGTTTGTAAGGTGACATTCAAATATGAAAACTAAGCAACTCTCATGTTCAGCTGTCCTGGTGACCTTCTGTATCTGCATTGTGAAGAGAGTGCTTTTTCAGACACTACATCATTTGGGAAGGTAAAGGGCCAATAACTGTTAGGATATTTTAAATTTTATCACTTGTACTTGCCAAATAAGGAAACAGACAATGCACACACACATAGAAACCCTGACCAGGAAGAGTGGATAAAGAATGGATGGATGGATGGATGGATGGATGGATGGATGGAACATTACACCAATATAGCAATGATGTGTGCTTTCCCAAAGCACTCTAGCAATTTCAAGAATTTCCCCCCTGGGAACAATAAAGTTCATTTTATCTTATCTTATCGATGCTGTGGCTGTGCAAATCACTGTGTGACAATTATTCGCTGATCACACAGCCCTGGGATCACACTAAGTCTTAGGAGATCAGCAGTTCTCCCTCTGGCAGAAATCAGATTCAGCTCTCAGCCTCTCCATCCTCATTACCACGTGTACCACATGTTTTATGTCTTCCAAAGGCACTTAGGGACATTAGCAGTAATTCTAGAAAGTCTTAATCAAAACTTCATCACATTACTGATGTCTCTAAATTGATGATAGTCTATGACTATATGTGTGCATACTGTGCGATAGTCTGTGAACTGGGGTCTCAAAATTACCTTGATGCATGACTGGGTTTGACTGTCTGCCCTACCATGAACACCCATCCAGGGGTTTCCCCTACACTTCTCTCTGCCACCCTGTGTTGGGTAACTGGTTGGTAGATGAATGGATGGAATCATAAACATCTCAAACGGTATTTAACATCTGAAGTATTTAAAATTGAATTCTGTGGTACCGACCTTGAAAGTGATCATTTGAAACGCAAATGTTGTCCAGGTTAATAGAGGTCAACCAAAGGTATACGGAGCCCATTACCATTATCTTCAGCAAAAAAAAAAAACACTGTGGAAATAGTACATGAAACACAAGAGACGAGTTTCTAATCGATACAATGCGCTCCATCCATGCTCTGCCATCGTTCTCAATAGTATGGAATTGACAGAAAACATAAAATTCAGAATCCCCCCCCAAAAAAAGAAAAAAAGACTAAGCCAAGTACTACACAGTATAAGCCCTCCCAGACTTGGTTCAGCTGTACTGCAGATCCTGAATCCGGTAAGAGGGAGTGTGCGTAGACCGCAAGACACCCATATCGTCGAGGCCCTAAACTGAACAAAGACTTGATAATTAGTCTCTCTCATGACACCAGTCCCCAGCCCCACCGAGAGGACACAGACCACGTACCTCCTGCTATCTCGCATTTCACAGATGGTTGCTCAAAGCCACACCAACGAAAGTCTAAAGACGGAACGGTCTCATCTCTATATCTCTGCATCAGTATTTCTAACCCCAAAACTCCCCACTGCCTGCTGCTTCTTTTAAGAAATTATTTAAACCATATGAGCAGAAATAATAGCATTTGTCACTATTTATTATTAAACTCAACTGGTCGGCAAGGACACAAAGCCTATTATCAGTAGCTAAGTTTTATTTTACAAACAATTGTTAAAGGTAATATGATCTTCGCTAACTGCACCGGGCCAGTTCATGAGCTAAGTATTCCCTTTGTAACAGGAGTGGTGCTGTTGTAGGCCGTCCCCTGAATAATGTTCATGGAGGTCTACAGGATCATTAAAAGATCGACCTGGGATTGGCCACCAGGTGACCACAGAACGGGACAGAGTTTGCTGATTAACAGTCAAAGTATGAATGCCATTTAGCACATGGCTAAAACTGCCAAACTTGTCAATTTGCAATCAACTTGGACTTCAACTCCAACATATGACAATTTCCACATGTTTTTAAGATGTACAAATCAAGTATAGAGGTGTCCAGTAAAAGGTGTATTTCAAATGTTTTAGTCTTTTTCATGATTGTTCTCAAAACATCGCACAATGCTGGAGGATCAGTTTTCATCTAACCACAAGAGGCTTTGGAAATGAAACACAATACGTTATTACGATGCAGCATTCAGCCTAAGGATACAGTTCAGAGATTAAAGACGGGAGGCATCACTGACCTTGACCAACCACTCCCTGGAATGTTCATATGTATATTTTTTAAACAAAAACAGGCAATTTTCCAGTTGTAACTGAGAAGCTATATAATGAGTCAGGAATTCTACGTCTGACTGCAAACATCAGTTCTATGCATCAGTTCACCCTTTAGGCATCCAGGACGAAAGCTCTACTGGTCCTCACACCAACACTGAAAGATCATGAATAATTACCAGGAAAAAGCCTGCAGCCTTTCCGAGGTCATGAACGGAAGCAGTGCATGCACCTACCAGAACTAAGAAAACATCCATCAGATAATAATCCATTTCTGCACCTCTGAGTGTGAGATTGTGCCACTGATTAATAATGACTCAGTGCAGAACATGAGCGAGTGGGAATGACATTCATGGAACAGCTGCATGAAGGAACCATGCAAAGAAAATTTAAGAGTGACCAGACTTGAGTTGATTTGCTGTGAACCATTACTGATAAACCATCCGAACATCATCTATATCAACGTATCCAGTACAGGGACACGGCGAGTTTGGACCCCTTCCCAGAAAGCACGGGGCGTGAGACGGGGCAGTTAATTACGTTACACTAGGTGAAAGCTGGAAGACCTTTGAATGGAATCCTCGCATCACAATGGGAGGGGGCAAGAAAAAAAAAACTTTCTGCAAAGAAGGCTATAAATGGCATTCAGATGCGTAAAATCAAAATCAGCCTATAGGTGTGAGAGGGACAGAATAGGGGAGAACACAGAGCAATGGACTGTAAGAGTATACAGCGGTGAGGGAGAGCGGCAGAAATTCGTTGGGTGTGCACACTGATACGGTATAGACTTCTCCTTGGGCTGCACAATTACAAGATCCTGATATGTCCGGCTGCATCAGATGTCAAAGGTCCCCGGAGTGAAAGAGATGAAAATAAATAAACAGAAACAGTAGTGACGGGGCCAGGACCTAACAGCGAAAGCCATGCCTTTTTGTTGGCCGTCGATACCAGACTTCTCTCCAACGAGAAGAGGATGCAGCTGTCTCAAAGCCGCATTACATAACCGGGCAGGAATGACAGCACGCCGGGGCCGCGTCGGGGGACGGACGTGCCAAGCTCTGCCACGAACGGCAGCCGGAGTTCGTTCTAGGCAACCTGCTGCTACTTCCTGAGGCCTCTGTGTTTGACAGTTCTGGTGAAGAATGAGCAACATTCAGAAGTGTGGGTTGATTCCACTCAATACTCTTCAAAAAAAAAAATCTCTCTCTTGGGTCTTTGGTTTCTTTCCTCTGAGGTCTTTGCTACCGCAGCACAACCGTGGAGTTGAGTGCGAACACGAGTAGGAACAGACCCAAGATACCTGGAGATGTTTCCACTCATCATGTGGGATGTAGCTCCCATCACTTAGTCCTCTCTCTGCAGGGGAGGAGAATTATTACACCATGAATTCCAGGGACCTGCAGAGCCTTTTCGAGGGGCAGGTGCTAGACAAAGGGGGGGCGGGATTCCTCCTCAGTTATGATTCAAAAGGGGCACTCAGTACTTGAAAAAAGAGGCACGTTTAACCGTTCGTGTAAAAGACTCAGGTGTTCAGTCACCCCCAACCCCACGTCCCTGCTGAATTGCGAATGTCACCAGAACCACGCAACGTAGAAAACGCAAAGAGTCCGATTCTTGCAAACGATGGCACCGCCCCGACACTGACGTGTATACGGTTACCAGGACCCCGGTAGTTCAGAACACTGGGACAAGACAAAGTTCTGCACGTGTATATTGGCGCAGCCAATCAGAAGGCAGGACTGCCACAAGCTTGGTCAGCCAACATGTGCAATGAGGCAGACATCTGGAGCTGTTTATAAAGATGTAGCTTTGAACTCTAAATACAGAACAAACAGATGTTCAATATTTGTACTGAACAGCAAACGAAAATGAAATCTACCGTATCTACAATGTGTACAGCGGCCTGACACCTTACTGGAGTTAACTCAGAAAAGAGGATCTGGATTGACAGTTCACTAATGGGTTGCTTTACCAACAAAATCATCACCCATGGAGAGCTACTTGTTGTCCCGTTATCCTCAGCCCCACTTGAAGCTCATGCAAATAACAGGAAATAGCTCTTGTCTGTTACTGACTCATCTCTCATCGCTGCATCAGTCTCAAGGCATCATGGCACAACAGACACTCCCACAAGCTTTGACACTCCGCTATGCACAGGACTCGGTTTTGGTCCGGTTAGACTGGCAGAAAATCACCTGGGATTAAAATTAGTTACATTACAGAGCTTGCTGTGTAAGCACAATGAATTAATGCTTTTCGTTTCTTTGCAAATTGAATATTTCTTCACAGAGAAAAAGAAAATCATTCCTCTGAAGATACTCCAAACAGAATCCTGACCCTTTCCACATTCTTTGAATATCTTTCATGAAAATTCTTCAATATGAACTCATTTAAAAAAAAAACTGGGTAAGCAATGGCAAATTCTCTCGGGATTCCTGGTCTCTTCAAAACAAGACGTTTTAATCTCTACTAAGTAGCAATGACTTATGAGGCTGAAACCCTCCTCCATAGGGAACACAGCTGGAAAGATGACTCGGGGATAGTGATTTGCTGAGCAAAGTCAGTATGGAAACAGGAGTGTCGTACTTTAATAGAAGGAGGGATAGATCTCATCTCGACACTGATCACACACCATGCGAACAGCCTCTTGTCAATGCGAATACAACTTTCACTTATGTGCGAAAGCAGAAGTACGCCTAGATCATACTCTTCATGAAGAGAGAAGCCCCAAGTGAAGGGTCCCACTGCCAGATCTTTTTTTTTTTTTGCACTGACTGCCATCATCGCAAACCAAAAAAACCGCAACATTGCCTTTGCTTGCTTGAAAGCATTATTAAAAAAATTTACAATAATAATGCATCGGAGTACCGGTCCCCCCCCCCCCCCTTTTCCCCCCCATGGGCAAAAAAAACAAGGCAGATCTGTTATAAGACAAGACCACTTTCATACCGCATTTCCCCATCTCACTCGCAAAAACATCGTTTTCTTCGCTATAGGAAGAAGGTGTCCTCCTCCACATTAGTCACACTGTCGAGAATGCTGCAATCGGGTGGCCAAAAATCTCTACTACGCCTTGATGGAACCCAGTCATTATGCAAAATCGTTATTTAAAATACATTTTACTACTACACACAGAACAGATGCCCTATTCAATCAGAGCGAACGGGAATGCGGTCAACTTATAAAAGCGTGGTATAACTAAATGCTGTGGAAATAACCGGGCATATTGTTATCTACACGATTTGTATTATTTATATAATGCATTCCTTACAAAACGATCCACAAAACTGCCATTCATACAGGGGTCGGTATAATCCAGCTGATTATTCCAGTTTTGGTGTTTTATTGATGGTGCATGCAGGATTATTCTGAAACCCCGGCCATTAGTGTCTAACGGCTGAACGTGTCTCATTTTGGCACGACGGGACAATAATAAGTCAAGGAAACCTACCTTCATAATGCCGCAAGGTATATGCACGGCGGCCTGATTCCTCTCGGCGGAATTCTCCCGACTGCATCGGGCAAACCTGGGGCTCCCGAGCTCTTTATATCTTCCATTGGCATACACCACTTCGGCTCCAAAAACCGGGTGTGCGGTGGCCACGGCGGCCGCAGCGACCTCCAGGAAGGCTCGGGCGCTGGACGGGGCAAGCACGGCATCGGTGCCGCTCAAAGCAGCCTTCTCCGCGACCAGCGGCGCGGGGTCAGTTGCAGAATTTGACAAAGGTCCCGTTACACTTTCCGTCGTCTGTACCTCTGCCATTATCCAGGCATTACCAGAAACAAAAAGAGACCCTTAGTTTTCACAATGTGATGAATCCATGACATGCAGGAATAAATGCCCAGGACGTTGTTTCGAGCTATAAAAGCCGCAGTTTGGTTAGTCCGGCACCTCTAACTCTTCTCTCTGAATGTAAAATAGACCGAACAGCGCCCTTCCTCTGATCTTCAATTACCAGCTAAATGCACGCATGAGTGGCGCCTCACGGCATAAAAGACTAATAAAAGCGAAGTGACCGGCGCTCGGCTTTTGCTCGCGGATCCGCTGCAGTCACCGGGAGCTCGTGTCTGCGCGCGCCGGGGAGCATCGCTTCATCTTTGCTTTTCAGTAAGACAGGAGCTCAGCACTTTCGCACGTGTTTCCGCGGAACGTAGCGATCCACGGCGTACTATCTACACCACACTGATCCGGCTACCTCCTTCGCTCTCACACACAAATCCCTCCCGGTGCTATTGATTTGGGGCGTTAAATATGTTACCTCCACAAAACCAACAGCCGTCCCGAGTATAAGCCTGATATTCAGAAATTTCTTTGCGTTTTTAAGTGTCTTTTTTTGGCAGTGTGGCAAATAGTTGAAATCACTGATGCAAAATAAGAAATATATTCTAACAGTGCCCAAGTCCTTTTGGGTTGCAACTAAGACCGTCCTATTTACTACAAATGCCGCTGAGATATGTTCGCGAAGAGACATTAGTTTGCGTCCTCTAGCGGTCCCTAATGGAAAGTGCCTCGCGAAGCCCGACCCAGCGTGTTGTTGGCTAAGAGACATCTAAATTAGTTCTGGTTAGAATTTAAATGCGCAAGTTATAACATTTAGGTACAGTAGGCTATGTAAAGTCACATTAATATGCGGTCTAAAGTAATGCAAACCCAGCCATAAACCATTCATAATTTACAGCTCTATATACAGCCAAAGACATGCATTTCTGATTAAGCAAGCAACTAGAGCAGGGACTAGATCTTGTAAAATAACTACCTCTTTAACCAGTATATGACAAACTCCTCTTATTATACCATTCACACTGAAAAGCTACCTTAGTCTTCCAAAACATTTCTCCAGGGAACGGGGGTGCCACTAGAGATTTTGGGCCCCATGAATGCATGTCATATTGGGCCCCCAACCCAGACCAATAAAATTATAATGAATAACTATAATCAAAGTGAAAATGGTAGATTACCTGGATGCAAATAACATTCTGAGGGATAGCCAACATGGATTTAGGAGA
>JAAGVU020000044.1:13297447-13308017 GCA_011763525.2 Mormyrus iriodes | reverse complement strand
CTAAAACCCTGGGTTCCTTTAAATCAGAGCTAGATAAGATTTTAACAACTCTGAGTTATTAGTTAAGTTCTCCCCAACCGAGCTTGATGGGCCGAATGGCCTCCTCTAGTTTGCATATTTCTTATGTTCTTAATTATGTTCCAAATGTTTTAGGGGCCCTGTTACTCAGGGGTCCTTGAAATTGTCAATGCACCTGCCAGAAAAGTTCACATCTGTTTATAACTAATGTTATAAATTCAAAATTAAATGTATTTAAAAATTACAGAAACCAGAAGAATGATAAAACTAGAAAGATGATTCTCATTTGAGGCACCATTGACCTAGTAACTCAATTTGTACTAACATTACAGCCTCATAAGAAAACACTGTTATCAGAACAGAAAGTGCAGAAAACACCTATTTGTTATATGTGGCACATAATTATACACAAGTGCCAAGCAATGAATCATCTGCCATCCCTATGGTAACATTAGTAACAACAGCCTCCAGCAAATTTGGTCCTTGCCAATTAAAGCATTTCATCTATTTAGTATTAAATATGTTACATTACAGACTGAGTATTTTTAACCAGAACAGATAGTTTTTGCTTATTACCATGTACCATTTTTATAAAATGATCTTAGTAGCTGACAGTTTCATATTTGTCTTATTTTATTGATATGAACTGGTTTAGCATTTTTGGGTGCTGGGTCCTGTACAATTAAGGTGGCCTTGTAACTAGCCATGCTGGAGCTTACCACTGTGTCCTTGAGAATCCTGAATGACCTAAAATTTCTTCCGTAAATGTCCAGTTACATACAAGGGTAAAACAGGCCTTCTTCCTGGAAAGTCCTATAAGTGACCTTGAGAAAGCTGCTTTAAGATGATAGTCTCTTTAAATAAATGATGAATATAAACTGTCTTTTATTTTATGTTAGATGCTGGAGCCCCTTTGAGTTCACTTGGTTCCACTGGCCCTGCCTCTGGTTGATTTCACATCCATTGCAAGAGTTGATTTATTTGTTTCGTTTAAATCCCTGCTGTGCTCCGATTGCATTATTCTCCAAAAGAAATGCTTCTACCTGTAATAAAAATATTCATGTGCTCAGTCCCAGTATGATGTGGTTCTGGCTGCTTCTGAGACTGTGGTGCTCTCCACGGTCTGCGATAGAAAAACCTGCAATAGCAAGAATGGACTGGCATCCTGCAGCAAATGCAGAACCTGGCTAAAGAACCACACTCAGCATCACCTTAGGTATAATACTGAATAATTAACCTAGCAATGATTGTTATCTTTAAAATGTTATAATTGCCATGGGTGGCAAAGCATGTGTACAAAAAAACATTCAATCGGAGTGGGCCATTTCTCAAGTATTTCTATTCAGATCCTGGCCTTCTCTCTGACACTGCGTTGTAAGCAGCCACGGACTTTCCCAGCTTCTAGACACCCCTGTGACCCGTGCAGTATTGCCATTTCGGTTCCACCTGCAAGACAGTGGTCCAGGCGAATTTCCTGCATAATGCATCGCTACAGATCTTTTACGGAGACTCCAATGGATGCCTACCCATCCTGGTGTTACTCTCAAAGGTCAAAAGTTCAGCCACCCGAAGATGTTAAAGGAGATGGAGAAACTTGGTCCTCTCAAACCATCCGATAGAGAAGTGAGGGGCGAGTTTCAAGAACCCACTCAAGACAAACACTCAGACATCACATTGTGACATCAAGCAACTGCTGCTCAGTGCAGCCACTGCAGTCCAAGGCACTTAGAATTGCACTGACTGCACAGATAATAACCACAAAATAGACCACAGGCTTGTTTATGTCAAGCGTCTCGTGTCACATTTACTGTAAATGGAGTGTTTTTTGTTTTCAAATGGCACAGGTTCACTTTCCCCAGACAGCAATTGGGCTAGAGCTAAATGTCATGACATACCTCATTCTGAGGGGGTGGCCTATGCCAGCAACACATTTTGCATCCTTTTTTCCTGTGGGTCATTGGTCCCCCTTCTGCATAGAATCTATGCGGTGGGTAGCCACGTACCCTACACAGCAGCCTGATGTGCCCCTCCCCATAAATGTTACTACAGGCGTCAGACTATGGCGTTGGGTACGTGGCTATCCATGGAGTAGATTCTATGCAGAAGTATAAATCATCTTTAAGGATCTCCCCTGGTTACCAATTCCACACAGATTCTGTGAAGAAGAGGTCAGATTACAAATATGTTCCTATTTGTGCTAAGAAGTCAGTATCCACACTATTTCTTCCAAGACCAAAACTCGGCTAAAAGACTAATCTTAATCAGGAGACCTGAATCTGCAATGTACTTCTTAGTATCTTGATCAAGAGAGATATGATCATTTCCATCCATCGGCTCGTTATCAGAGGATTATGTAACCAGGCACAGGTATGCAGATGCACACGTGCAGTCCTCTGCAGGTCTGCTGTACTTATGCAGGCATGAGAATACATGCACGCCACATGCCTCTAACGTTGGCTGCAAGTGCAAATTTATGTAGCATGTCTGTCTTTAGCCAGCATTAATTACTGGGTGGAGCACAATACCGGTAATATGGATGATTATTTAAGGACTGGTTGAAGAGAAAGAGAAGACTTTTTGGTGGCTATTACACAATTAATGTCCTTTTCATCTAAAGGGGTTTTTAATGGCCTGGTGACCCCCTCTTTACATTGGTCTTTATCTGGATTTAATTTACCCTAATGGTGCGGCTGAGTTAAACAATAGCATAATTAAAATAAGCCTAAATCATAGATTAAAGTATAATCATAATCAAGTAATTATTGTCGTTAATTAAAGTATTGAGCCGAATTTCTGTTAGTTGAGGAGTGCCTTGGGTTTTAAAGTATTAAGTAAAAAGAAAGACTTACTGTATAAATACAAAAATGACACGTTAAATTGAGGTTTTATTTGGGATTGCCTACGTTATTATTTAGCACTAAATCTGAATAATAAAACTACAGAGAGTCAGTAAAATACTATAAACGTTTTGTACTTATATATTAATAAAAAATTGTAAGCTGGTCTTTGGAACCTTGTTGCACATAACCTTCTTCTTTGGGACTGAGGCATAATATGTGGGTTCCTTATACAGGGGAGTTCTTAAACCCGCCCTCCCCAAATCCAAGCCCTCTGGTAACAAACGCGCCCCTGGGAGGTGTTCACTTTGCTGAAAATGCTCCCACCTCCTCTCTCCATTCCCCTGCTGTGCCGCCCCCCTTTGCCCACTGGTTCTGGTTTCCTGTGGTCCCCCCCTCCCCCCGCTGCAGTCTGTTAGCCCTGCCTCTCCCATTTTCCTGCTGTCATCCTCTGCAGTCCTAGAAGGCATGTGAGACTTGTGGCTCCCAAGCAGGCACCTCCATGGCCTGGATGCTATTGTGTGACCTACCAACTCCATGTGTCACTCCTTCACATGTCACCTGCAGGCCTACTGAAGGCCCTCGATGCCTCTGTAGCTCCTGCTGGCTTACGCCCTACCCCAAGTCATTCTTATGACCAGCATCTTGCTTCAGACAGCCACTGTCCTGGGCTCATAGGCGGTTCTAGACCCTATTTTTTGTCTCTGCCTCCCTGAAAAGTAATCATTCTTAATGTAGTGACTTTTATGTCCTGTATTTCCATACACATTTCGCACCCAGGGCTTGGCATTTAGGGGCGTGCAGTGGATAGCATTGTCGCCTCACACCTCTGGGACCAGCGTTCAAGTCTCTGCCAGCGTTCCATGTGTGTGGAGTTTGCATGTTCTCCCTGTGTCGTCGTGGGGTTTCTTCCAGGTACTCCGGTTTTCGCCCCCGCAGTCCAAAAACATGCTGAGGCTAATTGGAATTGCCAAATTGCCTGTAGGTGTGAATGGTATGTGAGTGTGCCCTGCAATGGGTTGGCGCCCCATCTGGGGTTGTTCCTTGTCTTGCGCCTGCAGCCTCCGGGGTAGGCCCCAGACCCCCCTGTGACCCCCCTGTGGGAATTTACTTATTCTTGAGCGAACCCACCTCCTCTCAGCAAATTTAATTGTGGGGACCCCCCCGGCCCCCACTCAGCCAATTTTATCAGTCAAGAAGCCACCCTAAAAGTCAAATCATAGAATCGCCCCCGCCTGGGCTTATGCCCCTATCGCCCATGATGTGGGATTAATAGGGTAACTAACCTGACTAGGGCAGACTGTGCCAATTGATTTTGCTGTATCATCAGGTTTGTGAATTATTCATGAATAACCCAATTCCATCCCATGAATAAGAAAAAATTGCAACCATGCGTAGAGACTGGGCAAAAAAAAACCCATTATGGAATCTTTTTATTTTTGGAAAAAGTAAAACAAAAGGAATGAGAAGAATTTAGGTTTGCAGATTATCATGGTGCCAAATCTGTCAGACTCGGCTGCATGGAAGTGCAAGGAGACGCACAGACGCCTGTGCTGCTAAGGCGTGAAGTCTGGGCTGGGCTCGCACTGCTTCCTGCATCGATTCAGAAGACTGAGGCGGAGGCAGAACCGAAACCCGTTTCGAGTCTTTGCAGCTTCTCTGTGGCAATATTCTGACAGAGGCAAGATTATTTCACCACCGAGGAAGCTTTGCCCCTCTTCTTCACTCTGACTCGAACCAGCTAAACTTGCAAGCCTGCACTTCTGAAGAAAAGGTGTAGCTCAGATCGGAGCCTGAGAGCCCAGGCTTACCAAAGATCAACCTCTAGGCCAAGGCGGCTCAATTATTTTTCCTAAAATTCCATCAGTGACACATACCCAAGATCCAGGGGGGGTCCATTGATAGAATTTGTTGACCAGGAGGGCTCCCCTCAGTAGATTATGCCAACCGGGGGGGTTTTGGCATAGATGCCCTGGCACAGCATTTTACAGGGGCCCTTGAATACAAAAAAATTCATAAAATTGGTGGTGGGTGGGTCCAAAAGGTTTTCCAAAAAGTTGATTGATTTTTATTACAACTGTATGAGTATTAGAAACATATTACTCAATTTTTTCACAGTGATGAATATTTTGTACTTGTTGGACTTTTGCAGAACCGAACTTTTATGCTTTCTGTGATTTAGGGAATTAGCGACAAATTGTAAGCTCAATACCGCCATTAATTAGGGATAGCGCAGCTGGGTAGTATGCCTTGATAATTTACATATAATAGTGCAATATACTAGGTAACCTTATGGATTTGTGGAGACTTACAAGTTTGCCATTCCTGAGATGCACCAGTACAAACACTGTGGATGTAAGAATCTCGCTCCGCACCGCTAGGACGGGCGCGGTTTGACTTCCGTTCGTGAACTTTGCTCGTTCTTCCTGTGATGTGCAAATTTCCTCCAGAAACTCTGTTTTTTTTTTCTTGACTTGCAATTTAGTGAGTCTGTGCGTGTACCCTGCAATGGACTGGCATCGCATCCGGGGTGTACCCTGGCCTTGTGCCCCGTACTTTCTGGGAAAGATTCCAAACGCATAAACTGCATAAACAGTTTGAAGATGGATGAGTGGATAAAACGCTGTAGCAGTACTGACATCTAGCGGCTGCTAAGCAAAATAACAGTCAGCTCTTGCTGTATTTACAGGCCACTGAATCAAACAAAAAGGAACGGGAATTTCGTATAGATGTATTGCCTATCAGGATTCAAAAACGCCAGTTACTTTTGCTTTTTGGGATACGATGGTCATAGATAACGTGAAAACAAAATAAACTGGAAAAGTCATTTTCAGAACTATGACAATATTATTAATTTGCAAACAAAGAAAATCTGCATTCCTGCGTTCCAGGTCTGTTCAAAGGACATAATAAGACCTTCTGATAATGAGTACGCCGCAAGAGTATTGTTCCCAAAAAGAGACATCTGGCGATTTTTTTTGTAGGATTAATTCATTGAATGAAAAGTGATTAATTTTCAGCACCGGAAAAATAAAAATAAAATTCTGGCAAAGACCAGATAAAAAAATTTTACAATGACCAAACCATCCCACCCTCCTGCCCAGAATACATCTCCTTATACACCACTGTAACTTATTGGTTCTGGTGTCTCCAGATTTAACCTATAACAGATCAGAGCATCTAGATGGATATAGTTAGAACAAATGCAAATGTGTGTGCAGACTTGTCTCTAACAGAAAAAAAATCACTCCAGCCAGCTGACATCATTTAAGAATGGATGCGGCATTTCTCTGGCAAAAATGAAGGCGGATTTTGGGGGATAGCTGAGCTCTCCGGTCCAGTCGCGATGAGAGAGCGCGCCTCTGCTGCTCCACGTGTTTGCTAGGATTCAGCCGCTTCCGTGTCTCTTACATGCGCCTGTAATCCCGAGCAGCTACAAATGAGGCGAAAAAAGCTAATCGCAGGATTTCTACGTCTGATTTAATTCTGCTAACAACTGCTTCTCAGGTCTCGTTCGTCTGGTAAGCGGTCACATTCATATAACATGAATTATCAAGCAGATCTAGTTAAAACTTATAATAATGCTTATGACCATGTGCTGTTGCGGATCTCAGCAATGAAAGCATTACAGTCCCAGGAAATAGACCTGCAGTCGTGAGCTGAAGAAAGGCTACCGCAAACAGACAGCGGGATAAGAATAAAAAGCTCGCTGATTTGCGAGAAGTGTCAACTAAGCAAACAGTTGCAGATACGTAAATCCATCCATCAACCTGCAGGTCTACTGATTAATAATAATAGATCTAATGAAACATTCATTGTATCTAACTGCTAGTATCCTGGCAACACGTGCAGTTTGGTATCTAAGCAACTGCGACACACTGGCCTGGAACATGTCCAGACCTGTCAGGACCGGAAACACTAAATTGTTGATGAAGAATATGCAATTTGAAGATATTTTCTGGACTACACAATTACATACATTTGGGCTGTCGTTGCAGAAAAATAGGACTAGTGCAGTTTGTTTAATTTTCTAGGTTAATTTCGCAATGGACAAATATTTTTCCACCAGCTATACCGGTTACCGTTAATGATCAGGATTCAAACACAGTCTGTAATGCAATATGCGTGTTTCTCCCTGCCTTTTAATACCATGCAGTTTGGGAACATTGAACAGCACAATCCAGTGGTTCAACCTGACATCCCAGTGCAAAAGATTCTATGTAGGTCTCACAGCCGACTGCACTCCTTTTCAACATGCGTCCTAACTTCCAAGTATTATTAATGAATTTGTCCTTAGACCACTTCTCCCATTGGAGGTCCAGCACTGTCAATGTGTGGGGGAAATGATAAAGACGTAGATCTTCTGCTTATCAGCAAAACCAGCAGATGGCTACATTAGACCAGATTGTCTTTTGTAGCACCTGAGAATAAACAAAGTATATATTGTAGCAGAATGACATCCATCTTGTTCCTTCCTACCAGACGATGGATAGAGACAGAAAGACAGATGGATAGATCAATAGATAGATAGAGCAAAAAACAAAAGGCTTTCATTAGTAGCTCAAGTACTTGAAATCTTGAACATACCGGTGGGTGGTAATTAACATGATCTTTCTGTATTTTGCACTTTCCTCATGTAAACAAAACTGACCAAAAAAGGTGCTTAAAAAAGGGAACAAATTGTATTTACGACTGCTAACAAAACAGTGTAAAGCACATTTATTTATGAATCATCATTCTCCAGCTCCCTGTACTGTTCAAATTATTTATAAAATGATCATTGCAGGTTTCCTGGCTTATGTCCAAGTGCTGAAATCCAAACACGGACAAAGGGACAAACACAGAACAGACCACATCGGCGTCTACGTGTTCACGATTACACAAGAGTAGACAGAATAAAACACAGAATAATCTGGATTTAAAATGACAATACTGACATTAACAATAAAAAAGGGGGAAAACATCACACTATAACTATCAGTGAATTCCTTCTCCAAATGGCAGTAATTAAACTATGTGCACAATTTTGCAACCAAACCATGAGAAATGTTGCATACAAACGAAAACATCCCAAAAATAAAATTAGCTGAAATAAACCAGTCACTGATTCCATTTCACATTATGGCTTTTTGTGGATCCTAACGAAAAACCAACATTTTGCTGTGGCTTCCACAATCTCTGTGCTACTCTCACACAATGGTCACAAACCAGAGGGGACCACCAGAGAATTATAAGGTAATAAAATAGAATACTTTCCCCCACAAAAAAGTCATTTATTGTTACTGTATACAGACAGAAACCCCTCTATTTGCCATTTATATATTTATGATACACAACCTTAGTATAATGATACTTTCCTGAGACATATTGGCTTGCCAGTGAACAGCAGGAGCAGGGAATGGGGACAGTGTCTGTCCACTTGTCACTTCCAGTGGCAGGAGGCAGATGATCTGCAGTCTCGGCAGGGTGAGAGTTCTGGCTGAAAGTGCCCCCTTCAAATGCACTTGTGAAACCTTTAAACTTGTATGCTTTGCTGCAACCAAGTCACAGAACTGGGGGGCCAGTTACCGACTTAACTCTGACCTGAAATTGAATACACTTCCATGTTTTGTTTTTTTTTGGGTGACAGCTCAAACGGTTAATGAAACTTGTTTAGACAAAATGGGAGGACTGGAGGGCAGAAGGGGAACTATGTAAGAAAACTCCGTCACCAATATCTTCTGTGCTGTCTGCCATATTCCCAGCCTTTGTCAGAATGGGCCACTGACCTTGCTGAGATATGGACATCGCAAGAGCATGTTGGAAAACCCACGAGCCAGGAGCGACAAGATCAGTGAAAGGCATGGTGGCAACAGAAGAGTGGAGCTGCAAGGCTTTACGGACTGGACCTACAAATAGGTGAGTGAACAACAATATGTGGATGATTGCTTTAGTGTACTATCGGTATTGTAACAGCAGCCTGCCCTGCGTTCGAGGTGAGGACCCAGCCTGCCCTGCGTTCGAGGTGAGGACCCAGCCTGCCCTTAGCCCATCCCTGGCAGGATTACCTAGCATCAGCTAGCTCAGTAAATTGGTGTGGGGGCTATGGACTAGCTGGGGTTCAGAGATGTGCGATGTTGGCCATCTGAGCAGGTGGGGGTTGACCGGGGACATGCAACATGGTACGTGTTACAAGAAGCCTGAATCCAGCGTGTTTGGAACAAACAGTGACATCTCACAAGAAACACATGATAATGGTTTCCAGAAAAAAGGTGTAGGGTCACACCTGATCTTCCAGTAAGCGCTTGCTCTCTCAGCCTCCGGCCAAAAATGGCCGTGCCAAATGGGACATTCAAATTATCCTTACGACCTTTGTTATAATTCACTGGAATATTGTACATTTCGACCTGAAAACTCCACAAAGTAACATTAATGTCATTTCACATAATGCAAGAATGCTGTGGACTATACCTATCCATAAAATCTGATGAAGTTTTGCCCAAAGTAGAGTCAAAATACTTAAACAGCTTATCTCTCAGTTTTCATTTTCGAGTCATCAAAAATAATTCTTAGAAATATAAGCTGAAATTTACAGATTTAGTATGGGGGGGTTTGGGTATGTGTGTTGTATTTTCCCATGAAGTCTTCTGATTTTTAGATATGTTGGGGTGGGGGGGGGAAATGTGAAACATTCTGACATGCAATTAGCATGCTGCAAGGGGAAACAAAGGATTCACAGCGATGGTTTCATGTTTTCTAAAATGAAAGAGGGACAAACTACGGAATTAAACCTTTATAAATTCAAAGTGATTGATTTTCGCTTTGTCAGAGGTCAAAGGTCATGACTGCTGTCCACTCCACTGGTTTTCCATGGGCCGTCGCAGCAGCTCTTCCACGTGCCTCGCCACGTCCATGGTATCGTCCAGGTCGAACTCCCCTTCCGTGTCCAGCATTGGATCGTTCCTGTCACCGGGCACAAAGGCGCACGAGGTTACGCAAACACGGGATTGCACACATGCACATGCACACATGCAGATCTCTCTCCTGCTTACATGGGAGGGTAGATGCCGTAGCTGTGCGAGTGACTGACAGCCGGCGATGCCGCGTGCTCCATGTAGGTGGGGTTCATATTGGATGGGTCAGGGTTGGCAGTGGTGAACCTGATGTCCAAACAGAAGCAGATAAGACGCTAATTACACCTAAAAGACACGGGTAAATAATGGGCAATTACCAGACCAATGAAAAACTGACACTTCAGGGAAAAAAAATTAGCCCAATTTGGGGAAAAATAAGTACTGGGAGAACAAGGAGCTAAAAATATGCATCATATGTGGTATATATTATTTCCATGTTTTGAAAGTAATTATATTAATGCCCAGGGATTAATGCTGAAAGACTGAAGGACATGATGGGCTTGTTTGTTCATTATGTGTATGCCGGTGTGTGCGTGCCGTCCCGACAGCCCTAGGCATTACTCTGCTGCGCGGCTGAGCGGTCCCTGGCAACGGCGGCCTGCCGCCCGGGCCGCAAACTCGGTGACATTCCCCACTGCGTTAAAGTGCTAACAGCATCCGTGTAGGGGGAGAGAGCCCCACTTAAACCCCATTTAATCAGCCACCTGCACTTAGAGAGGCAGCCTAATTGCCAATATGCATTCAGAGAGGGTCAGTATGATTGTGTTAAGGTAGTGCAAGGGTGGGGGGGGGGGTAGTGCAGGGAGAATCCTAGTGCATGAT
>JAAGVU020000044.1:13283547-13297073 GCA_011763525.2 Mormyrus iriodes | reverse complement strand
ATCGGACATACGGGATGGAGGTATGTTGAGAGAGAAGGGGTGGTCGGGGGGGGGTGGGGGGTTGGGGCGGTGTGGCTTAGTGCAGGGAGAATCCTAGTGCATGATGAAAGATCAGTTAAGCCAGAATTGTGCATCCCACTCATGAGCGATTAGCAGGGGAGTGAAACAGAGACTCGGCATGGAGCCACACCCTAATCGACCTAATTTTGAATTGTTCATGCAAATGCATAAGCTGTTAAAAAAACAGTCCAATTCAGAATAACCAAGGGGGGGGGGGGGAACTATTTCCTGTAAGAAACTGAAAACTGAAAAGGGTGATGAGGCGTTGGGGGGGGTAGACTGAGCAGCAGAGGCTGGGAGCAGAGAGAGTGCCACTTCACTGGACTTACTCTGGTACCACCTGTTTGATCTGTGGTTTGACGTAGCCGTCCACTGGTTTTGCTAACGGGGTGTCAGGAAGGAAAAAGAAATGGTCAAATGAGGGTTCATGCAATACAAGAGAATGGACTTCACTTAATTTCTTGTTGGTTCATATGAATTGATACGAATGTGTTATGTGATATGATTACATTAATCTAGTATAGTTTGCTTAGTTATAATTGGGGGTGTGCAGAGGTGACGTCCTGTATGACACTTGCTGTATTACTATTGGCTGTCCAGGACCATGTGGTCATGAGTGTATCTATTTGACGTTTGGAAGCACATACTGTCATCAGTGCACTGAAGAAGGCATTAAGCCGAACACGTCTGACACAAACACAATTTGATTATGCAAAGTGCGACCTTTCTTTGTTTGTTAATCACATGAGAGTTCACCGGGGTTTCTTTCTGCCCAGAAGCGCCCACCCAGAAGTCCACCCCCTCTTTCCCACCACGATGATAAATGCGAAGAAGCCCGTACACAGTGGCGGGGTGTAGTATTTGGAGAAAACTTCATCTTTGGGCCGGTCGGGGTACAGGAACATGAGGTGGTTGAGGTCATTGATGCGATCAGCCAGGGAGCGGATGGAGAAGTCTTTGGATGTGTATGGCATTAGGTTCCAAACCATCCTCTCTCCTGAGAAAGGGAGGGAAGACAGGAGGCACTCGATTCAGAGCATCAGAGAGCCAAGAGTAACACCAGAAACCAGGAATTCAAGTACAATCAGTTATCCAAAGAGACATGAAATACTCCCCCATCTATCCACCTATCCACACATCCATCCCCACTTGTCCTACACAGGGGGATTCAGAGCCGATCCTGGAAATTACAGGCACAAGGCAGGGGATAACCCAGGATGGGGTGCCAACCCATCTCAAGAATCCCCCTTTCCATCCAACATATTATTCCTTCCACCCACTGACTGACCTGGACAGGATCCCAGTCTGTCACAGACACATGCACACTCAATCTTATGGACACAGTCCTACAATTGCGGTTGAAGAGACACCAATTATCCTGATTGTGCATCTTTGAACTATGGGAGGAAACCTGCAAAACTTGGGCAGAATATACAAAACGAGGCCCTACATGAAAATGCAAACAAACATGCAAAGAACTGACCAGCCTTTGCAACCATGAGATGACCAACTTCCCCTCGAGTAAAATGCAGACAATCTCCTGGCCGTGGTACCTGCTTTGTTCGGGTTCTCGGCCACCCAGGCGATGGTGATGCCGCCGATCTCAGAGTCGCTGAAGCGCAGCAGGAAGGTGCCGTTGGGCTTGGACATGAGCATGTCCTGAGCCTGCTGCTTGTTCACGAAGCCGAGGATGGCCCTGTCGCAGCGGAGGCCCACGGGACGGCTGGTTAGCACATATGCCTCTCAATCCTCCAGTGTACGCATGCTAGGATTTACTGTCATTTCTAATACGTTATCGCAATACTGAAGGGTCACGAAGAACTGATCTGCGACCCTATAAGCACGTCAGACGGTGCCAGGAGAACACAAAGGCCGGTTTTATCCCCACCCGTCACTCCAGTGGGGCTTCAGGTGCTTTTTGGTGAGCTCCATGACTCCATCGAACCACTGCCAGAAGGTGAAGTTCCGCCCAGGCAAGCTCTCCTGCGAAAGAAGATGGAGGGGCAATAGGCTGCGGTGAGGATGTGGAAAATATTGCAAGACTTGCCCTATGTCTCAGTCAACTTCCTCTCCCTGTGCATTCATTCACTTAAAATCACTATCCAGTCTCAGAAAAAGAACACGCTGAACGCATTTTTCAGCTGCCCGTAAGGCAGAGTGAAAAAAGCCCTGATGTTAGGGCTGTTTTCTCTAAGATGGATTTCAGTGCTTTTTCCCCATGAACTGTTTTGGCTTCTCTTAGAGTACAACTTGCAATGAAAAAATGTTTTCCTTCATTCTTACGCAATAAAATAAGGTAGTAAATGAGCAAGGCTGAATTTATGTGTTTATCGAATAAAAATTCGAGAACATTCATTTCCAAACTCTGGCCCTAATACACACAGAGATAGAGAGTTTTAGAGGTTTTAATGAAATTATCCTTTTTTTCCAGAATGTTCCGAGTACTCCATCAAGCTATTGGCAGATACTGGCAGGCCGCTGGGAATCACCACATGAATACTTGCCATGATGTAAGAGTTGCTCAATTGAATCAAAGTCCCTCTTCATTAAGGACTAACTACTTATGTCCTCGCTGTTACCAGGAGTTGGTTAAGACTGACCAATAGAACTGGTTTTGTCTGGTTTCCCAAGGAGAATTGATAAGCAAACACAGACATCATGGTGTGTCTCCTCAGTCTCATATAGGGGTGACAACTGAAGTGGAATATTATCCCTGAATGAATTTCAAACAGCTGAATGCGTTTGAGAAGACAATACCGCCTGAAGCCAGAATATCAAAGCAGAAGCAGCACGTCATATCACCACCACCACCACCACCACCACCACCACCACAACGTTCTTCAACAAGGTGAAATGGAATAACTTTTCTCCTAAAACACACAGAAAGCTTACCCTATTGAACTGTGACCAGGAGATGGTCATGTTGCGGTAGTCCTCTGGGTTGACACTGCCGCTGCTGAAGGCCTTCTGGGCCAGGAAAACCAGGTTCTCCTCGGACAGCCCCCGGTTGCTCTGCACCTCGGCCTTGTACTTCATGTTGATGGCTTCGCAAAGCTGTGGCCACAGCACCTTGTCCGGAACAAGGAAGGGTACCCGGCCCTGGGCGTGCACACAGCAGACCTTGACTAAGATCCTGAGGGCACAGACTTGCTTGTCTTATCGGGTCGATGTGAGAGAGGATGGCCAAAGTCTGCCATGAGTGACCGGGTCAGTTGACTGTCAGTATCCAAGCAGATTAGTTCCAGCCATTCCTCATTCTTGTGGCCCCTATATAGTGGAATGTTTTTGGGATTCATCTGTGCTATAGGGGCACTTCTTTCCCACTGAAACAGCAGTTTTATTTTTATTTTTTTATGTTTATCATTGCTGTCCTACCCATCTGCCCCAAAAAGGGAATCCCTAAATATCCCCCCCATTTCACATTCTGGGTATGAGGCTGCGGAGGCTTCCCCTCCCATTTAAGTGCCTGGTTTTCTCCCAACTTCCTTATAATCCCCACATCTGTTAAAATCGCACGTTCAAATGGACAAAGTTTTCTTTTTATGTAATATGTAAACAGAAACCTCAGGCCACTTATCAGAGCCGATCTAACAACTTTAATAGCTGACGTGTTAACCTCACAAAAAATGTTACGGGTAGGGATTAAGTATTACCGATGGCAAAATCAGTTATGCAGTAAGGAAAGAGCTTTGGTCTAGCAGATACCGCTTCTCCAGCTTTATTCATTCATTTAGAGAAAACATTTATCATAAAGTCAAAGACAAAACGCTCACCGGTTCTGCAAAAGCATTATCCCAAAGAACAGTCGCTGTGGCGTTGTTGTCTTGACTACCGTGGACAATCACCACAACGGGAAGTGATAATGTCTGAGTGAAGTGTGCAGGAAGGAAGAAGCAGAAGTCAGAATATGACAGATACTCTAATGGACAGGCTAAGAGTCAGAATAACTAATAGTTTCCAAATGAAACATGGCTTCTAGGGTAACAACAACATCCATAAAATGCAGGCAAAACAGTTTCAGATCATCACAGGTACCAGTGAGCTTATTTTATACTTTTCATTTAATTTATAGCTCAACACACTAGTTCGTGTTATGCAATAGTCTTTAAACGGTGACATTTGTTTTTAAATTACAGACGTGCGGTTAATACATCCGAAATGAGATAAGGAGAGTCCCTTTTTACCTTCACTTGAAAACCCAGCTCATTGCCGCCCACACTGAACTGGGACTCAAACAGAATAGTGAACTTCTCTTCCGTCACGGACTCCGCCCCACGCCTGTCTGAGCGCTTTATCCGTTTTAAGGACTGTAAGACAAGAGACATGAAATTAAGGGAGAGAGAGAGAACATATTTACTCACTGTCTTTCCCCACTTTGCGTTCTACTTCAGCAGGGTTTACTAGATTCCCTTCACAAAGCCATCTGACCTAATGCGCTCAGCCTGGATCACAGGGACATTTGAGGTCACATTGGCTATTGTGACTAAATGACTGTGAAACACACAAAGGACCAGAGCCATTGGAGTGATATGCTCTGGAATTAGCTTTGTGAGCTTCTCAGAGGCCATGCCCCTGTTGTGTTGATGCTTCAATGCACTGCAGGAAACTCTCGTTGCAGGTGGTCATCTTACATAAAACACACACATCCCTTGCGGCCTCCTGGACTACCACAACTCACCATGTTCCTGAAGTGGGCGCTTAGTGTGCCAGTGGTCTGGTGGTACTCCATCACGCAGTTGTTGTTGAGAATCTCACCACTGCTTTCACTGAAATGGCAGGAGAGATTGTTTAAATGAGCTTTAATGGAGGTCCAGCCAGGTGCGAAGTGTTCACTGTGCTGTAGTGTAGGGGTATGGTTATGAGGGAATAGCTTTCAATGACTTTTGTGAGTGAAGTAAACAGTGTCATAAAACCAGGCAAAGAAGATGGATTTGCGAGCTACACAAACATATGGCTGTTTTTTAAAATTCCTTTATCAGACGCTTAAAAATTGCTCGCAAATGTTTCAATACTACTCCCACAGCTAACATGTGAGGACAGTACTTGTTGTCCATATCACTAAATCTATAATAATTCAGGAGGTGTGTGTTAAGAAAAGTAACATAACATAAAAGGTTATTGAGATTTTGGGATGGAAATGTCGCTTTTGAGAGCCATGCAAGGTGGCAGCTGTGGAGCTGTGAACTGATCTGTCAGGGATCCTTTCAGATCATGGGTCCTCAGACATTTTAATCAAAAGTTCACCTCAGATATTTGTTCAAAGTCAGAGGCGTGGAAGAATTTTCAATAACAAAACAGCATTTCAAGAACTTTAATGAATTAACAACTTTGAGAACCCCTGCTTTAGACCTTCCTCCATAGCACTCATTACGGTGAGTCACACGACTGCCAAATTCTGTGCCGCTTGGCAGTGGGTCCATCATTAAGAAGGCAGAGTCAAGGGGAGGGCGGGCATCCCGACTCACTTCCTGGTGTTCTCGTTCTTCAGCAGCGCCTTGGCTTGTTGCTCGCTGATGATGGTGGCCTTCACCTGGGGCGGGTTCATGTGCACATTGAGTCTGCCCCCCACGAGCAGCCGCACGGTGGCTGCAAACTTGGTCTGCGTCTTGAGGACCTGTGGTGGCTGCTTCTCGATGATGAAGGTGCTGGCGGGACACGAGCGGCACAGTGCCATCACTCAAGGCCAGAGACGGAAGGTGCGAGCAGGAAAGGTCATGACAATTTATATCTGTTATAAATATTATTTACATTATCTACGACTTGTTCATTTTTTTTTTGCATGACTGATAATTAATTTGTCTTCTCTTGCGTTAAACTGTACAAAAAACTGTACAAAAAAAGAGCCATATAAGACTTATGAAAATAAAAACCATAATACAACTTTTTATCATACAGGAATGAGAGATTCCACTGGGATATTTTTGTTTAACTGGCACCAGCATGCAAAACGTCATCCAAAAGATAAATAAAGTAATACTACTGCAGAAAATAAACTGCTTTTTTATATTTAAGTGGTTGTATAAAGACATTATTGTATCTGCAGATACGCACCAGGCATGAAGGCACAGGGATTTCTACACAAAGTTTTGGAATAGATCCACTGCTGAATGTACATAACTTTAAATGAAGGCCATTTACTGCCATTAAACCAACATTTACTTTTTGCTTAAGATGGTACCAGTGTCTACGTGGATCACAGTTCCAGAGTTACCTGAACGTAAAGTTACAAAATGACATCATAACTATAACTGAGGCTATTTGGTCTACAGTTAATGGGTCCTGCTCTCTTGTGGATATGCATTAGATTTACTAATTGACCTTGAAGAGTTGAGTTGCTAAATCAGTGGTGCTGGTCTTCCATGATCTCTTGTCTGTAGATGCAAATAACTGCCCCCCCGCCCCGTTTTGCATATATTCACATTGTACTGTTAGGCTTTCCCTTTAGCAAATAATTTCAGGTAACGGAAAAAATATATATAAAAATATCAAATATAAAATGAATACAGGTCTGAGTGGTAACTGTCAGTATGGCATTGCCATGGAAACAAGAAAAACGTGGTTATGTTTAAGTACCTTTAAACTTAATCCATCTTCGAAAAAATACAGTATGAGATAGACAGACAGGTAAACAGACAGACAGGTAAACAGACAGACAGGTAAACAGACAGACAGGCAGGGAAGCAGGCAGACAGCATCTGTTACTCATTCCTTAATAATAAAAGTTCCTAGCATGCCTTTGGAATATTCTTGCCCATAACCTGTTGAGACTTTGCATTTCAGGGGCGACTATGAGTCACAGTCTCCATAACAAGACTACTGGCTTCTGTGATACCCAATTCCAGGGCCTATCCCTAATATTAAAAAGTACTATTTATTATTATTAGAATATCTCCATTCGACGTTAGTGTCATTGGATTATTGGATTATCCTTTTATCACGCATTTTTCCTGGTATAAGGTGTGAACAGGGTCTCTTTAAGAGGTCTTCCACTGTTCCATACAGAAATATTCTGTACCGTAACTAGGGTGACCACCAAATCCATGTCAGGGGGGACACCTTGAGACACTTATTACGACTGAGTCTACCGGCTTGCCACGTCGCAAAGTAACGAGAGAGGAAACAGGGTACAGCCACAGACTAGCTGATCCTGCCGTGTGGAATTCTGTTCAGGTGGAGGAGCGCCATTCCAGCTACATCCATCCACGTAAAGGCCTCAGACAGTTAAAAGAGACATTCCTTTGAAGCACTAAGTGACAGGTATTGATCGATTCTGAGTGATAAAGTGAATGCCAGAAAAAGTCTCGTACTGGTTGGTACATGACAGCTAATAGAATTAGGAAAAAATAAAAATAAAAACTCATCGAACTCACTGAACCGACAGAGAGAACACAAGAGTTCAGTCAGGGCTGGAGAAAAAAGAGGGAACAGCAGCGAGACACTTTAGATTATTAATGGTAGGGAGTCCGCATCATGCAGACACTCCACAGATTAATGTATCAGTCGGCAGCATTAAAATATCATGTTTACACCAGGGGATTACATCCAGTTCCTGTTTTTTTTTTCATTCTAATGGAGAAATGTTTTAAAGCACTGCACTCGTCGAACTCTGCCTTGAAGCCTCAGCCCAGTGGAAGCCTGTTTATCTTTATAATCAATTTAAAGTTTAAAATCCATCCATCCAGCCATCCATCTTCTAACTGCTTACCCAGTACAACAGTGTTTCCCAACACCCGCAGACAGGCTCAGTTTTTGCTCCCTCCCAGTTCCCTGCCAGACAGTCCATATTTTTTGCTCCCTCCCAGCTCTCAGCAAAACATGGACCGGATTGGGCAACAGTGCAGTATAGGCTCTCCTATCCCAGAAAGCAGGGACTGCAAGGGACTTGCAGTGACTCACACACAGTCACACACTATGGGCAAATGAGGCACCAGTTCACCTAACTACGCACCTGAGTTGCATGAGGAAACAGGAGTGCCCAGAGGAAACTTGCACAATGCAAGGAGAACATGAAGACAACATACAGGATGGGGGTGCGGGATTCAACCTCCCACCCTGGGGGACTAGGGGTGAGACCACACTGCTATCTGATGATCTACTGTGGTTTGAAGGTCAGATTTGATCAAAAATATAAACACACAATCAAGTTTAAACTCCTAAAATATGACTACATGAGATGGATAATAGAACTTCAAATTTCAGCATGCAAGCCCAAGCAGGCATTTAGACTTTAGTGTCCAATAAACTACAGGGTGAATATATGTGAAAGATTAAAATTACACAATCATCTTGTTTTGATGGTGTTTTTCTCCCACTCTTGGCCTCGTACACAGACTAATGGATTCTGGGAAAGGGGTGTCTGAGCAATTCCTGAGAGACTGGGGCTGGTGCAGGCGAACAGGGAGCCCGACTTCCAGCGAACACTCACGGGCATCCAGTGCACAAGAATGCTAGAATGCACCTGTTTCCCCATGGCTTTCTCTTTATCTGACAGCTCTGGCACATTAGAGGACACAAAATTTTCTAACTGAAACCAAATATTGTTAAAATGGCCAATCGAAGCAGCTTGGATGAGAGTTAGGCAACTCAGATGAGGTCATGAAAACTGAACACAGAATGTATACACAAGAGGGTTCCCTGTCGGGTTCCCCGTAAGGTTCCCTGTTCGGGTTCCCTGTAAGTTCTCTGTCGGGGCCCCTGTAGGGTAGCATGTTACTGGCGGTACTCCGACCTCTGAGGCTCACTGTCTGACCTGGTGACGAGCGCGGAGATGATGTCTGTGATGGTGCTGTTGAGTTCTGTCAGTAGTTCCTCGATGGGGCCGGGGATGGGGAGCTGCTGCCTCAAGTGCTCAGCTCGCCGGATCTGCTGCCGGTTCTGCCAGATCATCTCCGCCAGCTTCTCACACCTGTGGGGGCCAGAATAAGCACCAATTGCGACACAGTGAGAAGGAATAGTGGCTGCTTGAGGAAGGCGGTTCCACACATGAGCGCTGACACAATTGGCAGCCTCAACATCAACAAGAACAAGTCAGGACAACATGAGCATTACAAATATTCTGCGCCCTGATTTGCCACATGTATCACGGAGGAAAGAGCCAGCTGAGGACTCACCAAGACTGCAGAATGTCCAGCCCCCCCTCGGGGGGGCCGCCATTGCCAGCCAGCTGTTGCCGTCTCTTCCACTGGATGAGCTCATCGTCTAGGATGATGGTCTGCTGCTTCCGTAGCATCTGCAAAGTCTTCTGGTGTTTCTCTGCCAGGTCCTGGAAACACAGAGGTGCAAATCTGGATTTCTGAACAACTCTGTTCTGACTGCTCATGAAGGTCATACGTGCAGGAGCGTCTATGTTTCACAGCATATCACCCCACAGCCATGCCCCTACATGCCCACTTTAGGTCTGTGTGAGTCAGATGTCATACCAATCTATATTTCTGTAGTGTGGTGGCCTCCCGGGTAAGCCAGGCATCCACAGTGGCCCGCTTGCTCTGCAGGCTGGGCTCCCGCACCTGCCGGTCAGCAGGGGGCAGGCTGGCGAGACTGCTCAACTGGGCTGGAAAGGGTTAGGGGGATAAATTAGAGGCGACGTGGCAAAGTCAGCAGGTTTTATACGACTAAAATCTCTCACACACACACACAAGTGCAGAAACACACCCGCACTCAAACAGCATTCCGCGTTGCTGAGCCGTACAGTAATAATTCACTGGTTTGAATCCGCGGTGCAGCCTGGGGCTCCAGAACTGATTTAAGAGGCCATAAAGCCTGCCAAGCTATATGGCGCCCTGAGACTGCCAGAGCTCACCCTGAATGCGAAGACTCTCCTGGTACTGGATGATGAAGTACTCCTGGTTGTGCTGAAGCTTGCGCAATTCGTTATCTGTGTCCTGAGTCATTGCTCGCAGCTCTTCAAAGGCCTGGTTGATCTGCTGGTACTTCTGTGACATGCTATCCATCGTGCCACCCACCGGGGAGATCGACTGCTGGGCACATAGCCAGAGTGAGTTGGCACGAAAGCAGAATCCAAATTAAAGCCAAAATATTCACTTGATAGCATGCATAGTTGGTTTACAATATAAGGTGACTTAGCAGACGATCCAGACGCAAATGATCAGATTGTTGTTTCAGTTAAGATGTTGCAATCTAAGTAATTAGATTACTTGGTCTTTCAGGAGTAAATTGGGAGATTTACATTAACATTCAAGGCTTATGACCAAAGAAGAACTTCCTTATTATCCATCGTCAGTAGTGCCCCTACTAGGGGAACACAGCTTCACTTCGTGTTTGACAATTTTACAGAACCAGATCTTTACTGAAGCAAGTCATACACCTGCAAGCCGGCTGGACATGGCAGCACAGACCAAGCACCATCCCTTAGCACAGAGCTCCAGTGCATACTCACGTTTGTCGCCTCCCGCACCAGCCTTTGCTCTGTGTAGAGAATGTGCTTGATGCATCGCACCAGCTCAAGAGGGCAGCGGTCATATGTGCTCTGGAAAACAAGCCCCGCATTCATTTCTTATATGACAAACTACAAAACAAAATCACCCAGTCTTCCCAGTTGTCACTTGGTAGATCAAGGAACTAAATGTCTCCTTTTGCAGTCCTTGAAGATCTTCCATAATGCGTTTCCACAGAGTTATAATAATATCTCACGAAGGCACTCTATAGCCATTTAGTCATTTTTACTGGCTTGAATTGCAACATGCTGAGGGTTCTGCATAAATGTGGTTTTTCTGGTGTGTCTAATTTGTGGAGCACCAACTAAATATGACCTCTGACCACGAATGTCTCACAGTTTCTTCACTAAGACCCCTTTAGGAAGGTCACACAAATTCCTTGAATCGGTATTGAATTAGTGGGTTTGTGTTCACACTGATGGGTCTCCTAGAGTTAGAAGCATTAAAAGAGACAGAATAACAAACAAAAAAATCCGCAAAAAAATAAAAAGTAAATACAATGCATCACAACACATAGGTGCTATGCCTAAATGTATCTGTAGAAACATTAATGTTGTGATTTTTTTCTGCTTTTTAATGTTGCATTTTATATATTTTGACAAAAGACAGACAAAAAAAAAATGGAGAAGTTTCTCCTACACTGTTCTGTTTTTAAAATAAAGAAATTTTCGGTAGTGCCTGTTTTTGCCAAATTGGCTTTGAAGATTTCAAAGTGCTAACCAGGATGGAAAACGGCTCACCTTTAACTGATTCGCATAGTGACCCAGCTTGATTTTCAGCAGAAAGCCGTCTTCACCAACCTGGTGGTCGGCCTTTTTCTGAAGCTCCTGGACCAGGCTGTCCAGCAGACGCTTGGCCTTAAACTCCTCTTGGGGATTCTCAAGGTCAACAGAATCCCTGGTATAAATGGAAAAAAAAAAAAACAACAAACGCACATACACAAAACCTTCTCAAAACATATAGAAGACCTTTCTGATCAACAAATGAGCAGAAAGACGAACAACAAATCTATGAAAGGTCAAGAGTAGGGAAGCAGCAGGAGGTTTAGCAAAAACTCCGATTAAAGAACCCTTCCCTTATCCTGACTGTGATCTCTTGCTTCAACACTCAGTTAATGCATCAACAATCTGACAGGGGGGTCGGCCTGAGGAAACCTACATATAGTTGGTGTCCTTGACGTTCAACCCTTCAGTGAGCTCAGAAAATCTAAGCATTTGTCAGTTCCAGCCTTGTCTTGTCTAGCGAAAAAGATCATTCAGTAGGAGTTACAGTTCCAATCTGTTTCTCAGGGACCCACAGACGGTCTACGTTTTTGCTCCCTCTCAGCAACCGGAGTGGACTGTCTGGCAGGGAGCTGAGAGGGACCAAAAAAGTGGACGGTCTGTGGGTCCCTGAAGACCAGATTGGGGATCACTGATCTAGAGTAACACTAACTTTGATTTTCTGTGATTATATATTAGTCGTGGAACACTCTGTGGGCAGAGAGAAATAGAAAATGGGAAGAATGGACAGGGGCTGCGGTGGGACGTACCACGGCTGGCTTTCGATCCACTGGGACAGGTAGTGGCGCACCTCGATGGGGAAGTGCTGCCCATAGAGGGACTGCATTTGGTGCAGCGCGTCCCCCTGCAGCTGCTGCGCCTGGATCCATACTGCCATCTTTCAACACCCTGACGTCAACAGGTGCCGAGAGAGGCAGACATTAGCGGGAATGACAACAAAACATCAGCAAATATACCCATAAAGGGCTATGTGTGGCTATCTAACTCTATTCACGTGATAAGAAGATTGGCAACTCAAATCCCAAGTCTTGCAGAGTGATATCAGTGTTAGGCCATTGACCAAGGCCTTTAATCCTGCTCTCTAATACTACACTTGTATGTCGCTCCATACCACATCATTGAGTATACAAGAATACATTAATGCTGCCAGTCACTCAAACAGATCATATTGCCCCCATCATTAAGACAGGAGATTGTTAATGACTCCAAATAGTACCCGCTTACAGGAAAAAGAAAGCTTTTATGGCAAAAAAAAAAACATGCGTTAAGCTGAACATGGCACCAGTGTGTGTGGCTTGCCGTGTGTCACCGTCAATTCTGTTGGTTTGTGTACTGTTTCTGTTGCTTATCACAACGAATGCCAACTGCTTACTAGTATATGATCGCCAAACTCTTCTCTCCATTCGATTAACGACTGAGAGCCTAGCAAAATATCACTGGGGTTCTCCGTACGTTTCGCCGACCTTGTTATCGGGAGTACCTGCTCACTTCTGCCGCGTTCCAATACAGCAGTCTCGGAGGAAGCATCGGCGCCGCCGCCACGGCAAACGCAGCGGTTAGTTGACTCGACTGAGATCGGCTTTGGCATTATCCCATGGGAGACCTCCCTCCCGGTGATTTTCTAGCCGGTCATGGGTCGGATTATCGCTGTCTAAGAGTTCATCGCTTCACAGAGCCTCCGTACACCTGGCTGGTACCTGTTGTTGGCCCGGAGGAGCAGTTTCGGCCTCGCCGCCCTTGGCCACCTTGCCCCCGGCAAGGCGGGGTGAACCAGCGGAACCTCCGGCACCTTGAACAGGCTTCCCGAGACGCAACCATCCCAGCTATGATCAGGGTAGCCCTCGTGAATGCTAGATCTCTGTCAAACAAAACTTTCATTTGAATGACTTCTTTACTTCTGCGCTGGTGAGTCAAGCTTGTTTACTGAACTGCTTCCGCCGGATAGCACCTTTTTTAACACACCAAGGACTACGGGAAGAGGAGGAGGACTAGCTTCGGTCTTAAGGAAAAATTTTATTCCTAGACACTTGTCATTGCCTCTCTATACCAGCTTTGAATTAAATATGTTTACGCTGGATAGAACTAACTTGGTTTTATGCGCAGTTATTTATCGCCCTCCTAAATATAACAAAGACTTTATCAGTGAATTTTCAGATTTTTTGTCAGAAATTATGCCAAAATATGATAAGGTTTTAATTGTTGGAGATTTTAATATTCATGTTTGCTGCCC
>JAAGVU020000044.1:13262168-13273773 GCA_011763525.2 Mormyrus iriodes | reverse complement strand
TATGAGACAAAAAAAAAAACTGTAGAGGCACGGGACAACAGGGACAGGCAATGGGAGGGGCATTTGTGGGTTAAAAAAAAAAAAAAAAAAAAAAAAAAAGGGGGAGGGTCTTCAGTGTCCCCATCTGTCACGTATTATAAACCGCATATCATCTTGCATTATGCATTGCTAACCTACAGATTCACCTATGGGAGTTTTTTTTTCAATTCTTTTTTAAAGATTCAAGAGACAGTGTCTCTGGAATGTCTACCAAAAGATATCAAAAAGACAATGACGCAGTAGTCAAATTAGCTTCAAGTTTAAAACCAAGAAATGTACAGCACGAATCACTACACTTGGTTTCAGTTAATCAAGACCAGCTGACTTACAGTCACTGATGCATAGATGACTGTGACAGTGGGAGGGACCGCTACGTTAAGAATCTGGGTTTGAGTGATCCTTTATGTTACCATGGAAACCGATTACAGACAATTAATGAAGCCAAGTTGGCCCAAATTGGACAAATTACAGTGTTAAGATGTTATAGTATCCATTGGGTGCATTTCTGTGTTGGGAGGGAATAGATGAAGAGCAAAGGGATAGCACTCTGGATGTTTTCTTGACTGTGCTTTGGGTTTGTACCTTCCCCGAATGTGAGGTTCTGATTGAGTATTACAGCGCATACCCACCACTCTACACAAAATCCATAAGCGAAATGAGAAAAAAACCAGCAGTGGTTTATATGCCAGCGTTTTGTACATCCCATTTGTTTCCTACATTTCCCCAGTGATTGGTGCCAAAGTGGGTGCGTTTATCATAGCTGTAGGTCACTTTGTTCGGGCCCTGATGTTTATGCCCACCAAATCTCCATGACGAGTGTGCCCCCACACGTTTTGTTTGTGTTTCAGTCTAACAGTCTGTCCACAACAAATAATATGAAACCTAGAGCTGGGCGGCATACCGAGAATTTACCAATACCTACATTAAACAGCGCTTACCGACCTAATTTTGCTAATGTTAAGATGTTCGGTAATTACTTAACTACTGGAAACTAGTACTGGAAACTACTATTTATTTTTGTGAGCTATCCCTTTAAAAACTACAACACCCATGTGCCATATTCAAGCTGTTCCTTTAAAAACTACAACACCCATGTGCCATATTCAGCCACGCGCTTCCATGTGGTCTAGACTTCACTCTTTAACCTGTGATGATAGTCTTAATTTTGCAGGGTTAGAAAAATTTTGAATTTGTAATTTTATCGTTATTGAAGTAAATGTTTAAAAAGATTTTAGGTCATATCGCCCAGCCCTAATCAAACTGCTTTAATCTTCTTGACAGAGGCAGCTGGAAACATCCCGTGTTTGTGGGGGGGAAAAAACGTCTGCTCAATAAGTGAAATAAAAACAATATTTAAAAGCCATATTTCTCAAAGCAGAACGAAAAAAAAAATAATCACATGCCTAGTGGACATCACGGTCTTCTCAGTACCAGCAAGAATTTTTTCAAGTCCATGTTACTTAAGTTGTGCGATAAAAATCAAATCTAGGGACTCCACCTATAACAACCTGATGTTATCTCCTACTTTCGAGAAGATTGTTGTAAATGTTTTATTCTAAACATCTTGCATCTAATTTCCAAGAATTCCTTATATATGCGGATAATACCTAAAGATCCAAATCTGATTAATAAATACACCTGCACCAGCACTTGGATTTCTGCTTTACCTGCAGCCACCCAGTACAGTGTACTCGCATGCTGCTAATGCAGAGCTCATGTGGTACCTTCTGCATGGTGCATTGGAGTTAAAGTTAAGCAAAGTCATGCCTGGATATTGTATCTGAAAGGTAACGCTCACATGATAATTAAAGTGCTTAATGGAGGAGTCACATGCAAATAATGGCACCCATACTATGCCGCAGTGCTAAGTACAAAGCTTTCATTTCCAGTACATCTTCACACCTACTCATCAAAACAACCTTCAACACCAATTATTGCTAGATTCACCCCTTGTGAAAACATGCTGCATAGTAGTTGCTCATAATCAATCGTGGACACGGACACCACACTGCATTCTGTGATGGACACCAGGTTGATAGTCAGAATTCTCGTACTTGGCTTAGTTCTGAACAATTCCAAAATTAATAAATAAAATTTGTGCCATAATTCATAATACAGCCCTCAAGTGCATTCTTTGATAATACAATGTAACAGGACACCACCAGAGCATGACAGGCTTAATGAAACCTACCCAGCAGCCTCTGAAGGCTCAATGTATTTCGCATTTATTGCTAATTTTATTACCCATCCTAGTCCTGGCACAGGTAAATTCGCAATCCATGGCAATAATCACAAAACTTACAGAAGCCTTAGCTTCCTTGGTTTATTCATGAATCACTTGGTCTGCAGTGTCAGGAGACCTGCCAGTGCTGAATGAGTGCTGAAGACTGAAGAAGCTTTTTTTAGTTTTTACTCCATTGTGTAACACCATTCAATACGATTACAATTACTTCACACCATACATACCACGGCTGGAATGTGCTGCACAAGGACTACAGACCACTGTTTAAGGGGCTTTACGGTCTCCTGTGAAATATTCTGACCGTTCTGAATTCTGAAATCCAGACCACGACTGGGGTTTAGTCAATGCGCCAATAGTCAAGTTTATTAGCCTTCCCTTCAGCTTACTGAACAAGCATACTAACAGAGTTCAGTTTACTGTCACCTCTGTATACGGTCCTGATTAATAACAGCCACCCACCACTTCATTCTTGGAATAAAACTTGGGACCGACAATGACACACCACACCAGACAGCCTTCTTTACTGGAAGCTTGAGGTAATAACATTTTACATACTATACAAATATAGTGCAGAATATTTGTCAGCCTCTGTTAAGCACCTATTTCTTTACTGCCTTAATAACTGGACTAAACCGTTGTTCCTGTAATACAGCAGCTACATCACGTGCAGTGACATAACTCAATCATCACACCTGTAGTCATATTTCAACAGTTGCACAGACACCTTTAGTTTGCACTATGCTAGCCAATGGCAGAACCATTCCCAACCGGCCATCATTTCTGTATTCTTATCCATTTTCAGTGTGAGGTTCAGCTCTCTGGTCAATAAGGGTCGTGAGGTTTAGAGATTTGATCGCAATTACTAAATAGAACAAAGTTCTCTGCAGATTTTCAGACCATTATACAAGTCAAATATTGGACATCCTTGCTCCAAGTCAAAGTGCAAAAAAGTTTCACTTAAGGCTAATAGCCACCAGCAATGGCACCAAAAGTAGCTGCAAATTATACAACACTTTCCATTCAGCTATGTACTGTCCCTGTTCAAAATGGCTCTAAGGTGCAAGGGTCACTAGATTACAGACCAAAAACGACTATCACTGCTTCAAGAAAGAGGGCATTTCATAGGTAAAATCGAGCTTTCATTGAACACAAAAGAAAATGTACACTCAAATCTACAGAGGATAAGCAACTGAACTGCTTTCAATGCATCCCTATACTTTTGAAAATGCAGCACTAACCACAGGGCCTTCACACGGGCGTGAAGACCTCAATGTGGCAGTCTGAAGAACAAATCATATCCAGGCTCTTTGTATGGATTCTGCATATTATCACTGTGCTGTTGGCAAGTAAGATGGGATTATGGAGAGCAAGAAGGGGAAATGAGAAAACTGTCTGGTTTCCTTTATATCATTTAACAGATGCTTTTGTCCATAGTGTACATCTATCCATCCATTTTCCTATTCAGGGTCGTGGGAGGTCCGGAGCCTATCCCAGAGGCTACAGGTGCAAGGCAGAGAACAACCCAGGGTGGGGCACCAACCCATCGCAGAACATGCACACTCAACACACAGAGCCATGACAGAGACTCAAATCCTAGTCCCAGAGGTGTGAGGCAACAGCACAAACCACGCTCAAAGTGATGTACAAGTGAGGCAAATAGCACATTACAAAAATATGGCTGCCAAGGAGTCAACTAGGCATAAGTGCAGCTAGGCTGAGCTTCCAATGAATGTCCAGGTACAAATGTAAGCAACCCTGTATTGATGAATAATGTCCAACTACTCCAGTGTTTCCCAACCCAGTCCACATTTTTGCTCCCTCCCAGCTCCCTGCCTGACAGTCCACAAAAACATGGACTGTCTGGGGGTCCCCGAGGACCGGGATGGGAAACATCACACTGCTCTGTTCTTTAATTCAGCTTCTCTCTGGGTCTTCTGGTCTCCTCCTACAGTCCAAAGACATGCACTTAGGCTAACTGGTGTCTCCAAATTTCCTTTATCATATCAATGTGTATCTGCACCCACTGTTGCATAAGGTAGATTCCCTTCACCCACCCTGCACTGAGTAACTGGTATGGAGCAATGGAGAAATAACCATCAAAAATTCCAAAGGGCCTTAGAGAAAGACCAGACAACACTTCTGTTCTTGAGAAGGATCAATTATGGCAGGTCTGTTGGCATCAGTGCAATGTCATTTTTTTTTTGGGGGGGGGGGGCACTTTTGATGTAACAGTAGTTGTCAAAATATTTCAAAAAGTGCTGAAGTTCTCAGTGCAGAGATGAGGAAAGGCTGATCATCGTCTCGTTATGCAGCGACATATCCAGGCTAGCATTAGCAGAATAGAGTAGAGTAGTCAGTATATACACCACGTCTCTGTAACACTAAATATAAACTTTCCACCTCATTTACATTTACTGGGACTCCATTTGCTTAACTCTTTCAAAATGAGCTACGTTTTCCTAACCATCTTTTCCAGTAAGGGAGTCATGGCAACAGACACCCCTCCTTCCTCAGTCATTCTCTAGCGCTCTCAACCAGCATGCAGCAGGCTACAGTTAATAAAACACTGTGCCACACTGAACCAGGACCATTCACTCGCACTCCATGCAAAACTAGAACCGACCTCTTCGCTATGACTCCTACCATGTCAGAAACCATGTGGTTACGTGCGCAGTTAAGCGCTCTGCACGCAGGGGCACCCGAGTGGATGTGGCGTCAGGATCTAGGTGCCGTCAATCCCTCCAACATGGCCAGGGTTCCTGTCTAAGCTAACTGTCTGGTGGGGCACCCCCGAGACCACAGCTGGTGACTAACCCTTCCTGAGTTACTGCGCGCAGGGGAAACTGCGCGTTTAGGGGAAATGATGAGACGCCTGTACGGCGCAGCAGGAATCAATCTGCTGCATTCTCAACACCCATTTCAACATGTTTTACCATAGTAACTTTGTTTCCAGGCCAAAAAAAAAAAAAAGTTAACAAGACTATTAGTCGTATTTCGGTGAGCGCAGAAAATATCTGCAGTTGTAAAGAAGATTTAAAAGGGGGAAAAAAAAACACAGAAGGAGACAGGAGGGGGCGGGGGAAATAGGGCAAGTGTCATTGCATTGTCATAGGGAAATGGCGGCTTAGCGTAGAAGGACTCACACTGCGAGCAATCACAGAGCGGAAGGAGCTGGGCAGTGGGAAAGCGAGAGCTCTCCTGGCCTCAGACAGCTTAGCTGCATAGTATGTGCAAACGATCCCCAAACTCCAGCCACCCTCTACGCCAAGAGATTTAGCCACAACACACAAAATTCTGCAAAGGGGGCGACAAACTCTGTGCTGGCCATTAAACGGAATAATAAAGTAATGAACAGGGGAATTCTGGGAAGCTTTCTGCCTTTGGACTCTCCGAAAGTCCTCCATTCCCTCTGACCGGAAAGAGGCCAGGGCGATGGGACAGGTATTTCTGAGGCACAGCAACTTCTCTCTGTGGCCAAAAAAAATTATAAATAACATCCGATTTAGCAGCTGAGGGAAAAGATAAGCACATGTCCCCAGCATCTACAAATGCTGCAGTTGCTCATCCAGTGACAGGGCAGGGCTGTGGTGTCTGAGAGCTGGAAGAGAGAAAGCCTTTACACTCACACGCACGCACACACACACACACACACACACATGCAAGGGGGGACACCGCTGCGTAGCCAGTCTGAATTAAATGCACGTGATCGGACATAAAGGACACACACAAAAAACAGAAGTGACATAAAAAAGGAGAAGAAAGGAAAGGAATAAAAAAGACAACTTAATAAAGTTCTTAATCACTAAATGAGACTTGAGGACAATGTCCCACTGTGCAGCGTGAGGCAGCTGAGAGGGACCTAAGCAAATGCGTCAGGGAATGCAAAACAGATTTTACACGTTTAAAAAAAAAACGTATATGTTGTTTGCTCTGCACAGTGGGATTGCAAACACTTTTAGAGGAAGGAGTGATGAAGACCTTACGCATCTGCTGAGCTGAAGTCAGCCCGGGATTCCTCGCCCATACAGTGTTTTTTTTTTTTCCTTTGTGTGGCATGTGGTCATCAGGAATGGTCAGCAGGCCCAGTCTTAAAGGGACCTCAATTCCTGAGGTTATGTTACAGGAAAAACAGAAATAGAAGCTTCCTAACTGAGAGCAAACTATTTTTAAGTTGTGAGGGGAGGGGATATCACCAGGTGTTCTAGTTCAGATTATGACCCTAGAAAATGGCTAGTAAGATAGCAGTCACTGTCAGCTAGCAGGAAACTACCGAGGAAACATCTAATACTAATATAGGGACAATCCACTTTTTTCCGCTGTCGAAAACAGTGAGCAACAACATGCCCATAACTAAGAATGCAACTGATTGTGAACCTATATTAAAAGAGTGACCTTAATAAGTTGTCTAATAAAATGTGGAAAGAGACAAAGGTATATCCCCTAGTGCTCCTAACTTCTGAATGTGAAGAGGACAAAAACTACCAATAACAGTAATATGCTTCAAATTGCCACCCTTGATACTTCAAAAACTGATAAATTAAATGGTGCTAAGCAAAAATGTCACCAGCAGGTAGGCTATTTTTCTTTTAGTAGATATACAGTATCTCCTAGCTACACAGCATACCTCACACAGACATACAATCATCCATCCATCCATTTTCTGTATCCGCTTATCCTAATTGGGGTCGCGGGGGGTCCGGAGCCTATCCCGGAGGCTGTGGCTGCAAGGCAGGGAACAACCCAGGATGGGGCGCCAATCCATCACAGGGCACACTCACACACCATTCACACACACATGCACACCTACGGGAAACTTGGCAACTCCAATCAGCCTCAGCGTGTTTTTGAACCGTGGGGGGGAAACCGGAGTACCCGGACACGAAGTACCCCACAACAACACAGGGACGACTCCACACACATGGAACCCTGGCGTAGACATAAACCGAGGTCCCAGAGGTGTGAGGTGTCAGTATTAACCACTGCACCACCGTGCTGCCCCCCCAGACAAACATTAAACTGAAAATTATTATGCATTATTCATTTAAATTACTGTAAGTATCAGCATTCAACCAATTCGCATAGCTAAGTGGAGGAAAAATTCCACAGGAAACACCTTAATTTAGAAACCTTGAGTCCACATATTGAGTTTTGAAAATGGATGTTATGTCATCGGCAGTTTCTTAGTTTCCTTGTCCTGAGAAAAATTGTCTTCAGATTATTTCTCACAGCCCGTCCAGCTCATTAGCAACATGTGTGGCTGATCAGTCCGACAAAAGCCACCAAAAGCTCAGTTTGGCACCAGTCACCCAGAACTGGGGGGGGGGGGGGCTAAGGTGAGTGAGTACTGGGCTGATGTCCCCCTGGGCGTCAGCTCCACCCCCCTCAGAGGTTCATGTCAGCATTGAGTGGCTTCGAGGTGAGCACAGCTTGCTGACCGCCTGTAGACCATGAAAAGCAGATCGGAGGGGTGAGATGTCCTGTGATTCCTGTGGCTGTGCACAAGATCACTGAATAGCTAGGATAACGAGCCAACAAAGAAACAAAAACACACTTAAAATTCACTTGATCAATCAGCTGATCAATCTTTGGAAAATCCTAAAAAAAAAAAAAATCCTCACTGGCAACATTCAACACAATGGCCTTAAATCACAGGGAGAAGAATACTCACAAGTCCCTGTAACACAATTGGTTTAAAATAAAAGTAAAACAATGTAGAAACCAGAAAAGATGCGCAAAGGACTAAAAATAAGATCAGAGAACAGATGGACCTGTGCCCACAGCCGATCAAGGTTACCAGCAAAAGAGCAAACAAAGTTCGCAGGTTGGACGTCTGTTATATTTAGGCTGCGGTCTGGTGTGTTTCCCCATCAGCAATGGGCGATGCAATGGGAGGGGGCCAAAATGCACAAAACAGACTGGAGCTGATCCCTGTGCATACAAAAAAAGCTTCACTCAGCTTCAAAGCAGCTACCACTCTGCAAAGTGCCACACTGAAACAAGTCTTCATTAATCCAAACGACTAAGTCCGCAGATATGTACCATACAGTTTTACACACGTGAATAGCAAAAGGAAGAAACTTACAGACCTTCATCAGTCAAGCCTTTTCACGCTAGCAACACCCGTTACGCAGTTAAAGTTTAACATGATATAGGGTGCAAGCAGCATAAAGAGGGATGACAAAGGGGAAGGTATATTCCCAGACTGTCCCGACTAGCGCATGTGACGCTTAGGCTCAGATCTGCAGGGGTGGGGTCATTCTCCCCAGGACTAAGGATACTGACAGACCACAAACTGATGTGGGAGGGCAAAAACATGGGAACTCTACAGTCTGTCCTGATGCCTGATACCGGGTTTTGAAGTCGTGAACAGTCTATTGCAGAAACGCTGACATAAACTTAAATGCTAACTAATATGCTTCATATATAATTTAATACTGAAAAATAAAAAGAGGAAGAAGAAATATCTTCATGTATGTTGGATACAGAAAGCAAATATACACATGGCTCTATTTATGATGGACGGAAACTGGGTAGTGGAACTATAATTCTGTTGTGCCGAAATGTTTAACAATTGTTCCCTTGCTGCTGCTGTACTTATGATAGTAAAATACTACCAGATAGACCAGGGAGTGATTGCTGTGGCACAGTGGTATAGGGGGCAGGCAGATCGATACACAGCTTGATATACAGCTCGATACACAGCAGCAGCTCGGCACCCATCACGTTATGCAGTCACTGAAAACAGGCTGAGGGGAATCACTGAGGTCCCAGCCGCTGGGGAGAAGCAGAAGAGAGGAGGATATGGTGATCATCCCAGGGTATAACCATCCACAGGACCCTGCAAGAAACATTAACACTGAACTCGATATAGGTGGCTGAAATAGCAGATAAGAAAACATTGCTGAGGCCAAAGGGACGACGTGGACATCCAGAGCATTTCCTCAGGTGTTTCAGTCTCGGGTCTTTGCAGCTTAAATGAACAGCATTCAGAAACGACATTCAAACAGTGGGATGATTGGGGAAGGGTCTAGTGGCAGAGCTAAGGACCAGTGCAGCAACAGGAAACAGAACTGAGGGTACACAGCGTGTAGGAACCAAGCAGGTTTTCAGATAATCGTCCCGCAATTCTGAAGCCATTTAGAACAGGGAACCGGCGTGTTTGGCCTGTCCATCAAGCGGAATGATCATTGTATGCTCCATGATTACAAAATGACCAAAAGGCCGCCTGTTCCTTTTAACCCCGGTCCCTCAGAATCCCTCCAACCCCTCAAGGGAATAATAAACATTTCCGGCATCCTGAAAGCCCCATTCCAATTGTGTTTGAATGCAGCCTTGCTCTACTGCCTTCAGAAAAATTTTTCTGCTACTTCCTGCATGTTCTTCTAGACGTATATGTTTTAAACCACTAATTCACTGTACCCTGCACGCGTGCCTTTAGTGACTGCTGTTGGCTTTATTACGATGTTAATTATTTGTACATCTAGTTGCACAATCCAAGTTTTGTGGCCAACTGATAAACTTCCTCCAAGTCTTCATTTCCACGCATTTTATAATCCGACTTTTCGAGTGCCCTGCAAAGGACTGGCATCCTATCTATGGTTTCCCCCAGGGTCTTGTGCCCTGTGCAGTTGGGACGCTGCCAGTCAAAAATTTTTGGACATTTGGAGTTTGATTTATTACATCAGTGTCACACGCTAAAGAAAAACAAGAACAGAACGGCAATTAAGGAAAAAATATTTTTAAAAGGAAACACCACCTATGTAATATAAAAAAAAACAGACTAAAACTTACACTCACCAAAAAAGCCAACAATTTTAGCAGGAATAGGCAACCCTGATCCTGAAGTGCTGATATCAACCAGGTCTACCTGGTCTCCACACCTGATCTCAAGCAGATAGTAACTCATCGTTTAGGACAGAAAATCTGCTAGATACCAGAATTCATAATCAGGATCAGAATTGTCTTCCCCTGGTTTACAGTGATTTCAGCTGCACAAGCTACAGGCACTTTTCACAAGCCATCTTTTTCGGAAGGTTCACCCCGACACTGCTTGATAAAGTCTCACAAATGATCTGCACTAGTTGGCTGTATAGCCTTCACATTTTTATTTCATCCCAAATCAACTGTATGGGATTAAGGTCAGGTGACTGTGCAAAAGCCACATCACTTTCAGCTTCAGCTTCAGGATATTTACAATAAAGACACAGTGGGAGTGTAGATAAGCGGTTAGAAGATAGATGGGTCGATAGCACTCCTAAATACAGATGCTCCCCGGGTTACGATGGTCCGAGTTACGATATTCCAACTTTACGATGGATAAATGTTTTTCACTTTCAGTACATTATTCAACAAATTACAGAAGATATTCAACACTTTATTATAAAATGGGCTTTGTGTTAATGATTTTGCCCAACTGCAGGCTAATGTAACTGTTCTAAGCATGTCTTTAAGGTAAGCTATAGGCTAGGCTATGATGTTTGTAAGGTTAGGTATACTGTATTAAAATGCATTTTCACCTTATGAAATTTTCACCTTACGAAGCTGCCAACAGCCAACAGCACCAACCCATCCCAAGTTCGCTAACAGCTACCCTACATTCACATAATCAGACTTGACCCCGAATACTGACCTCTGCATACTGTCCAAAGGGGCTGCCCCCAGCACACTCAAATAAGTCCGCAAAAAAAAAAAACAGGACATCATCATCATCATAATAATATGGATCTTCTTCAACCTGAGCATCACACAGCTGCTCAGTATGAAATCCAAGGTTAATTTTGCTATAAAAAACTGCAACAACTGCCCGCAACAGTGCTAGTCATTTTCCATTTATCTGTAGCCTCCCCTCATTTAACACTGCCATATGAATGCATTAACAGATTCACAATAACTCACTAGGTTTAAAAAATGGGTCATCGACACAAGAAAAGGGGGGAACACACACTGAAAATAGGTCTGGATATTTTTTCCGTAATTATGTTCCAGCAATTGCACAAGTTGCAATGAGTCAGCAGTCTCTTCAGTACTTAACAGACAATCACAGTGTAGCCAGGGAGAGTCCGTGAAATACATCTACAGTGATCCCTCGTCTATCGCGGGGGGTGCGTTCCAGAACCCCCCGCGAAAGGTGAAAATCCGCGAAGTAAAAACAATATGTTATATGGCTATTTTTGTATATTTTAAGCCCTTATAAACCCTTTATATTCTTTTAGATAATAGGTAAGATTTGTTTTGTATGTAATTATGAATGTAAACACACTGTTTATATACTACGCACAAATATACGTATCGTATATCATTGAGGAGTTTTATTTAATACGTAAT
>JAAGVU020000044.1:13245485-13262068 GCA_011763525.2 Mormyrus iriodes | reverse complement strand
ACCCAGTTATATTAGATATATTATGATTATTCCTTTAATATTAGTATCATATTTCTAAAATACGAACACTGCAGTCAAGTGCCATTTGCATTCCGGTGCTCTGATTGGGTAGCTTCTCAGCCATCCGCCAATAGTGTCCTTTGTATGAAATCAACAGGGCAAACCAACTGAGGAAGCATGTACCAGAAATAAAAAGACCCATCGTTCACAGAAATCTGCGAACTAGCGAAAAATCCACGATATACTGTATATTTAGATATGCTTGCATATAAAATCCGCAATAGAATGAAGCCGTAAAAGTCGAAGCGCGATATAGCGAGGGATTACTGTGTTGCCAACAAGCTACTTTATGGTTGTCCAGTTATCCTCAGAATGCCTGAAGGGTCCGTATGGCTGACAGTATTTTGCTCGGAGGCCATGTTCTTGTTCTACAAAAAAAAAAAAAACCCACACACAGAAATGTTTGATAAATCCTCATAAACCCATTGTTTTTTTGTTTTTTTTTTCTCCCCCCTGTCCTGTCCCGATATATTAGCAAGCACAATGTGTGATCTGGTTGCCCTTGTTGTCGGGTCAGATTTGTTCTGCAAAGGAGAAGTTTGGGATACTCCTCCTGTTACGTACTTTACATTTAATCGGGTAATCAAACCACCTTAAAACTGGGCAGGAACAGAATAAGGGAAAGAGAACAAAAAGAAGAAAAAAAACATATACGCAAAATAAAAAAATTTAAATAAAAAACCATTGTTTTCTTGAGCATGAATATTTCAGGCATTTTTCTTCCCCCCACAAAGGATTTGAATGCATTAAATTACCAAACTTTTGTTATATCCAGTTGCCATAACCACTTAACCAGCAGTGTCACAGTGAGCCTGGGAACACCTCCGGTTCTTACAGAAAAGCAAAAATTCATATTTCTGGACACTGATAAGTGCTGAAAGAGCTCCCTTTCTTCAACCCAATGCTAATGGATACCTTGCTGCCAATTTATGTACTTACAAGCATGCAACTACTGATAGGTAACTAATGTCTAATAGCTGGAAGGCCACCGGCTCAGTGTCGTTGGTACCACAGCAAAGAGCTGGCCACCCCATCACCACCATCACCATCACCATAATCATCATCATCATAACAGAGCGTAAGTAGTAAGTGCCAAGTTTGAATATTGTTAATAGCAATGAGCAACTATCTGCTCCATCACTGCACCAGATCTTTGCAGCTAGAAAACAGAGCTGGGTGGGAAACGGACATCCAATGCAAACAGAGCAACGCATCATCCGACGATGAGATCACCCCGGTTCCCACAGAGCCATCTCCGTAAGTGCGTGAGTTCTATCCTGTGGTGGTTACTATTAAACGGACGTTACTGCAAGCTTCAGATCTAGAGTCACTTAGAGCAGGCAGGCGGGAGCCCAGCACCTGCTGGAGGAAATGAAGCTGGTATATTTCCACATGCAGAGCATACATTACAAAATGCAAGACAGAAAGTGAAACTCATCTCCAGAAGATTCAAAGCACTCGACGGTTTGTCCCAAAGAGCAATTCCGTTAAGTGATTTTACAGAAGAGGCAGTGAGAAGCTGACAGGCTCTGCCTCAGACTGAGCCAGAGAATAGGGGAAACATGTATGCATCTTGACAACTGAGTTTACTGTGCAACTGTATTTGGCTCTTATATATGAACAGTATCTCCATTCACATCACGGACACTTTACAGAGTGGAATGTCCCACCATGTGACAACGGACTTGCGAGTGAAACCCACGGCCTTAGTCATGTGTTACTAAGTTATTAGCCAACATTTCTGATATGTTCACTCGCTAGCTATAGTTGCAAAGCCAGGACAACTTTTGTTGATCTTAGCTACAAATTCACAAATGAAAGGCAATGTCATTAGTGGAACAGGTCACCAAGGTCCTTTGTAGCACTGTTATCAAGCTAGCCAAAAATCAGTTCAAATATACCACTCATACAATGTTTAAATAACTGACTAGCCCTAAAAAAAATAATCATTTTAAAATCCAGTTCACCATGACTGAGAGTAAGACCAAGGAAACTGAGCAAAATAATTACAAAAAAGAAAACGAAACAGGCTTATTAGCAAGATAAAGAATGAGCTCACCAGAAACCTGTTGTCTATAACTTACTGCTGGAGTGCCGGTCTAGATGAATATGGCTTACTAAACTTCCTTTCTGGTTCTCTGCTTTGCTAGGAGGCTACATAGCTAACATGGTAACAGCTACATGTTGCTGAGGTGTGATATACTGTATTGTAATGTACTGGATAAGCACCTCAGCCTAGAAGAGAAAACAGGAACAAATAGTAGAAAAGTGATGTTCATAGTTATTCGTACCAATTTGCTAGTGATATCTATAACAATCAAGACCACATGAGTATAATCTGCAACCAGGAAATGACAACAAATGGCCATCGCAGGGCAGTCACACACTCATTACTAATCACTAAAACTTGCAGGACATTTTAATGTTACCAGTTCTTCCCAGAAGAACAGCTACCATTAGGCTGATGGGAGGAAACTGAAGTCTCTTGAGGAAAGCCAGTGAGGTTCTCGAGAAGCACTCCTATTCAGAGACTATCATGAGTATTGGAATAGGGGAGAAAATGACCCCATTCCACACCCTAGTAAAAGATAAAACAAAGTGAATCATAAGTGCGACAGGAACAGAGAGCAAAAAACATAAGACTGACCCATACTTCTTCTGCCCCTGAACAATCAGGGGGAAAAAATCAAGTTGTCAAGTTTCCTCACAGGGTTTTTGCACATTTTGACTGTAGGGGTGCCACAGGAAAGTCAAAGTCATAGGTAAGTTGCTTTAAACTGGCAATATTGCCTCAGTATGCATCACTAAAAACTCACTGACACCTTCACAGCAAACTAATGAGGCCTCAACATGTCGGTAAAAAAGCTGGGAAAAACCCGAGCTTTCATGTGGCAACCATATCTCTGAGGCACGTCTTATTTGGTGTGCTACAGAAGTTCCTAAACTAGAGCCCAAAATACACAGAGACTGAAGGTTCTGCTTTGCCTTCCACTTTCTCTTTACAATGGGCAGAGAGCCTCCTTAGCTCTGTCCAGAAAAGAATTCCACCTCCACTGTAAGCAACACACTTAGCCAACCAGTGAAGCTTGACCCCATTGCAACTCATCAATTTAAATACCTGCTGAACAGTGATACTAAGGAAAAACATCAAAAAATATATATATAAAAAAAAAGAAAAACCCTTTTAACATGAAGCCCCTTATTTAGGTCAGACAGAGATTAATAACTGCAGCACACTTGTAAATGCTGTTTTGTGACTGAGTTACTTGAGATCGCAACAGATCAAATCTGACATCCAGTACACACTCTTTCAGGACCATTTGCTGGTCTTGACAGAGAAGTTGCTTGATGCTAAAATGTTAACACGCGACTGCAAACCATAAGCCTATAAATTTCCTACGGATGCCCCACGTGGGTCCGATACCAAAAGGAAGCAAAGTGTACTTCTTTGTTCCCAATAAGGTGCATTAATCGGGAGAACCTGCAGATTCATACTCTCACTGCAGGAGTGGTTGCAGTGCAAGCGAAAATGTCTTAGCTTGCATGCAGACAGTTTACTCCCAGCAACTCTGGTTCAGTCTTAACTGACAACTTGGATGATGACCCAGAACGATCCCACCACACATGGGAAAGACCCGGCTTCTATAGACATATCAAATGGGGCCGAAGGCAGTATATGCAGGAGCACCACAAGTAATTTCCAGCCCCAGGACAAAATTACTTCAACTTGGCCCCAATGACATGCTACATCTCCCACCTGCTCCCCTCGAGCCCAGGCCCGGAGACAGCAGGCCTGGGTATGTATCTTACCATCACTCTGGCAGCTCGGTTTCCCAATCCAATAATCCGTCATCTCCAAAGGACCGTTGCTACGATGCTGTGACTATTAACGATGAAGAGTAGCGACGAAGAGCAGCATTCAGTGCACGACACTGCAGCCTCTAGTCTGCAGAGGCTTAATCCGCTGCCTAACCCGAAATACCAAGCCACTGTTTGTTTGCACACTAAAGCTTTGCGTAAGTTGCCAAATGGATCACATGCAACTCCACCACATCAAGGTGCATGCATGAAGAAAACTGCTGCAACTTTGAGGTAAGCTTTCTTATGATTACTTCCAACTAAGATCTGCGAGCCTGCCTAAATAAAATGGGTGTGTGTGTTTACGTGCACTCCATGTTGGACAAACTAAAGGCCCATAAAATCTGAGAACTCTTTCCCCTAGTCGGTAGAAACAATCAAAAATTCTAGTTCTAGGAATCTTCTAGGAAAGTTGCTAGTCTGCCATGGGGGTCCTACTACATTTTAAAATATTCATCCCTAAAAAGTAAATCCATAAAAATGAAATGAAAAAAGCAGTGCATGCAAAAGACAGTAGGTCAAGTTCATTGCATAACTGTCCGTAATGCCATTCCATACACTATTAATACCACTATATTCAGAGGCGGGGGATGGGGGACAAGGCTGCTGATATAAACAAATACACATGGCAAAATTCCATAATGTCTAAAGGGAGTGGGATTGATGCTCTTCCAGCAACATCAGCACCAGGTTCTAAAGGAGTCTTTTTCACACTAGCCTATTACCAAAATGAGATGACAAGGCAGTACAATGATCCTATGAAATATTCTCAGGAAATAAAATCACAGACACAAGCAAAGTATTTTTTCAGGTGGGTGGGGGATGGCTGCCATTTAAAAAAAAAAAACAATCTACCAAGGAGCTTAACCTCCAAATGCAGAAACAATGAAAGGGAACATTTAAAAGTAACAGTAAGAAATAAGTTCAAAGGTAAATAGGGAAGTGCCCAGCGCTGGGTTGGCGCCCCATCCTGGGTTGTTCCCTGCCTTGCGCCCGCAGTTTCCGGACCCCCCGCGACCCATATGGAATAAGCGGTTGTAGAAAATGGATGGATGGATGGTAAATAGGGAACGGATGCTGAACTATCTACCACCATCTTAAAAATCTATTATCAGTTGTAACTCGCTGTTTTGTAAGAAATGGTTTAAGCTTAGGGTCAGCACACAGAAGTCTGAGTTGTTTTCCGCTGACCATCAAAAACATTTGCGATTAGCCTAATCCTTGGATTTTATCTGCTTTTCCTGGCTGAAGTGATGACTGAATGATAAGGCTGCAGGTCTGGTGGGCCTGTAGTTATCAGAAAGTTAGAAGTCTGCAAAGCAATAAAAGTAAACTGGCATCTTGTAGAGTTAATTTCATCTTTACTCTTATGCTAAACCAGTAAGCGTGCTTGAACAAATCAGGGGATTAGGAGGCCTGGCCATCCACAGGATAATCGTACAGACCTCTGCTTTTCCTGGTAAAGGTAACCCACCCAAACAACCAATATATTTAATGCGAGCTATTCCATTAAAATGGCCCAATAGACTATTGAGTCAAATTGCACTACTGCATGGCATACAGGAACTGAGCCGTACCTGAGCCGTACCATGAAGACAGACTAGTTGCAGCGAGATTCCAGCAAAAGCAGCAATGGAAAACTTTAAACTGATTTTAACTATACTAGTTAACCTTGAAAAGGAACAATCATTAAAACTGCAATGCTTGCTAAGTTTTGTTTACTATGGCAAAGTAAAAATGTTAACTTAAACCACACACACTATAATGTCCGGACAGTATTAAGGTATAAAAAAAACCTGATCTCAACCCAGCTTACTATCACGATCCTTGTGATGTTAGAACTGCAGATGCATGTGACGTGATGTTGAGATTAATATCGCACATCACCCAGCCGTATAACCTAATAACCTAAGCCATATTTAGAATTAAGCATAAAATGCCCTGCCTTGCATTGTAATGTCATTCAGCAGCAGTATCACTTTTTTGAAGTGCCAAAAGTAAGGTACAATGGAAAAGTGCAATTATACTGGCTGCTGAACATGGCTCTGATGCTCACTCAGACTCATAAAATAAGATCCCAAAGTTAGAGTGTCTTTGACCACATCAGAGCTAGAAGTCCATCACAGAACACCAGAGCTAGGGATGATCTCTCCCGGCTGTAGCCTTTCCCATACGGCTTTATTTGTAACCCTACGGCTCATTTAAAGACCACAAATCCACACTCCAGTATGTGCAGTACCTTTGGGGAGGCCAGAAGCAGGGACTGGGCATGTGCTGGAGCTGACGGTCTCTCCCTGGTTCCTGTCTGCAGGAATAACCACACGAGCAGCTAGGATAAAGGAGAAGGATGACATAACATGCAAGAACAAGAGGGAGTTGGGCAGTTTTTTTTTTAATTAATCTTGGTTTGTTTATCTGCTCCTGAGTCTTTGACTCCCATTAAAGGACCAATGCCCAATTCTGTCATTCATTAATACCCCCTCCCTACTTCTGTACTACCATATTACTTATTAAGATGGGAAAGCAATATGAAAGCTGTACTTTGTGGCCGACCACTTGGGCACATCCTACCTCAAGTTAACACGTGAGACCGGTCCCCACAGCAGCATCTAGGACTGCTGCATTGAGGTATTCTGGCATGCTGATGCAACCTTCCTCATCGGCACTATTCTGCCGCCAGCAGATGGGTCACCTGACTGGGATCACTGATCTCCCCCCCCCAGTTACCATAATCTCTGGCATTTTATAGGTTCACATGAACTGAATAAAGAAAAAAATGAATTAAAAAAAGCTTTTAATCCAATTATAGATATTTTAGGTTTTTTTTCTGCATTTTGCATTTTTTCTTGTGAAATTCCATCCATCCATCCATCTTCCAGCTGCATGTCCTGAATAGGGTCATGGGAAGCAGCTGACACCGATCCCAGGAAGCACTGGGCACAAGGTGGGGCAACAATCTGGATGGCATACCAGTCAATTGCAGGACACACACACACACACACACACACACACACACACACACACACACACACGACTGACAATTTAGAGATGGCATTTCCCCTAGTCATATGCCTTTAGATTGCAGGAGGAAACCAGAGCTGCACATGCTGAAATTACTTTAACGGAATACAGGAAACTGACAGCTGATACTTAAAACAATATTACTCTTAAACAGCTAATATAGTCAGTACTGCTACAATGCGACTATTGCATTCCTAAAAAACCTCATGTTCACTAAAATCGCATACTAAAATACACGTCCTAAGGGGAAAATCAGGTTTAGGGAAATGTGACTCCAACACTTAGTAACTTACACCAAACAAAGAGAATTACATCATTCCATTGGCCAATAATGTAAGTGTATGCATTTTAAATAAGAAATAATAATAATAATACATTAATAAATTGTATCATAGTATCATTGTATCGTCATTGCATCTCTTATGGGTCTTGAGTCTCACAAGAAATGACTAGTAACTTCAACTGAACGTGCAAAACTTGCCAACTTGTCGATTGCCAAAAGTCGGGAGTAGTGAGCCACAGCCACCATGCAGCCAGGCATGAACACAGCACCAACACAGAGAATTACGGTATGTGGAGGGGCGCTGAAGGCAACATGGCTACAGACAAGCCTCCTACGAAAAGCAAATGTAAGTGAATTTTTTTTTTAAAAAAGGCTGGGGTGTGTTTTTATATGATAATTTGCCAAATACCTTCAGATTTTTAGAATATAAGACTTTATCCTGTGCAATGTGTGGATATACATAAACTTTCATTCTTTTACATTTGAAAATCAGTTCGACTGATTCACTTAAAAGGACCAATTGAAAAGAATGATTCATTCATGAATCGGACATCACTATTGTTCACTTGGATAGCTGCTTTAGCGTGCAAGTAGTGTTTCTTGCTAACACCATATCCCATTGTAGTTCACATAGTGCTTTTCTCGCAAACTGAAAATTGTGCAAATTCAGATGCGATTCTTAATTAAAAAAATGAAGATAAGTCTTTACATTCATATATAAAAGGGAAATCTTCAGATATACGGAAGCAATTAGGAAACAAGAAAGTGCTGATCTTTGGGCAAGTCCATTAGAATAACTTAATACAAATACTGTTCCTGCAGACTGAAGACTGTTACTGAAGTCTTAAATCCTTTTAATTGCATTACAGGGAAGAATCTCCATCGGCAGTCATGGCATGATCAATATCGTTCTTGTGCAGATCAGTAGTCTAGCCGAGCCTTCTGTAGCTTTTTCAGCCACTAAATAAATGTGAAACTCGGCAACTTGCCTGTATTCAAAATGGGTTACAACCCCCCCCCCCCCCCAACTACCACCACCACTTTTGGTAAGGGAACAGGGCAAAGTACAACACACCATCTGGCTTCAAGAACAGTAAGAGATGAGACAGATTATGTCACCAGGAGACCTGCCATGCTCACTTCCAAATGCCTGAACTGTGTCCTTAAACCTAGCTGTCAGTCTTGATTTCAGGACATGCTTGGCAAACGCAGCAACACATACAAACAAAACAAACTCATGCTTGTTCATTCCTATTTAATGACTTGCTAGGGCGGAGCAAGTGGAGCTGAGTTATGACATATGAAGAGGAAAAAAAAAAAACAGAAAGCAGATTTTCTGGCATGGACTTGACCTCTGGCCTTCATACAAGCCCTCCCCATTTTTTTGTCATGCTTCAAAACTGTGATTTTACTGAGCCATAAAATTCATAGTCTAAATATGAATTTTGAGAAGTGTGACAAGTACTATTTATATGTAAAAGTTGTCTTGTAAAAGTAACAAAGTACTGGAAATTAAATTACAAACGTTATTTTCTGCCTTCTCATTGCAATCTTCTAAAGTTCCACAGTTCAGTGCTATGCAATAACCCTTTCCATTTGCTCCTCCCATTTTGTCTCTCTCTCAGCCAATCACTTCCTCTGCTGCACCCCAACCCCCCTACCCCCAGACAGTCCTGCAAACACCCCTGCAACCTTTATGGCTTGCAATGTGTCAAAGGTCAGAGATCTGCTATTTCAAACACTACCTCTGGCTCACTGCAGCAGGGTTCCCTGTATGAGCCAGCTATGATGATGAAAAGAGGGGGAAGATGAAGCAGGAACGCAAATGGTCATTAAGGTTGCACACCCTAGGCTAGAAGCATGGCCACTGTATGAGCTTTACATGTAAAACTGCCTTCAGTCTAAAGGCCATTTCAGTGCAGAGCACAGGAGACACAAATTGTCTCTGGTCCGACAATAATTCTAAGGTATTCTACATCACTGAATATTTGGCAGCCCGATCAAAACGTACCTTTCACAGAATGTGCTAAATTTATGATCTGTTGTATGACTAAGCGGTTCCACAAAAAATATCTTCAAAAACCCAGTTGAATTATTTAGTGGACCGTCTCTATGATCCAGTTAGCACCAGATCCTTTCCATACAGATGTAAGACCATAATCCAAGAGTCCTTAAACATCCAAAACATGGTCATATTTTATGCCAAGAGTTTCAAATTAAACGCTAGGAGCATCAGAACAAAGCAGCATGTGCACTCACATGAGCGTCCACTGATGGCTTAACTGGCTAAACCACTGAAATCCCACAGCCTGAAAAAGGGCAGGGCAATGGCATAAGACAGAAACTATGACAAGGAACTGTCTGTACTGCTTAATCTTGGACAGATAAAATGCATTCCCAAATGACGAAAGAAACGTTTTATTCAACTGAGACCTTAGCTGCAAAAGTCAGAGTTTATGGTGCAGCTTGGCCCACACTAACGCGAAGATCGGTAACAGGCCCAATACAGGCCAGATTAATCCACAGCCTTGCACTTCACATGTACTCCTGTAATACGACCTTCTCTCTTGCCCTGGCTGACGACACATCATCATGGGAATTGTTAGGTCAGTTTATGTCTACTCAGGAGGTCACAATGGCTAAGAATTATATTCAGACAGAAGTGTCTCACCAATCACTGCAGTGAACTAGGAAATCAGACAGACACCAAGGAAAAAATGCAATTGATTTAATGAGCAATAATTGCATTATTTATCACTATAAATTCAGTTTTTATGTCTTAATAATTTTTTTCATTTAAATTTCAAATTTAAAAGTAATTCAGCTCAAACTTTTGTAGCCCTTTATGATTATCAATCAAGAACTAGCTTGTGTAAGTCTATTCACATCACGTTCCTCAAGGTCTGAGCACTGCTGATTTTTCAGCCTTCCTTTACCTGTGAGCCGATGTGTGAAGCTACTGTGGCCAATCAGAATCAGTAATTATTAAACTAACTACCTGGGAGAACTGAAAACAAGGCATGGATTTGAAATCGAGGAACAGATTTGAAGTGAGTCTGGAAGTGATACTAGCTTAGGCAGTCTCCTATGTATAAAATACAAACAAGCGCTAATATTTCACAGCTGCACCTTACTAAGAAATACAACAGCAGCTCTCGACAACCCTCTGGCGCCAGTTCAGGAGTGCTAATGGGCAATATGAGGCTTTGAAGCTCATTGTAGTTGTGAATTCTAAGGTATCACTCAAACTTTATTGGTTGCTTGTAGAGATAAATGGCATATTTTAAACCCATCCTATAAAGCAGTGTTTCCCAATCCGGATTGGGAAACACTACTATAGAGGTTTCAAAATGTCATATTTCCCATAACAGCCCCACAGCAACCTACTGTATATCAAAGTCTACACATCGAAAAATGATCACCAAAATACAAATTGGTAACCTGGCATCTCAGCCCGGGCAGTCCCAGACTTGTGCCATGTACATCCTTAGGCACAGGCTCTAGACACAATTCAACCCTGTACTGGAGGAGCTGTATGAAAATCAGGACAAATATGATCATTCTGCAGGTTGTTGTTCCGATCTCTCTTTGCAATTCATTCAACAATTCCACAATCACGAGTTTGGAAATCTTATAACAGAGCCAACTTACTAGTTTGATGTTGGCTATTCACAGTCTAGGAAAGAGAGGGGTACAGTACAGACACGTATTGAGCACATAAACAGTTAAATAGCTCACAAAGCACAACTGCACTCAGCAGGGTAGTCTGTGAAACCAAACCTTTTAAGTTAAGTCTGTCCTTGGGCTCTAAAGGTCCCCTATTACTGTATTCAGGTTTTTATGTGGTCCTTACTGCATTATGCTGAAACAATTCAGAATGCTAAAACACAGTGTGACTTTGATCTTCAGTTTGTTCTATTCTAGAATTCAACTCTTTTTAATCAGTACATTGGCAATCAATCTGAGAGTTTGTTTCCCAAGGTGACAAATGAAGTTCAGTTCTATACCCGCATGTGAAACAATTTATATAGCAACACATTTAAAGTGGTGTACTCTGCCACTTCTCAGCCAGTTCGTATACCTGCATTGGGTGACTGGGAATCAGATTCTTCTTTGTTTAATCATTGATGTTACTGCACAAGAACGTGAGACAGTGAAGAAACTCATACTTTGTTCATTTTAAATGAGTGAGTGGTGTTAATATTTAATTTTCCCTGATGAAACTCTGCTTAGAGTATCTGTAAAGAGGTTCCTGTTGTCTTTGGGGCCTGGCACCGATCCAGGTAATTGCCTTCAGTTGGGAAGTCTAAAACCTTGATGGAGTAATTGGATTAACGAGTCACTGGCCTCTCCCCAAATCCACCTTGCGTCTTCAGATCTACTGTAAGAATACCAAGGGAGGGACTGGACAGGAAAAGGGGAAAGTCCAGCTGTAGCGAAGCTTTAGGGGACATGAAGGCTAAATGGTGAGAAAACCAAGTGAAAGTAGTCATTGTTCTGAATGAGAAACAGAAAAAAGACCATTTTAATAATATACACTATTTTCTGGAAAAAAAAAAAGTGGTTCATCTGGCACTTTCTGGATCCATTCTCCCTACGACACAAGAACACACATTTAACTGGCCGGAAGAGCTACCATGGGAATTACCCAATAAAAAATGTCAATCTGTGGAAGCTGAATGATGACACAAATAACACAGAAGAGTGTGGCTAAAGAGAACTGGGGACTCTCCCATCACCAGGAGATACACGTACCGCACCTACAGAAATCAGTCGCAGGCAAATGAGAGGCTCAAAGCTTTTCGCCAAGGCATTTAGGTGTTGGCAGTCACCTTGAGGTGAGTCAGGTTGGCAAAGGGCTGCAGACTAGTTGGCAATAACTGATTACCAAACTGCTACAGTCCAAGAATCAAGTGACAATATCTGCGCAATTACCCTTTCCTGCTTTTTATTCTTCTGCAAAAATCCTCTGACCCCTGCCAAAGAACAACATGGGGACCCAAATCTGCTGTAAACTGTGGGAAAGGACTATAAACATAAGGATTAAGGGGGATACAAAAACAGATGCTCTGGAAAAAAAATGCTGTCTAGAGCTGCTGAACTGCAGAACATGCTCAGCTGTATCTGCAAGCTGTGCTGCTTCCTTTCATCCAGTCACCAACAAATTTTCCAAAATCCATTGTCTTTGGATGTCAGGAACTGAGGGTTTTACGAGCCATATATCCCTTACAGTGAACCAGTGATAGGCTTGGATGTGACAGCGGGAGCTTGTCATCCAGCTCTAAGTTAACAACGCATTAAAAATGCTACATCTTTCCGCTTCGCCGTTTTTTTAACGCCAGTGTAAATGATCGCAGTGTCCAATTCCGACGTCAGCAGAAGTAAGCAAGCAGGATTCTTGCTCCTGCCATACCATTCAGCCAAACACAGCAGAAGTGAGCCAAAAGTTGTTCCAAAGTCCATTCTATTAGTCGCCATTAAATATAGAACAACAAGAACAATACTGGTGACCATTTCAGGTCTAATGATATCACTAGTGACATTGCCGTTAGGCTAGTTTAGGGTTGGCTTACAGAGACCTGACCTTTTCTTGAACCCAGCTATCTGTGTCTGAGAAGGACTTGGTTTGTGACCTCTGATTTCAAGATCCTCAGAAATACAAAAGGTGTCGTATCACCATGGTCCTTGTTCCCACAATTCCCTGGGTCTCCTGTGGACAGTAGGAACTAAAGAAAATAGTCAAAAGTATGTTTTTTGCTATATGAAGATGCACACTACAATTTAACCTTGACAAAAATGTCAAACTGTGTTTGTTAAGTGAACAAACAATAATTCAATGCTGCAATAATATGAGTAGCGTTCGTACATGGATCTATACGATTCTGCTGCGCTTTATTGCACAAATACCAAGTATTATGTAAAAACTGACACTCTGACGTTTTCTACTGAAGAATCTCATTAATGTCCCATATGAACCTAATGCACACTGCTGCAGGCATAATACTGATGGGAATGATTGTGCAATATATCTGCTTACCCTAAACTTCATTCATAAGATTTTACAAGGAAAAACACACAACCCCTAAAAATAGCATTACAGTAATATACAGGAAGGTATTTCTAAAGTTAGCTATCGCTTAGATTTGCCATGAGACAAACAACTTTAAATCAATAAAAATAAATCCTACAAATATAAAAAACAATAAAAACATATCAGCGCGAGAGTGGGAAGCGAGCTATAGGGACCACAGGGTGCTCAAATAAGCCACAGATATAGGTTGGACATCTGCAGGAGAGAGAGATCGGTCTTCCCCTGAAAACCACAAGTTCTACAAAGACTGAAACTGCTGCTATTCAGCTCCATTTGAGGAATTATTACCTTATGATTGACCATTTATTTTCATGCATTAATTAAAATCGATACCTAGTGTTTTTGAGAATGCCAGGGCCATACACATTGCGACAATGGCAACCTTCTACAAACATTAGGGCTGGGCAATTAATCAAAAATGAATCAAAACCGACATCCGGACCCTCTAACCGACGTAATCTTGGCCATGTAGGTTACGTCGTTTTTTTTTTTTTTTTTTTTATTCTGTTAATACTTTGCCCCAGTGTGTGTTCATGTCCTGTCCCCTTAAAAACATACTACCGCGTGTGTTGTCACGTGACCCTGCCCCGTCCAGTCTGCGACATGGAAGCAGCATGGAGGAGAATCAAACACCGAACTGACTGAGCAACTCCGGCAGCTTGTACAAAAAAAAACAGCAGTGTCCGTCGTTTGGACACATTATGGCTTTAGTGAAGATGATATCAAACCAAAAGAGGTCAGATGTAAATACTGCGAAAAAAAACAGTTTTGGGTGTTTTTTTTGTTGTTTTTTTTTTTTTTTTTTACACATAACAAATGGAAAACTATTTTTTTTTACTTGCCTACTTCACCTTGCGGTAACCCATCTGCTTCTAGCTGGCTAGCTACCTGAGGCTAATGCTGCGTGCACAGAAAATATGACGAAAAAAAGAAAATCATTTTCTCTCAATGTCAAATATAGACTTGTTGAAGCTTATGATAAACTGGCAAAAACGAGCCAATGAGATGCAGTAGTAAAACTACAATAAGCTATATTTTATGTACAGTACTGTATTATAGCATATCTGAATTATACACATTTCAATAATTAATTTGTACAGTACTTTAATTTGAAAAGCTTTAGAAACAGCTGTACTGTATTTTGAAAGTCGATAAAATTCAGTAAATAGCGACGCTGTCCATTTTATTACCTTATATTCGTGTAATAAAAATACCAATGTCAATTAGAAGGTAATCTGCCTGAGACAAAGAAAAAACAATCAGTTATAATGATCATCCGCTTATAGCGATCAATTTCACCCAGACAGACATGATCACTATAAACGGTTTGTTTGCAAGAAATGCAAACTATGTATCTACTTTTTAGGGAACTTACTTTTTACATTAAAACTAAAATGTCACCTTTTTCATAAGATGTTTTTCATTTCAAGCAATTTGTGCTTTGATTTCAGTTGTTCGAAATATTCAATGAATAACCATAAATAGTTCATCTGTGTGTGTTTCCTTTCAATTATTTTAAAATCTTAAAGATATACAGTCTTTCATTAAAAAAATATCCCAGCTTAAATAGTTGACCATATTTACCACACAAACTTTGTCAATGAAACATGAGGGCAATAAAACAAACAAAAACAAAATAATCATTCATTAATCGTAATTGAGGTAAAATGTTCAGTTAATCGTGACATTGATTTGAGGTCATATCGCCCAGCCCTAACAAACATTGTCCTCTTCCCCCTTTCTTTCTGATGCACACCTTTGATGGAGGAGAAACTTGACATACTAATAGGGAACAACTATAGTTATCACTCTGTGTACCAGTGGTGGAGCCTCAAAGCCGTGTAATAAGATGCAGCAAGCAGCATAAGAGTAAAAAAGTAAAAATTCCTTAACATTCTGCGGCCGAACAGCTCTACTTCTTCATTATCAGCTGTTCAGGTGTACTCTACACTTAATCTCCAATTAAATTAATTATAAAACAATAATTATGAGGATTTTACCAATTGTGAAAACTTGCTAAATTGACCCTATTTAAAGCCTAAGTTAATTAGTCCATTCAAGACGAGCCAGATTACATTAATCATAGCATCTTTAGGCACGCGGCTGGAGATCAGTTGGCATGTTGATATCAGATATCACACAAACTCAGCATTTCTGGAGCAGTACAACTTATTGGCTCATGCATTAATAATAATATGAGTAATAATAATAATAATAATAATAATAATAATAATAATAATAATAATAATAAGCCATCCGTTTTCCAAGCACTTATCCAGTACAGGATCACCAAGTTCTTAATACACCCGGGAGCACAGGCACCGCTCCCTTTTGTCTCTCAATGTTGAGAAGGCCACTGACACACCAGACAAAGGAACCTGAACCCTAGGCTGCACTACTAGACTAAAGTAGTCACCCAAACAAACAAAAACAAGACCACGTAAACTATCGGGGTTAATGTGGTAACTGTATCACATGATTTCAAGACAGTCTATGTTGTCTTAATTTTTAATAAGAAATATCTAAAAGGTCAAGTAAGTCTCCGATTAGTCAAGGGCAAATAGGAAGACGATGGCAAAAAAAGCTATACAGTGTGGCTGGGCCAATATTGGCCTTGCATTCCACAACTCTCAAGCTCATTTTTTCAAAAACATAGCAAATCTAGATCCTTATGCTAAGGAGTAGTGCCAACACTCATACAAAACAAAATTCAAAATTCACCCAAACCAAAACTCAAAACACAACCACACAATAAAAAAATGCAGAGATACCACCCCTGAAAATGAAAAAAAAAATTATAGAACCTCAAACCCGATGAAGTTCAAAGCATGTTCTTGTGTCAAAGGATCACTGGGCTGTCTGGGTCAATTTGCAGTGATTACCGTATGCTTTGACAACGAAAACACATCGACCCTGGTAACAACCAACCACACTTTAAATTTTGTCCTTTATCATCATATCAAATTTGTAAAAGCACCCTCTGCTTGAGAACATCCCATGCATGAATATGGTTCTTAAAACTCATAATTCCTTGTATAATCTGATTTAATCTTACTTGTATACAATACTCACTGCATAAAACCATAGCTAGGAACTTACAGAATATACCCAGTTAACTAAATACAAAACCTACGACTCAAAGACAAAGTAAGGCATGGGATGCTATATTATAACTTCTTCACCAATATTTTGGATTTTCATCATTCTCACCTAGATGTACCCACAAGGCCTAATGTAAATAGAACAGAGAAATCATAATAATCCATATTA
>JAAGVU020000044.1:13228765-13245385 GCA_011763525.2 Mormyrus iriodes | reverse complement strand
GAATCCTATGAATACAGTCACATGATCAATCTTCCAGGATACTTGGACAAAAGCCTCAGTGAAAAAAGAAATCCTAAAAAGGGATTCCCTATGCCACAATCCACGAATGGGCATTTTGGCCTGTGTAAAACACTCAAAACTCGAAACCGTGAGGAACCACCTACAAACGCCCTGAGTTCAGGAGATACTGGCATAGCAAGCTGGGCAAAGGCACTGGGGTATTTTCTCCAGTCATGATGTCAGGGCAGACTTAACCTGCCTGCCTGCAACTGCATTTATGATCTAATGGCAAAAAGCTCATCCTGTATCCTGTAGGTGATGCAAACGTATTAACAAATCAGGCCTAACTCATCAAAAACATAACATTCATCAAGGACAATGAGAGGGAATTTAGCTTATCCTGCTTTCCATTTTCTAGCCACTTGTTCTATTCAGGGTTCCGGGGGGGGTTAAGTCAGAAATCTAGTATATCTAGTCATTATCAATATTTCCCCTGACTATCACAAAGGAGAAACATTTACAAGTTCAGGATCAAAATACTAGATATTTTGTATAATCAAAATACTAAAGCTTGCCCAAATTTTCTAATACAGCAGAAAGAAGCAGTTTTCTGGAAATGTCACATTAACAGATAAATTACTATGACTGAATGCTCAAATAATACAATTATCAATCCACTATCAAACTGGGAGCTACTACAGTCCTGCCAACCACAGTTTTAAAAGTAACACAGCATATACACGATGGCATTCCAATTGCATGTTCTAGAAGAACAATGCCATCATAATTACAATACACAAAACGGTTAAAATAATAGCTGACAACCTCTGCGCACCTAACATGCGTTTGGCAGACAAGAACCTGCAGCTAGATATGTGCACTAAATTAAATAATGTGATGCCACATTTGGAGTCAGGCCAAACCAAACCAAAAGGTGTCACTTCTGTGGTGGTGGGGATGACAAATATAAAGTAACACAGACATTCACTGAAAATATCAGCCCAGAGTGGCTTTAAAGGATGCCAACTGAACAAAACTGACTGCTTTAGACCCTGTTTGCATGTCATCTGAAACATTATTTAATACAGAAATTTAAAACTTGACACACTTAAGCCTAATATCTAGTATTCATACCGACTCTATGTTTACAATCATTGACACATTTGGCCAAGTTCTCCTAATCAACTAAGAGAAGGTGGAAAATCTATTGAAACTAAAAAGGCAGAGATGGATAAGGAGTGAGACCACTTTCAAAACAAAAATGATGGACAGTAAAATGCAATAAACGTTTTTCATTCTGACTCATTTGCAGCCCCTTTGTTGCTTCTAAATATTGCTCTGTTTCCTGCCATTTTAATGAATTTCTAAAGTCGGACAGTTATAGAAATAAACGGAATGAAAGTAAAAAGTGCATCTATTTGGTAGCGTAACACATTACCAAAGAGATATATGCAAATATGGCACTCTAATGGCATAAACAAAATAAGATCTTAATTTTTGAACTTGCAAAAACAAATGAATGAAAAACACCTGACATTGAATTACCACGTGTGGTGGATTGGAGAAATTCATCCAAATGTCAAATCATCCATCCATCATTCATCCAAATGTCAATCTGTCATTTGGTCCATCAAAAGAGTTGGATTTTTAAAGTCAGCTCAAACAAGAATAACTCTCCCACAGACACCAAACATTCCTTAAATTCATGTCAAAGCGAAATTAAATTACGTTAATATGCACTGAAAGGCTAGGGGGAAGCAAAGTACTTCAGTCCCCATGTGTCAACAGTTTACTCACTGCAGCAGAGGTGCATCAAAAAGGCGCATAACGGGGACCGCGTTATTAATCGCAGAGGCAGTGCCTTGAAGACATATCAACACGCTCACGCAAGAAAATCCATTTAGCAAGACATTAACCACACACGGTCTGATCTCCAGCGCCCCAGTCACATCTCAAATGCACTCTGATACCAGGATAGCGTGCTAGCTAACCGGTTACCCAACCCAGCCAGCCACAGCTTTAAGCACACTTAACGCGCAAAGGCATCGCAAAACTACCGGGGAAAGAAGGCGCTTCACGAACAGGCAACACTTTACCGTGGCCAGTGGGGTTTCTTTTCTGCAATCCGGCATATTTGTTAGCGTCGAGGACTAGAAATGAGGAACTGTCATATTTGTAACTGTCAGGCATAACTTCTTTTTTCGTTCGCTCTCTACACCTTTTCCCTCCATACAGGCTCTCGCGGCGTGTCACAGGACGACGGCGGCGCCCGTTAATGTTGCCGCGTGACCGGGTGGCTATGCCGCCGCGGGCTCGCGGGGTCACACGGCGCGCGGAATCTCACAGACGCCGAGGTGGCTCGCCGCAGCCGCGCGCGCCTCCAGCCGGTGCCTCTCCGTCTCTGAACTGAGTGAACTTCTCCTCAACTTCGTGCCATTCGCGAAGTTGCCAGGGCGAATAAAACTGCGCGACGGAACCCACAGAAGCCATCTCTGGCCACCACCACTACGAAATAAAGTCTCCGTTTAGTTTAGACGGGCTGTCCCTTAGCTGACAGCCGGAGCGCAGCTAGCCAAGCTAACAGCTACAGTCACCGTCCTTAGCCTGTTGATCCACTCTACAGACACCAGCAACAGCCCCTGTCACCTAAACCAAGCCTGATGCATCAAACGGTTAGTGCTACGGTATGGTAGTACCGGTCATGACAGGGCGACAGCTTATAAATTTTCACAACTTGTCGAAATCACAAGCGCCCGTCCACTGTCGGAAAGTATCGGGGCGCACAGACGCACCGCGGGGGGGGGGGGTCATCCGCCAGCGGCCAGTTTGTTTACGGAGCAGTTTCCCCCCCCTTAATGCGCTTTCGCAACATGAGCGAAAGCGACTGCGGGACTCGTCCGCCGCGCCAATAAAACGCTGCACTTACTTCCACAGGTCTGTAGTTCTCGGCGTCTTCCAGCATAAAAGTGCAGGGGGGGGGAGAGAGATAAAAGCTCTAAAATGCTCCAACGAGCCCAGAGTAGCGCCCCTGCCCTCTGTCTTCTTTTCTGCCAGTCAGTTAGCTGCGCAGTTTTCTCATTTGCTCTCTTTCGCTCATCGGTTTCTATCCCTCTCTCTCGCTCCCTCTCTCTCTATCTGTCTATGTACAACCGCCCACTTCCGGCTCTTTGCTAGTGACAGAGCGTTTCGTGCCATAATGTCGAGTTCGCTCGCAACCAGCAGCATCTCGGTCCGTGTTCCCAGTCTGGACCTTGGTGCTTGCATCGATCCTCCACCCTTCGTTTGCTATGTCTTAAAAAGTACTATTTGCCGCACCTACACCGTCCTTTTCATTTTCACCACCTTTACAAGAGCGGCAATAGATAGTGATAATTTCACGTTCATCTTAATTTATTACAAGTTGCACCACACCAGCGATTCTTAAAACCTAAAATATATATAAGTTTTAAAAAAGTATGTGTCAGTGGCGGTAGAAGTTCTTCTGGCGCCCTAGGCAAGCTACAGTCCAATTTCACCCTGTACAGGGGGTGGAGACGGTAAAAGTTGTCGGGGGAGGGGAGTACCAGTGGTTTGCCAAGTCGGCGTTACTTTAGAAGATGCCGCTATGGGTAATTGCCCATCTTGCCCTTGCCAGGATTCGCCACGGCCTTATATAACTCGGAAAGGTGCATATGCAAATTATTACAACTCAATTTATCTTTTTGTATAATTAATATACAGAAAAAAGCAATGGTCATATGCAGGACTGGACTGGCCATCTGGCATAACGGGAGTTTTTAAGGGCCGATTATTAATCCCAGTCCAGAACTAGTAACACCGTCGTAGGAAAAATTGTGATACTGGAGGGGGCACAACTTAATAATTTAAATACAACAACCCCTTACTAAGCCTTTGCTTGGTCACATGTTCATAAGTGTAGTGCAGACAAGACAAAAACAAGTATAGCCTATATAAGTAATAACTTTAAAATGTGTCTAATTGGAAGTATATTCATTTCTTAAATTGCTATACTATGTTAAATTAATCTTTATACCAAAATAGGGCAAAGCAACTACTGGACCTTCCTGATAGAATCTTCCATAAGACGTTCTTCTGTACGTTCTTTCCCTGGTCATGTGTTCAGTAAATTAAAAGCTGGTCCATTAGGCCTATATTTTAAAGCATTCTTGTTATGTAGTGCACTGTAGCACATATTTATATAATCGAGATAATGTATTCCAAGATGCAATGCTGTTGTACCTTTCAGTAATTAACAAATAATAAAGATGGTGATACACACTGCGTACGGTATCACTTGGTAATCTGCTCTACCCTTAAGCATTCATTAAGCAAGAGGGACTTACATGCAGTTCCGATCTTTGCATTAGAATTAGGCTCTCAGCCTCCATGACGATATAGGATGTCTTGGTATTGCACCCAATATTGGTTTTGAAACTTTTTTAGTGTATCCGATACATATTTTGTTGCAATTTAGAAACGCATTACTTATATCCGTAGTCTTTTTGATAAGGTTATGTGCCAATGGTATTTCATTTCGAACCTTTAAAACGTGTGAAAAAATTAAGTTATCCCAGTGACAATTTCTCACTTACCGTTACATCCGTTAATTAAGCAGACGATTTAACTATTGGTAATGTGTAGTATTAGGCAACATGCTGGCGCGCTGCTGCGAACACGGAGCAGTATTTTCATCATTGTGCTTGCTCCTTTTTTTATAAAACAGTCGAGGAAGGTTTTCTTATACATTTCAGCGTCCTTGATGAAATAATGGTATAATGCAGCAGTACGGATAAATACTACATTTGACGCAGTTCAGATTCATGCATCTCATGCAAAATATAAATAAATAAAATTCGGGAAAAAATGAAAGCCTTATCACGGGTACAGGCAGCGATAGCGGCTGGATCTCTGTTTTTGAATACTTTATTCTACTAGCCATTCTTATTTTCAGGTCTTGCCACCTACTCGGCCATCCATTCATCCATCCCTAACTGCTTCTACATGCACGGTGTTACACCGCAGTTTACTTGTGCTATTTTAGGCCTGTTGATGTTCTTGTAATGAATTATTATTATTGCTTTTTTAATTAACTGTTATTCGGTTCCTTACACCTCTTTCCAGCTATCTGAATCTCCGAAGAATCGCAATTTCGTTTTATGTGTGTGAGATGACAATAATGTGACTTGACTTCCCCTGCACTGTGTCGCTTTGAGCCAATGGTGCATTTCAACACAAGGCAGAGGAAAATCCGAAATAGGATGACAGTTCTTACGCTGTATACAAATTAAATCAGGAGCTTATGAGTGCTACTACATTAAAGAATTGATATTGCTAAATGTACTCTATCCATCCATCTGCTTGCCACAAATAACGCCAATTATCCTATTCGATCGATTGCGCCCAGAACAACAATCAAATTAATCGGCCTATCAGACTTTGCTCTGACCCCAGTTTAGCGGTAGCCGCCTCATTACAGTCTCTCACGCATCAACATCTTAATCTATTCACGTTAGAACTGAGAAATTCCACGCAGTGGCCGCACTTAATTAAACCGGCCTGGATAATATGCTTGCTGAATAAATATCCACAATTAATGTCAAACCAATCACACTGATCACTTTATATTAGTCTTGATATGCCACACTTGTATTTGTTGAGGAATACCCGTAAGTATAAAAGAAGTTTGTGTTCATCTTTCATGTTTAATTAATTTTTTTTAGCATGGCAGAAAACTACACAGACCTACATTTTTCAGGTAAAAAAAGAATACTCTGCATACGATGTTCCTTAACTCTTATACCATCTTAAGTTTTTATTTGACGCTTAATTCAGCCGCAAACTCAATCAAGGCTAATCAAGTAAAACCAGTAGAAATTAAATCCAGTACACCCTCTAGCGTCCCAGGTCTGGAATCGACTGTCTTTTATTCCCCTTGGTAATTAAACACAGTTGGAAAACTTTTGAAAAGTGATTATGATTTTAATTTAAGACATTAACATCGCCCTCAGAAAACCTTGCGTCACGCTGGAGCATGGCGACACCTGGTGGCCATGGTGCTACGACTCCCCGGGTACATTTTAATGGTGACAGGGTATATGGAATGTTGACACACGGCAGTAGACTAAAAGGCATTTACTTTCCCCTTTGGATCATAATAACATTATAGGTCTTGTTATTATGGAAATGAATAGGCAATTTGCTATATTTATTATCATTAATTGCTGAATTACTTTATATGACTCATATATCCCCGCGACCCATATGGAATAAGCGGTTATGGAAAATGGATGGATGGATGGACTCATATATATCATGATTACTTCTACAATAACAATTCGCAATCTCGGCTCTGTGTAACAGGGTTGCTAACTAACGCGTCTGGCGTGACACTCAGGCTTTCAGACTGTCACGCTCACGCAAGAAATCTTACGGCAAATCTATATTATTCAATTATAAACCTAAAACTGGTTACATCAAAAGTGTTGGGGTTGTTTGCAAACCCTTCAGACTATTTACAAGGTAATAAAACTGTTACATACATGTAAATGAGTGTGCAGACTTGTCTCGAATTTAAAATCTCACACCAGCCAGCTGATCAAAGTTGACATCTGTGATGTAAATTAGGAAATCTTGACTTAAAGCATAATTTTCACAATAAAGATATTGGTTTATTGATCAGTGAGTGTAAAGGATGCCGAACATCAGCCATTGCCGTTAGAGAGGAGGGTATGCTAGAGGCAACCAGCTATATGTTTAAATCCTGCTGCTGGAAATCTACTGAAATCAGTCTTTTGGAGAAACAGCAAGAGGGATTGTGTGAGTGTTGTTGCCTAGGTGACTGGTTGCCTTCGTCCTCTCTGACCTTTGTAGACTGAAGTTACTCAAGTCATCTGTTCCTGTGCGTGGAAGGAAGGTGTGCTTGGAGAACCCTCCCTGTTTCATGATATGTATTAATATTAGTTTCATATAAGGGACAGGGGCTTGCTTTTTGATATTTGTAACTAGTCCATCAAGAATAGTTCCCAAAAATATCATAAGTGCCCACTTAACTTCTACCATCCATCTAACCCAGGGGTGGCCAAGGTTATCCCAAAAACCTACAAACCCACTGGCCCTTTGCAGATAAGATTGGCCACCCCTGATCTAACCTTAACATAGTCCTCCCTGGTAGGGTGATCACCTAATCTGTCAGGGGGGGACACTATGAGCTACTTCAGGTTTTCCAAACTACTTTAAAACTGAAAGGCTCCTGTACTTGGCTAATCAGTTCAATTCTTCTTGTGCTTTTACTGGTTTGTTTACTTGATTGAAAGACTCATCCAGCTGTTTCACATTCATTTAGTGATATGCATGATTATAGGAGACTGACCAATCAGCACACAGCAAGAACTTAGTGGTAAAGTGAAATCCAGCTCTTTTTAGTTGAAATAGTAGTTTACAAACCCTGTCCTAGCTCATAGTGTTCCCCAGCAATGGATTAGGTGGTCACCCTACACCCTGCTGATGAATATCTTTTCATGAGGCCAGATTTTTTAAAAGTATATAATAATGCAAAGAGAGAGAGAGAGAAACCTTAACATTTTCTGAGAAAGCACAGAAGAGTTCAGTTAAACCATGTAAGAAAAATCATGTTAACAGTTTTGCATATTTGACTTGAGGTAAGCCCAAAAATATTACGATCAATAGTATCAAAATCCTGCTGAAAATGCACTGAGATGATATCTTTCCTTCCCATCAGCCCTTGCTCTCAGTAGGCACTGTGCGCCGTGTTCCTCTCCCCAGGCAATGTACTCACAACAAATTGATCTCCCCCGCCTGACTGGAAGGCAGAGAGGTAGGAGGCGCCTCGGTTGTTTCCTGCAGAGAATGAGTCAGTATCTGTTGAGCTTAAGTGCCTCTTCGTGGACACGCCTACTCAACTGCACCGTGGAAGTGACTGCTTCTCTCTTAAAAATCAGCTCAGTGCAGAACTTGTAGCTGAAGAAGAAATGCCTTTGGGTGATGGACACGGTATTCCAGAATTGTCCCGAGACCTCACGTTGACAAATTCTACTAATTTTTTATTCATTTATTTTTTGCATGAGATGCATGAATCTGAACTGTATTGGCAGATGCTGTGCAGCATCTGTTGGTAAAATGTAATACCATACATACATGATAATGTATGTGATACATACGTTATCCTTACTCCTAATGATATCAAGGTAGGTGAGGTTGAAGAATGTGTTGTAATACGTCTCGCTCTTGTTTAGGAATGGGATATGAATGGATAAGCCTATCTCTAATCCAGTGCTTTCAACCTTGGGATGTTGGTGTTTTGGATACAAGCCTATCACATACAGGATATTTTTTGTTAACTGTCAAATTTGTTGGAGGTCAAGAAATGGAGAACGTGCAGAAATCATGCTCACAATGGCCATAAAATGAGCCCCCTTAGGAAACACCACTGTTAATGTCAAATATCCATCCTAAAGAACATACAGCAACTGTCAGCTTAACTCGTGTTTATTAAGAAACTACTTGTTTCAAAAGGCATTAATAAAAGTAAGAGGGCATTAACAGGTTCTTTTGAAAGCTAAAGCCGTGCGCTTGCTGTTTACTTCTTAAAGCTTTGGACGGTAGGCGAAATTTGTGAATCTGGTGGAAAAAAGCAATGTCAAACGTTTATCGTTTGGGGAATTCTGTTCGAAACCACACCAAAGTGATATTAGCCCATACTGAAAACTCATATTTGTTTTATTCTGCAATTGGAAAGGAAACTGTGCAATGACTTAAACAAAGAAAGATTTTGAGGCACACCCATTAAAAAACCGCTTACAGCAGTACATGGGACAGCAGGAAAAAACATTGTAATAAAACAGTGAAAACATGCTCTCATCTCATCACTCTCATCATTACAATGTGAAAATCATATGCAGGGCATTAAATACAGAACAATCAGTACAAATAATTGATTTTCTCTGTACCCTTCACACCTGTTTCAGCCCAGACCCGGACCAGTGCTGGGCATATGAATGGGATGATGCTATGGGTGTCTATGTTGGTAATCCCAACGAAAGTAATCAAAAGCACCAACAACACCAAAACGACACTGGAAAAAAAAAAAACATTCAAACATAGAAAGCCTGATGGATTACATATGAATTTGCTGCATAAGGACACAGCAAAAAAAAATTGTGCAGCATCATTGACCCTAACGGTAAATATCATGCTCTACTCTAGTCGTCTACCTTTAAAAACATTTACAGTAAACTACATGCTATATTAAAAACTTGTCCATACATTTGTGTTAGGACAACAGGCAGTGTTACCATTCACTGTAAAACTGATCTTTACTACACATATTTTTCCCATTACAGTACCTCAAAGAGAATCCATCATCACTCTTCAATTCTGGTTACCAAAAGGTTCTTTAAGCCCTGGTCATTTTCAACAGTGACTGGTCAACATGAGTCAGGACAAGTGCACTGACAGCTACAGTGCTCCACAAAAACAATTTAAAAAGTGCTAATGGTCAAAGAATAAATTGCAATAGTGAGCTTCACCACTGGTAGCCGTCCAAAGATGGGTTTCTATACTGTTTAAAGCAGTATTTCTCAAATTGGTCCTGCCGGGAGCTGGAAGGGAGCAAAAACGTGGACTAGCTGAGGGTCCCCGAGAACCGGGTTGAGAGACACTGGTTTAAAGCATAACCCATGGATTAAATATTAGTATAAATAAAAAAAAATTTTTAAAGATGTTAAGTACAAGAAGGTTGTGGGTGCACGCATGTGCTCCTCACATTGGGGAGGCGACGTCGGAGCTGAGTTCCATGTCCAGAGTAAGGGATTCTACATAAAAACAAAAATACAAAGACTCACTGTTGGAAAAAAGTGAAACCACATGCATGAAGTGAAAACCAGATCATAAACCTAGAATGTTTCCTTGCAGAAAAGAGGTGTTCTACGCTGTGTTTCAAATTTGGTTCAGGAATAAAAGGATATTCACAAAGTACTTTAGCTGGATCTGACTAGGAGTGTATGAATGCAGGTATTTCTGACTAGGAGTATATGAATGCAGGTATTGCAAAAGCAAAAACAGCACACCTTTCAGTAAAAGGAAGACTTTTTGCATCAAATAATATATTGCAAATGCATAAAATATTATTCACCACTGATCTTAAGTGTTAAAGTACTCCAACCTCTTCAGAGTCTGCTGAGACTCAGCCATAGTACTTTGAAAAGACATATTACATTACACCACTAGCATAAGCTGATGAAGAACCAAGTATCATGGTTGCACGTAATTTCTTTGTAAAATGGAATTACAAGTTGAGGTTTACAAGATGTTATAATTTCAAAAATATATAGACTTTAACTATAGAAAATAAGAAAGAGTACCTTTTTGTTCTGTTGCTATAATTCATTAATAGTTTTAACCTTAAATGAGTATTAAAAATTGTTAAGAAAAAAACATTTTGAATTCCCTGCCCACAATAAAAAGCCTTAAATGATGATCATTGCAGCATTGGCCCAAAAATGGTGCACTCAAAGATTCCTGGTTGGATGAGTAAGTGCAGAGATGAGATTTTACAATCAAAAATGCTTTAAATAATAAAGTCTTACCCATTGGCCCTGGGTTGGCTTCGTTCCCCTCGTTGTGCATCAGCGAATCCAGGGTCCGGGGTGACATGAGGAGAAGGTCACTGGTGTTACCTGAATTAGTGCTACAACAAACCAAACAGTGAAATGAGACCCATTAACACACACTTTACACCCACTTGCATACATGTACAGACATACATCCAAGTTTCTCAGTCATAACAAATTTCTCATTATATTTTTGTCATCTATCAGTGCTAAGAGGCTCACTGAGAAGTTGATCGACATTCAGCGTTCTGCCAGTTGCTCCAGGTCAGTGCTAATGTTACTTGACAACTGCCATTATATTCCAATGAGCAACATTTTCAGACCCAGCTTGGAAGCAGACTGCCACTCAGGAAATACTACTGGCAATGAATAAATGATTCTTCATTCCAATATAACATTGGATCACAAATTCTTTTTTTTTTTCATTCTTTAGGCAGAGGGATATATAATGTAGGCTGAGGATTAATAAGACTGCTATTAGCTTTGAACAACCAGAGAAGGCTGAACATTGGGGATATATTATTGCTTCATTACAAGCTGGGCACCAGCTCCCTGAGAAAATGGATTGGTCACGCTCAACATTCGAGCTTCAGAAACCAGACCAGACTACTCTATTCAGCTGTGATATTATCAATAAGGTTGCACAGTATGAGGAAAGGAATTGATGTGGAAAAGAAATGTACTTGAAGGAGTAGGAGAGACACTGATTTACTTGGAGCCCGTTGAATTTTAACAAATACGCGCCCTTAGAGCAATCGTTAAGCTCAGTCAGTCCTAGGAGCACAGAGCACAGAGCAGATTTTTCAAACTGACAGCACTGTGCCACAAGTCCGCAAAGACCTTGCAGAGGAGAGTGTACCCTGAAGCTAACGGCAATGCCAGTTTACTCTGGTTTGTTTTTTCTTCTTTCCATCCAACAGAGAACATCTGTAAAAGGAGCCAAAGGGCAGCAGGGCAGATCAAAACGCCCGATTCAAACACACACACAGGGTTCAAATGAGACTGTGATCTGTTTTCTGCTATCGCCTGAAGCAGAATTGGCAAGGACACGTACGTCTGAAAACGCGAAACGCTAACTTCTGCCGAAAGCATGATTAGAGAGGGAACGCACACTCCGACAGCAATATGAGCAGAGATGTCAGAGAAGTAGGTGCGTTTTGAAAATATACGTGGCCATGCAAATCAGCGCTTAATAAGATTGCTCATTGTATGATTGTGCTTGCATATGTTCTTTGATGGATTCACAGCTCATACCAGGTGTCCCCGGCCTCATAACCTGTGCACCCTGGGACAGTTTCTTGGTTCACTGTAACCCTGAACTGGAAAAGTGGTTATGGAACATGGACGGTTAAGTAAGGAAGTAAGTTACTTATTTAGACAGTCAAAAGGTATATTTAAAGCTATTTATCCGGATAGTACCTGCACTTTTGCTCAGAACAAAAAACACAATTTAGCATTAGATCACATGTAAACTGATAGTACCATAATAAAAACTAGTAAGAATTTCTTCAGTTCAAGAAGTTACTGATGTCCTACTGGGTGGCTAAAAGAACACAGCTTCAGTTCCCAGACCTCTGCTCAGGGGCTCCCCAAGCCATCGTATATATTAAATTTCACCACCAGATCTCTTCATTGATTAAATAAATTAGTTTAAAAAGTCAATGAGAAATTGATTACCTATACGGTGTGCTAGTGGTTGAGTCAAAAAATACATTGGTGTATTGGACGGTTGCTGAAAAGACTGCAGCCAATTTAGTCGAAGTTTTGAAATAGCTACGCTAACAGACTTTGACAGGCATAATTTCATAGTTTTACACCAACAGGAAAATCAGTTAAACATCATTTTCCTTGGCCTAAGACTTTTGCACAGTGCTGTATGTGAAGTACCTCACAGGATATAAAACAATCATAATGAAACATCAATAAAATGCCCGTCAGCGCACAAAAAAGGTTTCAGACACCATTTAAAAGAGCCCACACTGCTGGCTGGGCTAATGTCCACAGCCAGACTGTTCAACAGCCTTGGGGCAATAACCACAAAAGATTTGTCACCCCAGTCTTAAACTTGACCCTCGGGATAACATGAAGTCTCTGATTAGCAGACATGAGTGCCCTGTTTGCTGACTATGGGGTCAAAAGGTCATGGATATGAGTTGGTGCTTGACTGTAAAGAGCTTTATATGCAAATAAATAATTTTCTTAAATTAAACTCTGTCCTATATTTATTTTACTGGGAGCCAGTGTAGAGAAGCCAATATATGCTCTGTAGGAGCTTAATAGTCTAGCGCCATGATTGGATATATAATCAACATAAATCTACAATATATTATGCTTGTACACAAAACTCTGACCATGAAAAATTTAGATTAGAACCAAACAACAAACTCTCTATATCAGTGTTTCCCAATCCGGTCCTCGGGGACCCACAGTCAGTCCATGTTTTTGCTCCCTCCGAGCTCCCTGCCAGACAATGCACATTTTTGCTCCCTACCGGGAACTGGGAGGGAGCAAACACGTGGACTGCCTGTGAGTCCCTGAGGACCAAGTTGGGAAACGCTGCTCTAAATCCCCCCGCGTGTACACTGAAACGCCTCTGGGGCATTATTTATACCCACCAAATTTTGTCCGTCAGATTTGGAGGGAGTGGCAGCCTAGCCGGTACGCATAAACATAAAAACACTGCAGGCCATCTGGGCGACAGCAAACTCAGAATAAAGGTCAAGGAATCAAACCTCTCTGAAGCTGGAAAACACACACAAGTGTTTTGTTTCTACTCTGAATTGTCGTTGCTTTTCACATCTAGGTACTGAGCACTCAATGCGTGACTCAGAACACAACCCAACAACCCGCCTCAAGGTCAAATATGCCAACATAACTAATCAGACTTATCAATGTGAATGCTTACAACTCTTCCTGTGAAGCACGCTGCTATGCCCAAAGTAAAAATCCACAGTTTTGGAAATTTCAGCACACACTAATATGTCCCAGGGCATACTTACGGTGTTACGCAAATGAACTTCGTCTTCAAGTACTGGACATGAGCTATTAAAGCGGGAAAAATAATTGAAATTAGAAAAGCAAATTGTACTTTTTAGTATACGCATGATGCTTCAAGCAGAACCTTCAAGAGTTGAAACTTTTAATATCAGACTGTGGCCAGTTTAAAAACAAAAAAATAGGGTCAACATGCTGCTAATCCATGTACCAATCCTTCCTCATCTACATCTACCTGAGCAAGGGAATGGATATGAGATGTTACCTGGGTCAGTCAAGTCTGGCTGTTCTATGGCTTCTGCCCTGCAGTACTTCCCAAAGGCGTCCTCTTTGGGAATGTCTGGGTAGAGGTACACCAGTGGGGAGACCAAGATGTTGGTGGCATCCATGATCTTGTAACCCATGATGATGTCTGCGAAGGACATGCTGTTGAGCTGCTGCTTGGTGTAGGGCTCTACGGACTGGATCTGTGTTTTGCCTGAATGCGACACATACAGGCAAGAAAAATAAGCTGAAACGGCCAATGGAAAATACCAAGAACACAGCGCTGATCAGGTGAATCACACCCAGTTTTATTAAAACCTTCCTACAATGAGGAAGAGGACACCCCAGATGGTTCACATTTTTGCTTCACCCCAGCTCCTGGTAGCAAAAACGTGGACCATACTGGGGCTCCCCAAGCACCAGTTTGAGAAACACTCTTATACATTATACTTATTGGTGATAAAAAAAGAGAATAGAATAAACTCAAATAGAAACTAGCAAGTTGGTGCTTGTGAATGGATGGAATTATATACTGCTGAGTGATAGGGAGATGTGCTTTACAGGAGTATGAAGTAGTTGAGGTGAATTAACAGCGTATTTATTTAGTATAATGGGTAGGCATTGGGAATAACCCCAACAAAATCGAAGATATGTTAGTTATTGTGAACATACTGACTCGGATCTTCTAAGAGGATGAGTCATAGGGCACTGGGGCTGCATCAGACAGTGACAAACCCCTACCACTGATGTCCTTCTCCACCCATGTGAAGGTGATGCCGCCCTCCTTGCTGCTCTCGCTGAATCGCAGTAAGAAGGTACCAGGGGGCTTCGGGTTCAGGATGGCCCTCTCACGTTCCTTGCTGATGAAGCCCATGATGAACCTGAAGAGCAACTTGGTGCGTTAGTGTATAAGGCTCTTTGAAGTCAATGTGTTGCTCTATTTTCAATCGACTGACCCAGAATTCCATGGTCTGTGAGGCTCTTACACACTCCATCAGTGAGTATTAAGACTTTGATAAGGATTCTATAGCCTTGTGTGTTGACGATGGTATGTATATTTACAAGTTACGAACTTCATATAAACTTCTTAAATGTAACAAACGTACTTGAATTTAGCAAAAAAAAGAGAGAAAGACTACTAAGTTAAAGGTCTTTAAAATGACTACCTGTGCTGTCCAGACTGTAATACAAAGCAACACGCATCTCCTCACCCTTCATTCCAAAGAGCCAGAATGTACTTCTTCACCAAGTCTATGATGTTGTCTAACCACACCCAGAAGGAGAAGCCTTTGCCAGCCATGTTTTCCTAGATCAGTGATATGCAGAAAATTGTTGGGTTTTAAAAGGACTACACAGATATTTATAGTCAACTTAATGAATGTGGCAATGGATGAAAAACATACTTTGCAGAACTTCGCCCAAGTGATCTGGCATCCGGAGTAGTTCACTAATGGTCCTAACAAAAATAGCACGAGAACATCATGTACGGAGAGAAGAACCATGGCAGAGATCTTGCGATAACAGAGACCAAAGCAGTAAGTAATGAGCTGGACCATAAGACCAGAGGCGCGGTAGCAGGGCGTATGGGTGGATGAGGTAAGGGTGTGGTCAGGACAGTATGCTCTTACCGAGCAGTTTCTCAGCTAGTGTGGAGAGCTGCTCGATGGTCAAGCCTCTTTTGGTGGTGGAGGAGAACTGCCAGCTCAAGACCTCAGCTACTTGGTCCCACGTACCCACTGGCGGCTTGGTGAAGAAGTTCACGTTCTGATCGCACAAATACAAGGAATTAAGAACGCAATCTATACATTATATAATCATTTCATTTCACTGTTCATTGGTGATAGAGGTCTCTCATGTGTTTCCTTATGCAAAGTTGAAAAGAGTCAAGAAATCAATCTGTGAAGAGACTCAAATCCATCTGAAAATGAGGTGTAAGATCTCAATGACCATGTCACCTGTGCAATACTGATACTGCGTCTAATTGTAAAATACACTCCGCCCTTAAGAGATTTATTAAAGTCACAAAGTTGCCAAACTCTCAAAATGCTTGTAGGTTCTTTGATTATTTCACTGATATCCAGGGATTCAACTCAGGAGTGACATGGAAGTGAGATACCATGGGGTGGAATATTACCTTGGGATGATTAGTCAGCATGTTATACCATAAGATGGAGGCCCAAGCATTAGGCATCTGACAGATGTTGGAGATCACAACCACTGGCAAAGAATGAGTCTGTAGAGAACAAAACAGAAACAAGAATACAGTGAATAAGGGTAATGAGCATATGCAGCAGTTCACATTCGTCAGACAGTTAATCTTGTCATCAGAGGATTTTGTCTTGCCATCCAATTTGCAAATGCGACCGCAGCTCCTGGACCCTCAAAGGTTTTGTTCCCCCCTAACTGTCTTACCTACGGTGCTCTTCTCTAATATATTTCAGCATTTTCTGCTTCATCGTGCTCTAGGGAAAGGGTGCTTTATATAAATAAATAATTCAACTGAATTGAGCTGTTACTTGTAGCAGATTATTTATATAGTAGCTATACAAAATATCTAACTTAGGCTCCAGGCAGGGGTGCTGTAAAGGGGAGATAGGATGATTTTAAGGGCCCCTGATTGACTGGGGCCCTAAACATTTTAACATAATTGGATTGGTCTGCCTCTCCTGGAGCCGACACCTTATCGTGGTGGAGGGGTTTGCGTGTTCCAATGATCCCAGGAGCTAAGTTGCCC
>JAAGVU020000044.1:13162571-13228333 GCA_011763525.2 Mormyrus iriodes | reverse complement strand
TGGGTTTCCCTGCTGAGACAGCTGCCCCCGCGACCCGACCTCGGATCAAGCGGAAGATAATGGATGGATGGATGGATGGATTGGTCTGGGTTGAGGGCCCAAAACGACACGCTTTCTTGGGGCTCAAACTCTGTAGTAGCACCCCTGGCTTCAGGTGTAACTGAATTTCAAAGGTTACTTAAAAAAACCATATTCGACTATGATAATTTCTTTTAAAATTGTTTCTGAGCCTCCTGTATAAGGCTTATTTCATCCATCAAATCCATAGCATTCCCTCCTTGCTGTGATTGTACTAGACAATAATGGTACATGATGAGCCTAGCTCTGTCCCCTTAATCAGTGAATAAAATCCTATTTTGTCATAATAGAAGGAGACCCCATTGAGGCAGGCGAGGCCAACATTAGCGTGAAGCACAGGGCAGCGTGGATTAAAGAGCCATCGCAGTCAGGCATGCACAGCCCAGCAAGAGCCGGCACCTAGAGGGTCTGAGGCAGTGCTGAGCACTGCCAGTGAATTCATTTATGGCCTAATTTGCAGGCTGCTGTGAAATCCAAGGCCCATAGTGGCAGATTACTCGCAGTTTTATTAATTAACAGAAGTGTGGAGGCCCTGTGCCAGGGCTCAGCCACTGAGTGTTTAATACTAGCATGCTAAGAGGCGGACTGCTTGGAATGTTAACAGATCTTTCACAGGTGCCTATATACTTGATGCTGAAACGAGCCCCACAGTGTTCTATAGTTTTATATAAGGTGACATGTGGGAGGCACACATTTAAGGTACTTACGGTACTTAAACTGCTACAAAATCTCCAACTGAGTAAATAGATTTATATATTGAAGCTACTGAAAGCTCATGAAAAAGATGCATCACCTCCAGGTCGATCTTGAGGCCCTGGTGGTACACCTCTGTCTCAAAGGTGATGAGGTGAAGCTCCTCAGTAACGATCAGTGAGGCCTTTAGACACATCAAAAACCCAGTCACAGGTGTGCTTCTTATATGTCTTTTTCTTTTTGAACAGGCAAACAGCAAATCCAAGAAGTACAGCAGATATGTAGTATTGAACATACCATGTAATGGCAAACTGCACAATAACTACAATAATAAAAACACAGTCATATTATATATAGGTAAATGGTTTGTTTGCTGGAGTTTTCACTGTTTAAAGCTATAAAATAGCAAATTAATTTTTCTTTGTTTTGTCAGTGTTCGTCAGCTTAGATAACATCAGAAGCCGTTATGACACCTATTGGAGCTGCATTGTAAGAGCTCCAGAATGCAAGACACTAACACCTGATTGCTTTGGTTATGTTCTGTTTTGTCGTGTGACAGTTGACATGACTGGTGACCAATAGGCAGCGAGGTTCCAGCTGGGTGAGACACTCACATCACTGTTGGCCCGGCCCCCGTTGCCACACCTCTGCTCCCTCAGGGTCTGAAAGGATGGACACAAGCTCTTTTAGGGGCTACACGAGACCAAGGTAGACCGATGCAAAAACGTCCATCCAGACCACATAAGGAGATGTCAACAATAGGCTGCCATCCATCACAATATCATTAGCTATCCTTAGTGCTCACCAGGTGCTTAAACTCTGCAGACAAGCTGCCGTTGTTAGACTCTTCCATGTTCATCACCTTGGTGTTGGTGCCCAAGATGTTGAACTTACGAGACCTAAATCACCACAGTAAACACGCAAAAAGCACCTTAAAACATACACCAGCAGTACTGGTCTCGTCCATAGAATTGCACTTCTAGTAAACGCATACTTATCTTCAAACAGAAATGCACATTAACAAAGCACCTATTTCTTGCACATTTTCGGAACCTGCCATCATGACAAGGAAGTTGCCACTTACCCCCGCAGCGAGGCTACATCCCCCGACTCTCTACAGGAACCAACAGAGAAGGAATCAGACCGATTAAGTCTGGCTGCCCAAGTCCTATACTCATTCTTGTCAGAATGCTAAAATACGTGAATGTGACAAAGAATGATAAATTTACTCACTTGTCAATACAGACTTTAATTTTTAGCTGATAATTCAGCTCCGGAAACTTCACCAGTAACCTGGACACACCCAGTCAGAATAAGAACAACTCAAAGTTCATGTGTTAAATTTTTATCTGGTAAAACACATTATGGATTAAAAAAAACAGTGTCTTTCTTTTGAAGAGTCATTCATTGTCACCGTATGAACTGATAAGGAGCAACACAGTAGTTATATAGAGTAACATAAATATGGGAAAGGCACTTCCTACCTGACTTTGGTGGTAAACTGAACTCCTGTCTTGATGACCAAAGGCCTGTCTGGGTGCATTGGCATGCAGGGCTGGCGCTCGACCACAAAAGCACTGCAATACCACAATGAGCCAAAAGGGGGCGCATTAAACCTTGGCATCCATGTTTTACATGCAGCAAAAGTACGAGAGAAGTAAAGAAGCTAAGCCTAGGGGTATAGGAACAGAGGGGACGTGTTCCCCTCAATATTTAATTTGGCTTCATTCCCCCCCTCACCCCCCAATAAAAGATCTTTGCAAATAAATTATTAAGTGTCCCCCTCTCCCATATCAAACTTTCTCCTACCCTGTTCCCTAAGTTGAATAAATATTTAAAAAGTGGCTGCAAAATGTATTTTAAATATGCAGATTTTCATTCATTCTCAAAATCGGCATCCCAGCAGACTGGTACATATTCAGAAATTCATTATAATTAAGCATTTTCCTCCCAAACAAACACACAAAGGTCATATTTTTCCCACATTACAGTTCAATCGCTTGCTTGAAATAATGAAGCTCAAGGAACTTCATCACTATGCTGCCTCTTGTTCTGTCAGTCAGTTCTTTCACTTCCTGATATTATTTCAGAAAGGCATTTCAAACGCGGGTTAAAAACACACACACACACACACACACACACACATACATTAGATTCTGCCCTGGGAGCCTACCTCTTCATTAGGCTCCTGAAGATGTCCACGATTTTCTCCTCCAGCGCAGGCCGGTGCTGGATGATGGGGTCTCCTTTGTAGGACACCTTCTGCTGAAGCTCCTCCAGCTTTTTGATCTGCTGCCGGATCTGCAGCTGGGACTCCGCCAGGGATGTGATCCTGACCGAGGGATTGGTTTAATGAGCACAACAGGGCCAGCTAAATAAAAACTTTATTTACTCAAGTCATGGACCAATGGATGTTTATTATGCGCGTATCAGTAAATATTACTTCTCTTATCATCCAAAACAGGGGCCTAGTTAGAAAATCTGGGCCCCCTGCCAGGGTTGCAATCTAAAATTTGAAGAAAAATGTGTCCTTCAAGGCAGCTATAATGTGTCCAGCATTTTTGGGAAGGTGATGGGGAATAACAGTAGAATTTTCAGGACCCCCCCCCACAGTAAAATTTGCTGGACCTCCAGAAATGTAGTGTGGGGGCCCCTGAATCTGCGAGGGTACCCATGTTCCTCTGATGCCCCTGCTTCAAAGTCCAAAGTGCAAAATTCTGAAGAGGACTACAAGTATGGCTCTTCTTAGAGTTCAGCCTACCAGTTCTCCAGGCGATCCAGGCATATTTTCGGGGGGCCTCCGATACAGGCGATCTGCTGCCTTCTTTTCCAGTCCGCCAGCTCTTCCTCCATCATATTCTTCTGCACGAACTCCATGGCCGTCAACAAGCCTCCCATTTCCGTCACCATTTGCTGCAAAGAGAGCATGATCTCCTCAACCAATCCATTCACGTTCGTCTATGATCCGTCTGCTTCTCCTCGCACATTTCCATGCACTGTTCTCTGACAAGCTGTATCCACTACAAACACAGGCACAGTTTTTCCCTACTTATTCTGGCTTCTGCCATTTCCTGCAGTTACATATTTGAGCACCATCCCGATAGATTTTTCAAACCACCAAGCATAGATACAACAGGTCAAAATAACACCCTTGAGCACTTGAAAGTGTAAATATTGGTTACCATGATAATCTATATCTCCTTTCATTTTCAACGACTACTTGTTCTTTTCAGGATGGCTGAACTGAAAATCCTTGAAGTGGCACGAGTAGGAATGTGCGATTTGACGATATTAAAGAGTGAATGGTTAAAATGTCTCCACAATCTGCCTTTACGGAGAGATCGTTAGTATCATGCTAAAGGGCACCTCCTATCAGTTGGAGTCCTATGACTCATACATGCATCTAAAGTAGTTTTATCAGCCAAATCCGTTTCGACACACCGATAAACAAGTCAACAGTAGGTAGTATCTTGCATTTCTTCCTCTCCCCCCTTCCTGGACTCGTCCCAACAAGCAATGCGCAACATAAAACACATTCCCTATTTGGCAATGTAGCGGCATGGACGACATAGACAAGTTTACATTAGTAATATATTTTCTTTTAGGTTTTGTTAACTTATATGGCTATATAATTTAAATGGGGGAAATATTTTGCTTGTACCTTTCAGTAACTTGCAAGACAGTCTTTATAAACCAACACGAAAAATAATCGGGGAAAGATCGTGGATCGTGATGCTGTCTGACAAAAATCGCGATATGATATTTTTACCATATCGCTCAGCCGTAGCTAAGAGCAGTACCAATGAAAAAACAGAGTCAGCATGCAACCAAAGCAGCCACATATATTGGGGGGCAGCACAGTGACTCAATGGGAAGCTTAGGTGCTTCATTCCAGCATGCTGTTAGGCTAATTTCTAAATTGCTCATAGAATATGAGTGTGTGCATTTTTCAGCAACAGACTAGCATCCCATCCTGGATGCACCGTCTCGCTCTGTTCTGCCTAAGATAGACTTTACGTCTTTTCAATTTTTTTGTGCGTTATAACATCTTTTGACATTTTTGTAAATGCTATTGCGATTTGTTAATGTATTGTGTTCTGCACTTCAGGGCCCCACACTGCTGTGTCTTCGCCCAGAATGACTATCTGGATGGATGTTTGCATAGTCCATTTCTAATGACATGTGTCAGTATCAGATGTCGGATCTGTTTCAGCAGCCTCTGAGCGGGCTGGCCACGCTCACCCTTCGGAGCCCATCCAGTGCGCTTAGCATCTGCTCCAGCTGGGACATCTTCAGCCTGACGGCTGCCACCTGCCCGTTACCATTCAGATCCTGGGTCAGCTCTGCCACAAAAAGAGAGCACATCATCTTTCGGGGACACCTGCGGAGGGATGCTTCGAACTGGAGATTCGGGTCCACTCTTTTCAGCAAGCTTCGGCGTGCGTCGCAATGGCATTTTGACAGCAGAATGAACACATGGAAACCTTAGCCCCATGCACAAGCCAAATTCTTTAAGTCTCACCTCCTTGGCTTTTGAGCGTCTTGTAGTTGAAGTCAAAGTCATCTTGCAGGTTCTCCAGCATTTTCATCTTTTGTTCCATGTCCTAATGATCAGAAAAGGAAAAACACTGCTTGTTTTTTTGTACCTTATCCTATTCTCCTTAAATACACAATCTCTAGTTGTCTGCACTGCCAGGAAATGCTGCCAGACATTTATTGTGTGGTTGTAATACAATCGTGTACATTCAGAGTGCACGGCCCGGAATTTTCCATTTCCAGTAAGTGCCTTAAGTTTTTTTTTATATTGTTTTGCAAAAGTAATAATAAACTGCCAGTATAATTTCATCTTATGCACCAATTGAAATTAATTAAATCTTTGAGGATCAATAGATGCCAATAATACTGGAACATTAACCACGTAAAGAATGTTCAGGGCATTTTAAAGAATCTCTTGTTTCTACAGCATATCTGTCTAGATGTTTGTTTTTGGGTCCCAGTTTATGTCCCTCACCTGTACTTTCTTCCTGATGTCCTGCAGGTTGTGCTCCAGCATCTGCTGCTTCTCAGTGACCACCGGCCCCGACGGGTGAATAGACTGGCCGTCCTGTCCAGGGAGATGCTAAGGTTCAACTGCAGCAGAGCTTTGGCTAGATAACCTCATCTGAAAGGGTTACTGCTCCTGTAATCCATCCCATAATCCAGACCACCATCCCCAAAAAGCAATGCGTTGAGAAATGTCAGTACCTGAGAAGCAGTAGTGGCAGTCTGCAGGAGGCGCTGTTCTTCCCATAGGCAGTGGGCCACGATGCGGGCAATCTCCACAGGCTTCTCCAGGTATTTGCTCTGCAGGTTCTGCTTGATCCTCCTCAGGTTGTGCTGGTAGAGGACGTTGTTCTCCTGCAGGAAACGGCTGTACTGCTGGTCGATCTCCCCCAGGAGGTTGTGGAACACCAGGGTGGCATGTGACTCTTTGTTTGCAGCGTAGGCCCTAAACAAACATTCAAATTTAAACAGATGACGACCACTGACCATGACTTTGAAGCTGGTCCTTTTACCATTTCATTGTCAAGCATACACAACCAAAGGTATAGCTAGAAATTCGGGGTCATCTTGGTCCTCCCACTGATGAAGTATGGGTATATAGTATATAGAATATATAGAATATAGAATTTAGAATATAAATTTTGCTGAGCAGGGTTGGTGGAGGTGGAGCCCCATGGTAGTATTTGCTAAGTGGAGATGTAACGTTTATCGAGCGTAACAATGATTTTTGCTGGGCCCCCTGAATCTGCCAGGTTACCCATGGCCCTCCGGCACCCCTGTGCACAACACAAAACTATCACTGATTTGGCATTAGACAACGAGGACGAAAATGATCCCCACACCATTCCTCAACTCCTACACTGTTGTGAGATTTGCTGCATGTTCAGCTGCCATATCAGGAACATTACCTACGCTTTCTTAGCTAACTGCTGATAATTCAGCAATGTAGCTAACTCTCATTCTTCAGAAATACCAAGCAATGCTGCGCCTTTTCATTCAGGCTTGAAGTGGGAGAGATCTGGAGTAACAGCTGGCCGACGGGGCGTAAAGTAGATGAGGAAGTGATAGGTTGGGTTATGAGAGTGGCACTTTCTGCAGCCATATATGGCACTTGCACATGGACAGTTTATAAACAGTCAGAAAGTCATATTTGAATATCTGAGTGGACTGAGTGAGACTTACCAAACTAGTAATATAATCCCCCCAGAAAATACCCTCCATAACACTAAAGTAAGGGAAAAAAATATATATATAGTATATATTTATATATTCTAGGCTCCGGACACCCCGCGACCCGAAATGGAATAAGCGGTTCTGGAAAATGGATGGATGGATATTTATATATTCTAATTCTAAATATCTGCATAATAAGTCATGATGGAGCTAAATAAGATCACAATGTAGACACGTCAAATCAATAGTTTCCTCCATTGTATGGCATTATCTGCCTGGACATTGATCAGCCCAGTAACCTACGTAGCTTCCCAGAATCACTACTTTAATGGCATTATTAATCATAATTGCCATATTAAGGCTCAGGTACTGATAGTGAGTTTCAGGGATTTAGATAATGGAATTACATTTAAAAAACACTGGCTCAAGTTATGGTCTGTATTTGAAGAAACTTCCTTCTTACCCTGGGGAGCGTTTTCCAAGAGCATAGTTGCTAATTCTGTTAGCGACTTTCATAGATGGAAACATGCTGGATCCAACTGTGTAAGTTGCTAACGGCAGTTTCTGGGAAAGTTTTTCTATGCTACTGTCCCTCCCATCTCAAAAAGTCCTCAAAATCTTGATTGCACAACTCAGCTTCCTTGAATAAATGCTCACAGCACTGAGGTTTACTTTTAGACCTATTCATGTTAATTAGATGTATTGAATTTCCTAAATTAAACACTCATGATTCTGTGGCTTTGTTTTGGATTATTTCCACAATCCTATTAGTGGAAATTTACATGCTATTGAGTCTCCCGTTTCATTACTGCTACAGCTGCGGTCTCATTTTAAACTATTGTACCTTCTGCATTTCTCCATCTGTTTATCTCCCGGGAAAAGAATTTCATGGATATCTGTCTCCAAATTTACATTCATTTATTTACGAGATGGTTCTTTCCAAAGCAATGAGGATCACAGAATAGGGTCAGCTAGTTCCCTGGAAAAAAATTAAAATTAAAAATTTTAAAAGTTAAGTGCCTTGCTCGAGGGCCCAACAGTGACATTACACTGCCTACAGAGGGATTTGAACCGGCGACCTTCTGTTCACTGTCCAAACCCAAAGAGCCACACATTGCCCAAGTCATTCTTTTTGTCTCCCTCACCATAACTCTCATTATAGTTTTTTGTTGCAAAGACCCCCGTGTTCCTGGAATGGTGCATGATGGTACAATGGTACAATTCCACCTTGCAACCTCTTTATGTAACCCACCAATCCTGGCTTTCTATCCAGGGGGCCAGAAACTGCCGCAGTTCCATGGGGAAGCTGTCATTGTATAAGTGATACAGCTGCTCCAGATATCTGGGGTCCAGCTGCTGCAACTGGTTCCACTGGGCCATGCTGACCGTGACTCCACAGCCCTGCGCAGACAAAAAAGAAAGAGAAAGACAACAAGAAGGCGTTATCTGCAATATCGGTTGAGCTGGGTTTAAATAAACATCAAACATAAACATTCACTATGGTCGAACATGCTGATATATGATCACTGGAGAAACATCAAAGTGGCTCACATTTGTTTTAAAGAGGATTTTTAAACACTGGTAATTAATCACCATAAATCTCACTACATAGTGTGTGACTAAATACATTTTTTTTTGGTTTTGTAAATTTCCATTAGTTAGCATCTCACCAAAGTCAGTGAAAGTCTGTACTTTGAAGTAATAAAATAATACGCCGATTTTGTAATAACTTTGCCTGGAAAACCTATGGTCAAAGCACAGCTCTGTGTAAATGGCATGCCAGGTAGCTACTTAATCAGAGAAACGCGACAATTGCAGCGTGCTTCTGCCAAAAACCTTAAGAGCTGGTACCACAACGGTTGAGAAGGCCCCACACCATTTCCCAACAAGTTGGGGAACTTCCTGCACAAGATAAAGCTGCAAGCTAAATCAGGAAACGAGACGAGAAAATATCACGCGGGTGGCGACTGAGTTGCTGCGGCTTTCGGACGAAAAGTCTGATGCGGAGGCACAAAAGGAAACGACGTTTTAGCTGGGGACCACATATCTATAAGGGCTTCTAGAAACAACACTGCATGTCGACCCAATGATTTCATAGTTTTCTTCAAATTATTAGAGCTTAACTGCACTTACTTTTACATCTTATAACTAAAAAAATAGAACACATGAGAAGGTGTGGAAATGTAAATTAATGAGATGCCTTCGAGGTCTAAAACCAAAAAGGATGGGACAGGGCTAACCTTGGATTTCTTTTGGCATGATATTTTCCGAGGAACCAACTCACAGGTGTAATGTACTGCTAAGGAAAGCCTGGCATTATTTTACCTCATACTTAATACAAACTACAATCTCCCATACTTGGTCCTAGTGTCCCAATGTACATACTTGATTTTGTTCTAACACCATTGATGTAGTATAGATCACTCAGTATGTATGTCTATCATTTTGTCGATCAAACAAGCATGCTAATGTTGTAGCAAAAGGAGAAACATCTGCTGCCATCATGCAGCAGCTCCCCATCTCTATACTGCCCCTGCTGGGCAGAGTCAGAAATTATCAGCCCAAAGAACACGAAAATAACAATAGAGATGACGAAAAAAGGCTGTTCCGTCCTTCTGTCCATCAATCACTTCTTAATTAACCAGCTTCCCTCTTTTCGGAAGACTTTCTGACCAAAGGCTCTACTAGGTTTTCATTTCCCTCTGTAGTTTTGGACTGAGAAACAGCATTTGCAAATGGATACTTTCATCTGGAGTGGTTACTCATCCGTGCTCAGAGGGTTTTAAGAACATATTCAGACGACTGTAGAACACAACTTCCAAGAACTTGCAACATAACGCTGTTACTCGTCAATTGAATCACGAGTCATTCACTTCTACACTGGGAATGCAGGCAGTTCTCGCAAGTGAATTGCTTCCAAATTATCGGTTATTTGAGAGCTCGTGAAGTGGGAGGTATTTTCCCAGAGAAATGTTATAAAAATATGACTTTGGTTCCAGCCAAAAAGAAAAATCAAAAATTTTTAACAAATGAACAATGGAAACAGAAACGTATTATTAGAATTAAAATGTAAAGTAACAAAAAAAAATCCTTGGAGGAAAAACAAAAAACACTTCTTTGCTAAAATTGTAACATTCACAGTCAATTTTGGTCACTTTGATTTTCAGCAGATGCTGTGGTTCTTCTCTTCACGTATCCCATTCTGAGCTGGTACAGATCTCTCACAAACAATACGTAAAATGAACCAGGTGTTTTATCGGGATCAAGTTGGGTCGTGAAATGAAATGGTACAAATCTGGGACCATTGTAAAAAATGCGCGCAAAGTATCATGCTGCGCATGTGCAAGGGAAATATCGGGCATGCGCAGTCAGATATTTTGTAAAGCAAAGTTATCTGAAAACTTCCCCAGGCCAGGGACAGTGTATTCGGGAAGCACGCGTTGATCTACATGCAAATTTTAAAAAAATTATGAAAAATTAAATTTAAATTTTTGCTGCAGAAAATTCTTGTAAAGATATAAACTCATAAATCAGGAGATCAGAACATGAGAACTACCTGTACACACACACACACATACACACACACACACACACACACACACACATATATATAAGAACTATAAAACACTAAACGCTGTAAAAAATATTATGTTCAAAAAACACACAACAGTTAGCAAAAGCTGGAAACATATTCAGTCCAGAATAAATGTGATACCATATACAGAATATTCCAATAGTACAGGCTTATCTTGGGTGGGGGGGGGGGTTAATACTACTCACAAAAACCCACTAAAAGTAGTTACCACCTCCAAATACTATTCCAAATTTGGTAAAAGCAAATATGCCATTTAACAACAGGAAACTAGCGATCTAAAATAGCTACATGCCTAATTCATATACATTATTCCTTTCTTAATAAACTGCTGGATGAACTCTGCATGTCTATGTCCACTTACATACTGTGTATAAGTATGGATACGTAGACTTATTTAACCCAAGTTAATAATTGCTTGAATTGTAGTTCAAACTCATCCCTTCTACTTTGCCTGCAGCCTTTTTAACTTGAAAAGTTGCTATCTCATGATGACATTTACCAGAAACACTGCCCATCATTGTATTACAGTCAGTTGTGTGCCAGTCAATACATTAATTGTTTGCCATACGGAAATATTCCAGGAAGTTCAACACCTTCTCTGACACAGGTGTTGCACCTGCAAAGAGTGCCAGGCATGACGAAGGTAAATTGATTAAAGTCAGTGATAATCAGGCAGGTTAGGCTTCTATGTTCATACACTCAGCCTGACCTTCAGGATGCCATAAGCAATCAGTTTGCTTTACAGTCAGTACAATAACAAGCTACCCGATATGTTTTCTTCACCCATGAATGTAGGTGGATTTCACTGTGGGCAGCCCTGTGCACTCTTTTTCACTGCCACACTTCAACATTTATATCGGATCAGTTTCTGACAAAAAAAAAAAAACAAAACTGTAGAGTGGTTCCTACTTTCATGTACATCGTCAAATGAATAGCGCATATGAAAATCTCAAACTCTGGCCACAGGGTCCTTACAGTGAAAAATCAACTTACAGTAAACTTCCTTGGAAAACTGATCAGACCTGTCAGATATCCAACAGTTTCCTGAAGCAAAATCAGCAACCAACAGAAGGACAGAAAGACATGGCATGCTGGAGAGACATTGGGAAAAAATTAACAAAAGGAATATGTTGAATTTGCTAAACCTGGTCAATTGCGATGAGATGGCTTTCTGTCAGTACACCGTTTAAACCTTTGCAGAATTCATAGATTACACTGGAAACATCAACTATGTGATGCACATGAGACAAGATTTTGGTACACATGTCAAGTTAACTCACTGAAGTGTGTTGACTCAGCTGAACGTTTTTATTTGTTTGCTTTTGTTTTCTTGTACATACGATTTAAATTAATCTCATTTAATTAATCTCGAAATGGTGGATTTAGTATATTTTGCTGGCAGGAAATCCAGACACAAAGGATTCCCTGCAGTGCACTCTGGTAGTAATAGCATAACAGGCTAATCACGTTAAGTTGTTCAAAGGAACCCTGCCTGTTACACCGGCTTACTTTTCCTTTTCACTGCCCTGAAAGATTCCCGTAAAATCTTGGCACGTGCTAAATAATTAAACACTGATCTGTACTAACAAGTCAACAAATTGTACTATGGACAAAACAAAGGCAGCCGAAAAAAGGAGCGATGGTTATTTTTAAGATTGGATATTCCAGACACTCATACAGCAATCAACGGTAATTTTGTGAATATTTCCTACACCTACAACAGAAGGTCATACTAAAAACAGTAACTAAACAGTGACAAATATATAACAGCTGCTACTATTCTCCTGATACCCCACAGAACAAAAATATAACTAGCCAAATACACAAACAAACAAGTAAACAAATAAATAAATATGTATTTTGTAAGCACTTAGATGTTAGTGTGGGAACATTTCCTTTCGGCATAATCCAGATTTCACACTTGTAAGAATATCTCAGGTATCCTGAATAATTAAAAGGCTGGCAGATAACTTCCCACCATCGAGACCCATACGGCAGCTGCCTTAAAAAATCAGCGTGCAGAATGGCAAACAATGTTATTGTTCCTGATTTTGCGGATATGATTAACTGTCGCCTACGTGCATGACTAAGTCCAATAGAAACGTGAATCTTTGCATACGTGAGACACACGGGAAAAAGAAAATGAGACATTAGGATATATAATTATGAGTAATATGGATTCTAAAAAACTTACACTATACTATGCGACTTAAGTATGACAGTAACATCAGTGTTTTCCTCCGGTTGTCTTTTTGTAAATAAATGTCACATCTTGCCGTACTTCGACAGACACATAAGGGATCGCCAAAAAATAAGTATGCTACTAAGCGCGATTGCCATTTTTACAGTAATTTAATTAATAAAGTAATGCTTACCGTACTCTCTCCTTGAATATTATCCTCTAGAGTACTTTATAACTACGCCTACTACTTCCAAAAGGGGAGAACTTGAACTCAGATCTTTGTGAACCTTGTGTGTGGAAACTCTCAGGGCGCAATAACAGTCCGATTTGGGTTCAAGTTAACTCGCAGGAAAATGTTACTTAATAGCAGCAACCATGTGAACTCCACGAAAGATGGGGACGAACGACTACCTATTATCTAAGCGAAATGAAACTTACCTGATGAATTAAACATGAGGGCTTCGCTCCCGCTATCCAATCCATGAGCCGCAAATTAAAAGAGGCGGGCTATACCGCGAAACAGGCTGGAAGCGCGCTGCGTTTACTGCTTCACTACGCCCACCGCTTTTCCGATAAGAGCTCGCCTCCCTCCGTAGGATCCGCCATTCGCTCTAGCGCGCCCTGCGCAGCCGAGGGAGGACTACGCACTATGAGAACAGAAAAGTGGGCTGGAAATCAACAGTATTACCGGCAGCCTTGACGTCACTTTCAGTTAACTAAAATAAATGTGAAGTGCCCCAGTGTCTCCCAGTTACTCTCAAATAGATTGGAGAGCATCAAGGAAGAGATGAACTGAAAGAGGCAATTTTTTTCCTTTTTTTCAAAATTCAATCTTTTTATATTGTATCGGCCTTTGCTGTTTGTTACTCAGTCTTAATTTACACGTATGTCCGACCGAAATTACACATGAATTGACGGGAAACCTTCCCTTTCTTTCACAGACGACTGACAGTTTAGTACGTTGATAAATCCACATTTATTTGTATTAAGTTACTTTGGTTGTTTGCATTATTAAATAACACCCCCCCCCCCCACAGTCCAAAGACATAAAGTGAATGGGAGTTGCAAAATAGTCTGTAGGTGTGAATAGGCTCCACAGTCATTATAATAAGATGAATCAATTCAATTACTTGGATATCAGCTTTGCAAACCATTAATGGAGTTTCCTAAATTGTTCACTGTGTTCCTCTGACATAAACAATTATTCATTTGTCGTGCATATGAATCAAACGGACATATTGTGAAATGTCAGTCATGAATATCTCATTTTTCAATCCTTATTTATATTTCTTAATAGTGGAGCCAGAGGTCATAGGTGGGTCTAGGTGGGCTGACAGAAAATGAGATGGGCCTGTCCCATAACAATTCCCTTGGCAACAAAATCACACTACAGACTCAGCTACATATATGCTTTTTTATCAGTTTTTAAATGATCCACAGCATTAGTAAGACCAAATGAACTAAGAGGAAGGAAGCCCTATTTACCTGTCAATAGCAAATTTCGCCCAATTGATGTAACCGCACACACACACCTGTCAGAAACAATCGTTTTATTGTACCGTATCGCTGTGAATGATGAATGGGTGGAGCCAGGACCACAAAGGCCCACCCATGCTACTGCGGTAGATGTTTCTACTCCATAAATGCAATAATGTTAGCTTGCCCAGGGGGTTGGGCAGCCAGCTGACCTTGGACCCCCAGAGGTTTTTTTTCTCCTTACTTGGCAGTTTTTGATTCCTCTCCTCCGTTGTCATCTGGCCTTCCTTTTTTCTTTACTTAAATTCTTTGTCTTAGTATTCTCTCAAGCATCATGTAAAGCGCTCTGGGGTGACTCCGTTGTGAAAGGCGCTATATAAAAATATATTAAATTGAATTGAATAAATGCAGAATTGCATCTTGCTCTGGTAATATTGAAATGTTCATTCTCATATCAGCCTAGCTGGATCTCTTACGCATTTTACTTTGTATTATAAAAGTTTATATATGTTTAATTAGCAAATTATTTTCAATACACGTACAAGTGATGGCTGTACTACCAGACTATGAGTTGCTTTTGTTTTCATTTTTATGAAGCGCACAACTCTATTCTCAAATTGTTTCAATGTAGCAAGAAGTCGATGAATGAAAGCTATGCTGATAAACCCAGATAATACAAAGTCATTTTTACTTGGAAAATACAGTGTGGCTTTGAAAATACTGTTAGCACTGGAATATCTCTTGGTTTTAAGGGGAAATTCCACTGAAATCTGATGATTTCAAAGACTTTAGTCATGTACACTATAGCAATCTATTGCAGTCTATGGAAACTATGGCCGGGCTGTGGGTTTGACTTTAACTCTGTGCATGCGGCGTTTGCATGTTCTGTTGTTCTTCTTGTGGGTTACTTACAGATTATCATTATTTCCTCATGCTGAACAAAGACATGTTTTTGTTGACTTCCTCTTTCTGAAGTGTATATGGCTTTGTATCTTATCCATCTTTGCTCCTAGACTTGCTGTTGTCATGCAATGGATAGTGGAAAGTAGCTATGGATGCATACACATGCACACCTATATTATAAAGCCTTTTTGGCTACATTATAAACTAGTAATGTATATACATATAGATAAAACAGTGTAAAATACAGCAATCTCAATAAATAAAATGTTGAGGTATATGCTGAAAAGTTGGTTGAAAATGTGAAGAGGAACAAAGCAAACAAAAATATGGAGAAAGTTCCAGAGGTGGAAAGTTCAGGTTCAGGAAGTACAAATTCAGACCAAGATTTTGTTTCAACCAATCAATTGAGCATAAAGAGTCACAGTCACAGAGTACTGAGCTGGTTGGTTGAAGCAAAATCTTGGTCTGGATTTGTACTTTCTGAACCTGAACTTTCCACTTCTGCTCCTTTCTCCACGTAGGAGAAAAGAGCCTACTATCTCTTAGTAGGTAATGTATTGTGTAAGGCAGCTCAAGTTTCACAAGGACAAAGCTTTTATAGGCAAAATATATGGGATATGTTTTATGTGAAAAGATTATCAGACATAGTAGTAATGTTTGAACATGAACATAAATTCTAAAAAAGAAACATGAAATTAGATATCAATGATTTACAGAAAAAAAATTCCACGCACAGTAGCTCAGCAGGTAGCATCATGGCCTGATACCACCAGGAATATGCGTGTGTGTGGTCTGCAATGCCCTGGAACATCATAACCTTGTTTTGTGCTGTGGGCTGCCTGGATAGACTCCAGGATAACTATGTTTATGTCTATGCGATATGTGGAAGATAATCTGGTGAAGAACAAATTAATGTAATATACCAAAGTGGAAACCTTTGAATTGATATCCAAAACCTACAACGGAATGCAACATTCTAGAAGGAATATTCATGGAATACTCAATGCTACTGAAAGAGTGGGATGGTGGGAGGTGCGGGTGTACTCCAGCAGCATGAGTTCAGGTGATAAGCCCTCTCACTCAATTTTCCCCTTTGACCACAAAACACAGTATGATTTGGGTTGCTTTTATTAAAATATCAATTATTAGGCAGTCTGTGCTTATTGGGGTACAGACAGCAAGCTTCCATAATCTGGTTCATAGTCATTAGATAATACACTAATCACTATGGCCATAATTAATGTATTTTTTTCCCTATGGGATCAAAGTTTCCAAAATATCAAAAAATGGACATACATATTTTTTTTACGTATTGTATCTTTTTCTTTTTTTGATCTGAGGGATTGCATTACTGTTTGCAGTGACTCTAGAAGTTGGACTTGTTTTATGGTTGTTGGATGGATCGTTATTATTAATTATTATTTATCAACCTTAACCCAAATCTGGTAAATACATACTTTAGGGAAATGTATTGTTTGAATAATTACTTAATTTCTCGATTGTGAATTTACTTGCACTTTAGGCAAACTAAGTCTTCTGGACTTTTTAAATGGGTAGAAGACTAAACAAAACTACCTAAATGATTGCTAGTAGATATAATGGGTAAATAAGTAAATAAGATCAAGTAATTTTAAAGAATGCTTTCAAAGAAATTTTAAAAGCTTGTTATTTATATTATATAAAATAAAAATATTCTTTGTTTACTTTCTAGGAAGTGCTGTCATGAGAACCCCCCCCCCCTCCCCCACACACACACACACACACACACACACACACACACACACACATGCACACACGCACACAAAGTTGTTTTGTATGTGGCATCCTTGCCAGGAAACATTTTATATGATTCAATCCTATTGATTTCCCTCCCAACTTCCCGTCAATGACAGGACGAGAAACTGAAATATTTTTAAAAAAGCATGTGTTGTTGGAATTTACAAGAAGCCCTGTGAGGTTAGCTTTATTGAGGAAATGATAAGGTGACTGTTTCCTTTGAAGCTTTCTTCCTTTCTGGCTCGGAATACAACTACAGGGCAGTTGAGGTGCTGGATGAGATCCTCGCCTACAACTGCTTTTACCTTGCTTGTCAAATATAATCTCTCATAATTACATTTCTGCTGTTGTGTGAAAAACAGACAGCTGGCTAGCACAGTCTATTCTCCATATGTACACACAGTAAAGTTCAAAGTATACTTTGATAGTCCATTAAATGCTGTCCACGTTGATTATATAGTGATTAAACACTCAGTAGAAACAAAAATCTATGTTTTGATATGCTACAGCAGAGAATGTAGGACCAGGAGCCCAAAATAATTACACACTTGTAATTATGTTGTATTTTTTTGCCACTAAAAAAATCTCTCATGGTTGACACTAATAATTAAAATGTAAACCGTATTTAGTTGGTTTTTAAGTGTGTTTAATGAAACAACACTAACAGTAGTGTTGTGGTAACTCTTTTTAATGTTAGGACAAAGAACCTGATAGAGAAAATGAGAAATAATATGTAAACATTGAAATTTGTGATTGGCCATTTAACGTCTTGTGGTGTCATTGATCTTCAAAAAATCCAATTTGCAATTTTGTATTTTTTCTAAAGGCATTCCCATAAAATGCTCCCATCTCCAAGAACCCACCCAAAACATCTCATCTCCACATGGGCAATTAATCTTCATTGTTCATGCACAACATGGTCACATTGTCATAAACTGGTGATGGTCCTAAACACACCAGTAAAAAAACACAGGATCCCAATGACTCTCTTTTCACTTCTTCATCCTGAGTTAAGAAGCCTGAAGATCAGCAGTCATACAGAAATGTCTGAAGGGTATTCATATAATAATGTAGTATGTCATCAACACTGCATGAATTAGTGCACATTTTTCCCAAGTACTTCTCAACGGAAAAAAAACAGCTATTTCATATGAAGGCTGAATGAAACAGTAATTACCTCACGAGTAAATTTCATTCATAATACAAAGTTTAATTGTGCTTTTAATTGGCAAATAATGAGTCAATAAATTAAATAATGCTGACAAACTACTGTAAATCAGGAGAAATCATTCTGTGTTTCTCTTTTTCACGGCAGTGTATACTTAGAGCAGCCCCTCTGTTGAGTGTAGATCCCAGATAACACCCAGAACTCAGACCGAAATCTTAATGCGATTTTAGAATTCTCAGACTATAAAATACCAAAATACCTCCAGATATTCCCCTTTAAAGTATGACACAAACAACAGCAGAAAGATAAGTAAAATCAAGACCCCCCCCAAATACACAGACCTGTCCTGAAAAATGGGGAAAAGCAAACGTATAATACTGTTAAAAAAAAATAACACAAAGAACACAAGAAAGAAATAGCTTTTTTTCTTCACAGGGACGTACAGTGTTAAGGTGGTTACGCCCTGAATGATGGGGGAACAGAAGCTAACAGAATCCTTCATTCAGGTGAGAGCACCACCCCCACCCCCCCCGCACCTCCCCCCACCCAAACCACTGTCCCTCGCACTATTCAGTCTTCCTCCTGCTGTCACTCTTCACCGTAACCTGCTCCAAGTCCTCATCTGCAAGCACCAGAGGTGGCAGCTCCTCGCTAGCCTCCTTCATAAGCCCTTCTGTCTCATTCGCCACCCCTCCCTCCTCTTCTCCAGCCTCCTCCTCCTGCTCCTCGTCCACCTCAGAGCCCTGCACCTCCACCTCACCGCCCCGGATCTTCTTGACGCGGAAGGTGAAGGGCGGCACTCTGTAGACGGTCATCTTGGAGCGGGCGTAAATGGTGTGATCGGGCTTGAAGGACTTCTTCAACTTCTCCCGCGAGAACTTGAGCTTCTCCTTGCGCTCAGCCCTGACCGACATCCGTGTGCTCAATTTGCCCATCTTCTTCTGAAGGCTGTGCTTGGTCTTTTCTAGGTTCTCCCGGGTTCTCTGTCGGGTCATTTTCAGGTTCTCCTGGGTCTTCTGCCGAGTCTTTTCCATCTTCTCCTTGGAGAAGGCCTTCTTGATGTTGTCCACGCGCTGCATGCCACTGCGCTTGATGCGCTGGGCCCGCGACTCCTCAATAATCTCCTCGATTTCCACCTCATCTTCAGGAGACAATCCATTGGGAGGCTCTACTTCATCTTCTTCAGGTTCCATGTTCCCCTCAGCCCCTCCTTCATCTGCTACCTCCAGGTTCTTCTTGGTCTTAGAAAGTACCACCTTTGGGAGGGTCTCTGCCTCATCCTGTGAAAACATTTAAATGATAAAAGAAATAGATAAAATCCATTACATGAATGTAAATATAAACCTCTTTCGTACTTCCTGAGAGCTGTACTATTTACCACAGCGGGAAACTGTCCTCAAATAAAAATTTAAGAAACAATAAAAATTGAAGAAGGGAATTTATAATTTACCTCAGGAAAATCACATTGTTTCAGAATAGAAGGTGCAGCAAAAGTGCAGCAATAGTATAATAGTATATATTGCATATGTAAAAAATAGCTGACCTTTACAAAAGTAAGAAGGTTGTCGTTACAACTTGTACATACCTCCCTCTAGTGGACATGGTTATGCAACACAGTGATTTTTAAACTGATACAAAGAAACCCAGAGGAAAGTAAAAGGTAATGAATGATATAGTACATTATACATACTGTATTATAGAGTAACACTGTTTTGTAAAGTGGCAACAAAGACAATTAGTAAGGGCACTGATAAAACTTCACTGATGGTATCACTGTTCATTCTAAGCACTGCATGTGTATTATATGGGAAAATTTGCGCTACTGTTATGCAAAACAAAGATAATCAGAAACATTTATATTTAATAAATACTGCATCATCTCTCTATATATATGTGTATGTGTGTATATATGTGTGTGTGTAATGTAATGTATACACACACACACATACACACACACATACAAACGGTGTATTTATACACCGTTTTTCACCTTTTTCACACAATTCTATGTCTACAGTCAAATATTGAAAAACTGGGGGGGTGAGGGTATGGTCTGAATGAGGGGGAATCGATGGTATGGGGCTGTAATGAACTCTAGGCAGTGGGGGGAGTCGAGTGGGGGGGAATATTGAAAAATCTGACACCAAACAAAGCTATACCATTACATCGAATGAATGCACCCCTCTGATGACACCCACACTACATCTCAATAAGCCTATTGCATATTCAGCGACCTCCAAGTTCTCTCCCTGATCATGGGACAAACTGCAACCCTCCATGTCTTCCTCCAAGGACACTTTTCCCAGCCCAGCCACAGCCGTGTCCAAGTGGACAATTTGGGTCCAGAAAATACAACTCCAGGAAAACAAAAAAAAAATCTAGACCAAGATTTTGTTTCAACCAACCAGTTGAGTATAAAGAGTCACAATCACAGAGTACTCAACTGGATTTTTATTTTCTGGACCTGAAATGTCCAACCCTGATTTTCGCACACTGCAACATGCCGGTATGTGTTGGGTAATGATTTTTTACCTTCTTCGTGCAGTTCTGAGGTTATACTGACTACATTACATTATAGTTCATAAATTAAGAAAGAGAATCAGGCTGGAGACTCAGTTATTTCCCTATTCCATTGCCTGTGCACCTGTTGTCACATGATCATTGATAGTCAAGGGGATATTGCAAAGGGTTAGGCATTTATAAGAATGAAAATAATAATGTGATAGCCAATAGCAAGTGGTATGTTGCAATATATTCTAAAAATGGCTTCCTAATAGTTTCTTGTAGCAGAGAGATGTAAAGCCTTGGGTGAATCTCAATAGCAAGAACACAAAGACCGTACTTGTGGTCTTGGCAAGACCGCTCTTGCTAACTTGCCTCCCCAGAACGAACCTGGGGCGCAATGAATCATGGGATCGGTCTTGTTTGGCAAAGATGCTGCAGGCAGATGTATCCTTGATATTTGGGGTGGGGCAAGAGCAACATCCGAGGATTTTTACCATGTTTCGTACTTGTGTTCTTGAGTATTGGAACTGGTCTTCAACAATGGAAGATGATGTAAAATGGGTACACGAGAACACAAGTACAGTCAAGTATGCGTATTGATAAACACTCCTTGTCTTGGTCTGGAAGTCTAGAAGATGTAAAAGGACAGAGGTTGTCTGAAAAGTGCTTGCCCCATCTTTTTCCCTTCGTTTATCTGGGAGGTTTTTTTTCCACATTATTGATTGTGGATGGGATCAGATGAAAATTACTGGCAGTTTTTTTTTCATTTCAGGTTGTGAAACATGCTTAACAGTATAAGTAATATGAGATGTGGCCCAAGAAAAATGTCATGTTTTTATGATATGGAAAGGAGAACAGCCGTCATTGATCCTAATGCATTAGCTTAACCTTAACTTGAAGTTAAACTCTATAGGTAACCCTTTTAGACGACCCCATCTCAACCCAATTGGGTCCCTTGAAGCCATTAATGCATTTTTTGCATCAAAGAAGCCTGTCAATCATTTTCTTCAGGATGACTCCAGTGGCTTACATTCTGATGTCTTATCCATGGCTACATCCAGAAGGAAACATAAGTATGAGATGGCGCGCACGGATACATGAGGCCTGCAATTTGATCATTTTTTACAGCTGCTTTTGCAGTGTGGATGTATTTTCACTGAAATTTTCATTCATTTTAGCCCAGCAGACCTGTGTCAGCACTTGCACATTTACAATACATTAACCCCTAATATCCATTACATAGGTGTGCCAAGCATGAGGTTGTTTCTGCCCCCACCGGTCCTGACGCAAATTTTTGGACACTCACACACCCCTTTGGACACATTGACACACCCCTTTGGACACATTGACACACCCCTTTGGACACTCACACACCCCTTTGGACACATTGACACACCCCTTTGGACACATTGACACACATTTCCTAATCTGGTGGCACGATTCAGCTGAGATTTGCCACTATTTATTTTTGGCCTGTCTTTCCTTCTTTTTTCTCTGGATACCAACCTCATCTGGGCATCCGGCCACTTCCACATTCCCCTGTTGTACCCTCCTCCACTACTCCTCAGCAATAGATATATTTGGTGTCTTATTGCCCCAGCAACAGGCAATTCAAAAGAGGAGGCCAGCAGCGACATAAAATTAGGAAAGAAGCCACATGGAACCACAAACAACATAATATAGCAGTGATGCACCGCAGATGGACCCTGGTCTCTCACACAAAGCTGCAACACACCGTAGCAGGCCGCACATCAACACTACTAGGGTTAATATACTACCTCCCCTTCACAGGGCCAGGATCTGTCTGCACATTGCTGTTACAGGCAAGCTTTGATGATAACTGTAACAATGGATTGCGCAAATGGACTTACAGCTCACTTGAACACAACATGTCCATAAGTTGAGTGCAAAAACTATTAATAATAAATGTTGCATATATAGTGACAGATACAGATGGACTAATTCGGTTTAGGGTAATTCAGTTTACATACAGATGGACTAATTCGGTTTAGGGTAATTCAGTTTACATACAGATGGACTAATTCGGTTTAGGCTAATTCAGTTTACATAAAGATGGACTAATTCGGTTTAGGCTAATTCGGTTTACATAATTTAGGTTAATTCGTTTTACATTTTCAGTGTCAAGCTTGGATACCATACTTTTCTTCGATATAACATTTATACCCAAATAAAAAAAAAAAACCTTTCTTCTGTGATTATTGTTGGTCGGTGTGCTACAAAAACAGCTGAAGCGAAGAGCTCTGCTTGTCTGACGGTTTCCATCTTCCAGCAGATGAGGGCTCAGGAACAAACTGGTGTTTATGGAATGTTCATGAACAGTGACGGGTCGCTATGTTTGTGCAGGTGGAATGAAACCTAGATATGGTTCTGCCTATATATAAATAAGCAGATGGTAACTCGTTGGTGTTAAATGAAAAGCTCTATATTCAGTCTGAGTTTTTGTTTAGTCGGTTGGATGTACTGTACTTAGCTACAATAATAATAATAAAAAATATAACGATTTACATTTATATAGCACTTTTCACAAATCCAAGGTCGCTGTACAAGGGGGAGAAAAAAATACATCTATGCAGCTCAGGAAGAGAAATGTTTATTAAACAGGAAAAGCTTTAAATCAGATTTAAAAGCGGAGAATGAAGAACAGACACAGAGAGATAGAGAAGGAGAAATGCAGAGTTTGGGGGCATTGGAACTGAATGAGTTGCCATCAATGGTGAGAAGCCTGGTGTCAGGGACAAGGAGCAGATTACAGCTAGATGACCAGAGTGAGCGAAGGGGGGGGGGGAGTATGGGGTCAGGAGATCACTGAGGTAAAGGAATGCAAGGCCATGTAGTGCTTTGAAGGTGAGCTGCAAGATTTCGAATTTGATATGGCACAGATCTGGTCAGCAGTGTAACTGTGAGAGAATAGGGGTGATGTGAGCAAAACACTTGTTATGCATGAGTTCTGAATAAACAGAAGCTTTTGTAAAGATTTTGCAGATAGCCCAATGAAAACGGAATTACAATAGTCAATGCAGGACATAATGAAAGCATAAACCAGAGTTTACGCATCATTACTAATAAGTGTCGATATGCATGGGTTATCTGAAGGAAAAAGGCCATATTCTATATATCATTCATTATTAGAAGTATCGCACATCATGATGTATTGATGCATTCCTGATAACTCAGAACCTGAAAATTTCCAACCTCCTACTTTAAAAAAGTACTATAGAACAGCTGAATGGAATGGATTCGTGAATGCTAACCGCTCCAATGAAATCGCTCACCGCTTGCTCCAAGAAGAAAACAATCTGCACTGTATTTTAATTTTAGCTATAACTGTAGCCTGGCTAATTGAGCAGCCAAATTCACATTCAAGCAGAAATGATTTATTTCAAGATGTGAGCGGGTGGCGCTTGAGTTTTTTTTTTGTTTCAAATATGGGGCTCTGCGCTGGCTCCTGCTGAAATCTGTCCTCTCCCGCTCCACGCCACTCATATGATGTGTTCTCACAAATGTAGAAAATTAAGAAATTAGCACATGGTAAATTATGAATGTACACCGTACAAACAGTAAATAAGTGTCTCTTCGGTTTTACGTCACTGTCGTTCTGCAATCCCGGCAACGTCTTTGGGAACAGAAGCAAGCTGGAATTAGTGTCTTTTCAGTGTACAAGTCAGGTACAGCTTGGTTTCTGAATGCAAATGAAAATGTACCATTAGGCTACCAACCCCACCCTTTCAAAAGATCTTTTATGACCTTAGTCCTACGTCTTATCCGAAGGACAGCACCATTCGTACAGCACAGTGTCCCCATCACTTCACTCGAACCACAGGATGGCCTTCCACTGTTAGCCACACCAACTTTCCTAACTGGTCTTCTATCCTAGTACTGGCCAGGCCCAAACCTTTACAGGCTTACAGAGGTAATAGTTGTAAAAAAGCCTCTCGGGGACCAAGAATAAATAAAAGCAGGAGTCAGATAGCTATACGACAGCTGCTGGGGGTGCAGGGTAAGGCAGGCACATGTGCAGACATTGAAGAAGCCAGACACACACACATGGGGATGGGCACTGGAAAGATCATGCAGATTTAACCAGACAGGAAGAAAAGCAAGAACTCAGGGAAAAGCATGGATAAAAGATGCTTGGAGATCGGACATAGGTCGACAGTTCCTCAGGCAAACCGGCAAAACAGGTTAAATAAGACCGGCAATTATGAAAAGTCGAAACTTCAATGAGGCACAGCTGTCGGAATTCTGGTAAGCAAGACTGGTCGCAGGGGTGCGGCATCGGAATCTGACCTCACAACAGGGCTGCTGGCCCAGGGCAGAATCAGTTGAATGAGCTGTATCATCAGAGCAGCATTGGGGTTTATCCCCAGTGTCATTACCCCCAGGCTATCGTGCCCAGATAAGGAGGGAGGGCTCAGGGCCCTTGCCTGGAGGGGGGGGGGAGGTTGTCGATGTCAGCTGGTTTGCACACAATTCAGTCATATCCTTTCACAGATTGCTTGTTCTCCCACAATGCCATTTGGTTAAAGAAATGCACTCTTTACATCTATGCATTATTCCATAGAGCTCACACTTATAATGGGACAGCAAATTCTGTGCATTTATTACTAGCAATGTGAGGAACAGCACTTCAGTAAATTATTATCATGATATTTATAAAGTTAGTATTTGAACTGCTATGTTAAAATGTGGGGGTGGTGCAGTGGTTAGCACTGGTGCCTCACATCTCTGAGACAGCTGCTGTATACCGGGGTTCAAGTCTCCACCACAGCTCCATGTGTGGAATTCACACGTTCCCTCCATGTCATTGTGGGGTTTCCTCTGGGCACTCTGGTTTTCCACTACACTCCAAAAACATGGTAAGGTGAATTGGAGTTACCAAAATTACCCCCAGAGGTGCATGTGTGAACAAATGTTGTATGAGTGTACTGGGTTGATGCCCCATCCTGGGTTGTTCCCTACCTGTAGGCTCTGGTCCCCTGATTCCCTGGACAGGACAAGCAAGGTACAGAAAATGGATGGATGTCACAACATGATCTCAAAAGTCAAACTACACCTGATTTCTAGTGTTATGCGGGCTACTCACTGGCTCCCTGCAAGCTACTAGGAGCTCGTGGTTGACGTGGCCTGGCTAATAGAGTTAGCTAGTGACCTGATGATGTAGAGCGAAGCATGCTAATTTATGTGACGGTGCGGGTCTGGTTGTCATGATCGACTAGTAATGTCTGAAACATTGACCTGTTGATCAGGATTGACTGATTGGCGACCACTGTTTTAGAGGAAGATGCACGTTTTCAAAACGATTACCCAATATAGGAGCATGGGGCAGGAGGGTAGGGTAGCGGGGAGATGGCTGGAATCTATCCTAGGCAGCATAGGGCACAAGGCTGGGGAACATTCTGGACAGGATGCCAGTCTATTACAGGGCACACAGATGCATACACACAGGCAATGGGCATTCTAGAGATGTCTATTTGTCTACCTTTATGTCACTGGACTGTGAGCGGAAACCAGAGTAGCCAAAGGAACACCCATTGACAGAGAGTGCTTCCTACTCAACCACAGTGTCGCTCTACAGGAAGACACAGCTATAACACAAGGCCAAACCTTTTCCTTCATATTCTACACAGGGACTGAGGTTTGGACCTCAATAACATCCTCAATTACAAGCGACAAGGAAATATTATCCCTTCAATCTCATGGGCCAAAAATTGTTGCGTAACACCTATTATTGCATAATTCATTGGCAGAAACAGCATTTAGAGTCTATTTCCTTCAACAGCAGAAGTAGCTACTGTGGGTAAACAGGAGGGTGAGACGCTTAATTCCACATTTTAAGGCTTCAGTTGCTTATATAATACTATCATCTAGCCACTCTTTGCACTTCGCCCCTTTGCTATTATGCCTCACAGACTGTGCAGGACAATGGCATGGCTTTGGGATGTAACATCATGTAGACCCGGTGACTGTTGCTTTGAAAGGGAAGAAACACCGTTTGGTGAATAAAATCTATTTGCACAGAGATGACCATGGAACACTCATACTTTTTGCTAGTAGTGGAATATTCTAGAGAGAAGCTTTTCTGTTCGCCCCTGGAAATCAGAATCAGAATCAGAAATCTGCTGCTTGGAGCACGTACAGCCACCCTGCCAGCTCCTTCTGTAAGTCTACATGCTGTCAATCTGCCCTAGAAAGATCCGGAACTCTCCTTGGTCATACCGCTTTTGTAACTTCATAACCCCTGTTATTTTTGGGGTCGTGGTGACCCCAGTCCATTTTCTAAATGAGGTTAGATTCTATAGATTCTTGGTTTAAAAAACGGAAGAAGTAAAATACACAAGGGTATGACTCAAACAAATTACCATACCTCGTGTACCTATTTCCTGCTCTCTTCTTCACCCTGATTACCCTGAGCTCAGTGATTCACACTTAAACAAGTTTGTTTCCTGTGGCTGGATTTAGTAAGTAATACTAAATGGTACATTTAGTGGATTTGATTTTCAGAGCACCTCATGCACCAAACAGAAGGAGTCGGTCAGAGCATATAACAGTCATTGTTGATTTAAAAGCTAATTAAAAACATATTCTCTAACCGCGGTTATTTACACCTACTATACATACTGTATCGTTATCTACTTCCAGTTTAAAATACCATATATACAGGGTGTCCATATAGTCTCTTTACAATTTCAAAAATGTATTACAAAAGCAAATGAAAAGACAGATAAATGAAAATTATTACAAAATGAGTCATATATATTTAAGTTTTTTTTTGCCTCATTTAATACACCTCTATATGGGCACCATTAGCTGCATGAAGCACATCGAGACGGTACTGGATTTCTTGCCATGTTCGCTGTAGCAAACCCTCATCAATGGCAGCAATGGCATCAGTGACCCTCTGCTTTAGACACAAATGCAATGTGATAAAAACCTTGATAACCACCGAGTACATAGAACAAACCTGATGACGATATCTCATCAATTGCCTTTGTAATAAATTTTTGAAACTGTAAAGAGACTTTATGGACACCCTGTATAATGACCGAATTATATATACCACATGTAATGGCTGACTACCATGAGCTAGTGCCTCTTGTAAACAAGAGAGAACATTAGATGCTTGCAAACAGCTTTCGCTTGCAAATTCATAGTTGCTTTTGGAAATCTATTTGGTTATGAATTAATGTTCGTTATTTGGTTATGAATTTATGCTAAGTTTGTGTGTTTGTATACTGTTAGGCATAATCGTCAGGTGAACCGCTTCTTTTCATATAAGTTAAAGTAGCTGAACCCCATTTAAAAACTTTGTAGGAAGAATTTACACAGTAGATGATCAACTGAGGCCCTGGACCTTGTGTGTATAAGTTAAGTTAGCTGTGACAGAGCTGTCAAGTGAATTATAACGATGACATGGTCTATCATCGCATTTCTTTGGGAATAATTTGTAGCTAAATAAGATTAATAAAAATATTCACTTTTCTTTACTGGTCAGATGCAGTTTAGATCTTTAACTGCATCAGAATCAGCCCGCTACCTAACTGGCCAGTCCCTTTTAGTTTTGTCCAATGGGCACCTAATTGGGCAGGTCGAGTCGATATTTCCGACCCCTAGTCTGCATCGATCGTCCTACCCTGGGTCTTACAATGAATGCTGTACTTCCTGTCCATGTGGCAGTGACAAGACATGATTCACAGCTGAGAGCGGGGCACAAGAAGCCCCCATGGCAGCGCGGTAATCACTCAAGTCAGCAATCACCGGAGCTGGCCGCACCTGCAGCTGCGAGCCGGTGACTTCACAGACACGAAGACATGCGTGCGCGTGTGGACTCTTGGTGAGCACTCAGTCAACATCTACTGCCCGGAGCCTTATTATGGAACTCAGTGAAAGAGGATATGGCAGGTATTTCTGAGCCCCATTTCAGTAAGCATCTTTAAACTCAAAAAAGCATTTCCGGTTTTTATACGACGTTTTTGTTTCCACCAGCTATGACAGCTGAGGTACGTGGACTTGTAAATGCCCTAAATATGGAATTACCAGTGATTTATCTATCCCAGTGCAAGCTGGGTTAGCTATGTGGCAGTGCTTGGTGACTTGGTTGTGGGGTTGGGCAATCCCATGAAAGGGCTTTGGGAGGGGGTAGGAGAGCAGGGTCCTCTTGCTGACTTCCACAAACCATTGAAATCTACTAATATAACCATATTTATCACAGGATATATAGCGTTTGGTCCAATCAACTGCTTCTAGACGATTAACGAGGGGTACAGTGCTGGCACCAATGAGACAGTCAAACCAAGATACATGCATAATGCAGATACAAAATATAATTTGATATTGTCAAAGTGTTCAGTTAAAAACTGCACAAACAAAAAAATTTTTATGAATAAATTTAGCGTGGCATACATTGGTACCACCACTGATGTGGTCGCCCTCTCTCACAAGCACTGGTGGATGGAATTGTGGGATTGAGCACCTTTCCACTTGGCGGACGCTGGTTCTCTGTCGTTACCCGGAAGCTTAACGTAGGTATGGGAATCGTAGTCCAGAATATTGGATGGCTGGAGAACCCGAACTGAGTTATGTGCAAGAATTCCCGCTAACCACAACAGGGAAAGCGTAATAGAGTGTAGTATTTCACACGGCATTGCATACTATACTATTTAAACCTATTTGTCGGCCATACGTCCCCTCCCCCAGCACAAACACACACATGCGCTTTTGAAACATTATACCTAGACTATAAATTCTGTCTCCTGGCAGCAGCTAATACAGTCCGGTCTATTCCAGATTGCTCTCATGCGATTCTGAAATCCAGTCAGACACTGTGCATGCAGTTCACGAGCCACATAAGGTCATGCGAAGAGGTTATTCACAAATGCCACAACTTCGCCCACCTGCTAAAACACCATTCAGTGGCGGTGAGTGAAATGAAAATGAACTTTAATCCCTTAAGCCCCGCCCCACAGGCAGCATTCTAGTATCGCACTAGACTGTGGGGTCAGAATGAGCAAGTTGTTACACATAGTGGAAGGTTCCAAGTGTGGCATGGGTGAGGGGGGTGCTGGTGGGCGATGGCAGTCGAATTTGCGGCGAGAGGAGATAGGAGGGATGCCTAGAGTGTGAATCAGGTGGCTAACTTTACCTCTGGCTTGCTACCCTCAGCACAGGGTGTGCAATGGAGCCCAGATGTCACTGGCTCGCTCCCACTCTGCCCCCCCATAGACTCCAGTCTGGGGGTTTGTGAACAGAGGGGTCACAGCTCTAGAAACAAGTTGCACAGGTACTTCAGAAAGTGGGGCACGGTCCTACCAATGGCTACGACCGAACAGGACGCCGTACAGGCATATAGACAATCCAAAAATACCAAGAGGTAGCAGAACCTCCAAACCGAGTTCCACATTTGTTCTTTTTCAACTCATCACAAATTGTAGATTGAGCAGAACAGGCCCAATTAGCAGGCAAACAGTTTGGAAAGGAGAGCAGGACCCCAGACCTAAATCTGGACTTGAACATGGGAGGTAAAGGGTGAGAGAGGGGCAATAGATGGTCTGTCAAGAGCTATTTTGGGAGCGAAGCCAAACTTGTGCCTTGCAGAATGCACCACCCACCAGCTGCTACGTCTACCTTTGACGGATGACCTGTGATTGTGGGTTGGTTGCTAAGTGAAAAAACAAATGCGTTTTCACCCCACAAGTCTTGTTCTGTCACCTTGGGATTTCAACATGAAATGTAAATTTGGAATCTCACTCATGGCACACTTGCCGAGACCTCAGTTTTAGCTCTTCCTGGTATCTGTCCTCCCCACCCCACTGGCTCCATCTGATATTTACTGGGTTCCCTTGTACTGGTTCTGAGCTGTGACAACAAGGCCCACAACCATGCTGGACAACGAAACATGATTCCGCAGCCAGAGCATTGAAACGTTGAAACACGATTCCGTGGTCTGAGGATGTCACCGACTGCCTGCTTGCTTGGTGTCATTTAACACGACACTCGTACAGGCCTCGGCAATTAATAGAGAGGCTGAGCTGCCTGCAATAGCGTGGGAATCTTAGCCGAAGTCTGGCGACTTCCCCGCACAGGAACCATCCGCTTGATAGCTAAAAATTGTGCTTAAAAATCTCATACCTCTTCTTTACAAAGCGGGAAGGAAATAGCAGGTCTCCCCCCCTCCCCCGGTATTCCTCGACGTGATGTTGACTCAGATCATACAGTTGACTATATTGGACATTTTGCTCGAGGCTAATATGAAACCTTATGGGCTGCATTGCAAAGCCGCAGGGGGTCTGGCAGTGTTTACTGGATTTTAGTGGCTCTCTGACGTTAAGCAGAAAACCTTGGTTGATCAGGGGCACCAAAAGGCTGTTTTGGGAGATAGCAAACTAGGCTGGAAACTGAATGGCACCCTGTGAGCCTTTACACATTTCGGCACGCAAGGCTAAAAAAAGACCGTGCCAGTGAGGACTGACCGCCGAGCGACTTTTCAGCTAAAACAGCTTCCCTTCTAACTTCACATTCCTTGTGGGTTTATTAGGAATGCTGTTATAGTATAGGATCTTCCATTTTTTAATTAGCTCTAATCAAACACATAAACTGAGACGCGGAACAGAACTAATCATAGCGTGTCTGTCAATATCTTAAAGAGTCCAAATGCCTTAACACAAGACAACTCTTTCTGGAGTATGTAATCTGTTTAAACCAATCATCAAGCGACATTCAAGATTATAGTTGGAATGATTACAAGTCCTTTCCCAGATGCAAAAACATCATTCAACGGCTGCAGTGTATGGTTGATAAAATAACACAGTACTTATTAGTGATTCACTTCATCATTTATCATTGTCCTTAACAATTTTAATTTTTTTGGAATTAAACAACTGACATATCTATGAAGCCTGCCACATGTCTGGTGATTCCCTTTGATATATATACAGTCACTGGTCACTGTAAAATAAAGTCTTGGTGTTTTAACTAGCTGTGAAATAGAATAAGTTTTGTGAGGCACCTCTGCCTGCCCTGTATTTGACTGTTAGGTGCAACATGGGAGAAGCTTTCTAACATTCATACTCTGCACAGCCTATTTTCTCGTGGTGCTAGCTAAGCACCTGTGGGTGCCCTCCTGCCTCTAACCACATAGCTTTGCCTCACCTGGTAAATAAACACTTTGAAGTTTCTCCTCTTCAGCAGCTCACTCTCATTGCGCTCCAACTTCTTAATCTGTCCTGCTTGCTTCTCCAGGTTGGAGCGCACCGTCTTGACGTTGACGTTGACCTTGCGCACCTTCTCCAGCATCTTGTTGACAGTTTGGGTGGTGCCGTTGTGGCTCTTGGAGAGCTTGGCAAGCTCGCCCTGGATGCCCATCACTGCCCGTTCCATGCTCTGCTGTCTTGTCTCTAGTGCACTTTGGGTATGCTGGATCTGGTCCACCACGCCGATGATCTTGTCCAGCAGCGCCAGCACCATCGTCCCGTTAATCTGAGCATCGCTCCTCTTCTCAACCTCAGCGGCTTGCTCAGTCTTTGGAAGTTCTTTCACACTGGTCACCAAAACCACCTCATCGTCATCTTCAGACACCTCATTCAGGTCTATCTGCTCCAGCTTCGCACTTGATTCTGCCATTGCTGCCGATGGAAGGCAAAGTCTCAAGTCTCAGTATTACCTCTTCCGTTGAGAGAAATCTCCTCTACTCACTGACACGTTCTTCCTCACCCTCTAGTCAACTTTGTGTGTTACCTTCTTCTGCCCCTAGGACACCAGCCAGCTCACGGGAACGGACACCTCTCAAAGTTTCAGCATGTGTGCTGAATCTCAAATGCCACAGTTCCTTGTGAATGCACCCTGTCAAATTAGCCTGGACCTTCTCCTTTCCTCCCTCACAGAACTGGACCCCTCCCCTCTCCCCTCCCCTCTTCCATCCCAAGTGGGTGATTCCACCTAGTGGCGTAAAAAGCCCCCGATCCAAATGCCACCTCATGAGTCCTAGGGGCCATGGTTAGCATACTTAAAGCTAGGCTTACATTCAAGGAATGGCTTGATCTGGTGTTACATTTTATGTATACAGCTCCTTCCTTATCATGTCTAGGAACTTTCAATACTAAATTTAATACTATATATAACCCTTAGAGCAGTCAATGACCTGCCTGAAGAAAGGAAATTTAAATGAATAAAAGATATCCAAAACGCCCCAGAGTTATAGAAACATAAATGAGAAATCAGAATTAGCTCAAACTGGGAGCATTGTCATTGCAAAGGCACCTTTCATTTGATTTTGGTTATATTTAACACCTTCACATAACCGGATGTGTGAACTCATCAATTTTAAGAACTGAAATTTAAATCATTATAATTGTCTATAATGAGACAAATAGAGAGTGGATTGAGTTGAAACAGGTGTCTCTGATTTCAGGGATATCACATGCTAGACAAAAACCCTTCTCATTGTTCTGCACATACAAAGGAAAGAAACACCAAATCAATACAGAATAATTGAGAGGCAGTCAAAAACTAAATTGTCTAGCTAAAACAAATATGGCGCACAAATACAACACAGCAGATACAGCCACAGACAGGCAGAGAGTTTCTAATAAGATGGGTGTCAGTTTTCAGTACTTTTATTGAAAAATGTCTTGTGTATTCACATGAACAATATTTTACAGTCTCTAAAAATACAATTTCGCAATGCACCAGTCTTATTTATTGGCCTGACTTCTCATTCATCGGTTATTGCTAAATATACTAATACTTCATTACAGCACAAGCGTGAGATTCTCCACCCAGTTACCTCCCCAGGCAAAGTCTAACATCAAGTACGTGCAAGAGCTGAAAGCAAGAAAGTGTCAATGGAAAACCTTCAAAGCTATGTTTTTTTTCACAGAGGGTCGAGACATCTTCGTCACATTCTGGTGTCCAAATAACTCCTTAAATTAAACTTTCATTTATTAAAGATAATGAATTAATTAAAATATCTTTCGTTGTAGCTCCACCACAGTTATGAGTAGTTTGGTTTCCAATACAGTTACATAGCCATGTAATAAAATAATGGGTCTGACCCTCCCCACCCCGCCCTCTGAATTTTTTTCTTACCAATAATGCATGTAACCAGATATTCCAGGTAAATTACAAGTTTTAACCCCCGCTGAAAATTGCTCCAGGAAAAATCTTAGGGGGACTCTCCCCCCCATTCGGCAAAATCTACCAATGGGGACCTATTGGTAGACCCCCCCCCGACAAAATTAATTTCTTGCTATGGGTCTGGTTCAATAGCTATTGTGAGCTATTGCCGCGCCTCGATGCTGATCATGAGATCACTCTGTTCACAGTGTGTAGCATAAACACAGCGATCACATGTCCCAAAACTTTGCAGGCTGAATACATTCAATAGGTGTTTTCCCAAATTCAAGAGGAGACACAAAGATCAGGTAGCCTAGAACCATTTTGAGAGCAGGGTAGTGGATGAGCAGTCAAGGCACTTGGGATAATATCTGACACCAACAAATACTGCTGAGCATTCAGTGGATAAGGCAGTTGGAAAATCTGTGTGGGAATTCAAAAAGCAAACAAAACAACCACAAGTAATAACTCATTTTGCATCTGGTGTATATTCTACCATTTTTTACTTTACAAATGTTTTGAAATAAAGGTCACTATTATTGAAGTGTTTATTAAATACTATCAAGTGGATCATGTATTATTTTTAACATACAATACTCTTAAAATAAACTGTAAACAAGTTTAATATTGCAGCACATCATTCAGCTGAAATGAAAAAGGATCCGATAACGCAAGAAATTTAGCGCAACAAAGGTTCCATTGCTTTAAACTGTCATAATGGGCCTATTTTGTCCCCAGGCACTTAAAACATTGTACTTAATTTCAATTTTTTCTGATGACCAGCCTTACGCAAAGCCACCACACAAACATACAGTCATAAATACGCAAACGCAACCAGAGCGCGACATTTATTATAGCCGACCGGAGCGGTGACGCCTCGGGGTCACGTGACTCTGCGTATCCCTGACGTCAGGTACGTAACAGCGAAGTCCGATCAGCTGATATTTCCCGTGAAACTAGGCAGTGCTGAGGTAATAGGAAGGATTCAATTACAGTAAGTTATCTTATTTATAATAATATCTTGACGCTAAGTTCTATACGTTCACTTAAATATTTTGCTTGAAGTGTAAGCTGATTATTCTTTAGCATTGTATTGTTTTCGTGTTGTTTCTGTTTGAGTATAATTACAAGGATTTAGCGTTAGTGTCTGGCTTACTTTTCAGGCTAAGTTAACTTTTTCCCAAACGCCTGATCTCACGTATGGACAGATTGACTGCTAAATACTGCTTCTTTGTCGGCTAGATAACATATATCTCACTTATTTATCCCGCTGCCTGTTACGAGGAGGAGATGGTCGTTAAATAAGCCCGATCTTTCATTATAAGCTTACAGGTTTCCCCAACTTTAGAAATCAACTTTTAAAGCCAAATTAAAGAGTTGTTTTCACGACTAAAGAAACTTCACCCGTTTGGCTAGTAGATTCGCCTTTCTGAAAGTAGCCGATGACCCCTCCCCCCCCGAGCTCTGTGATAGTGTAAATATCGCCGGGCGCCCGTCTTTCTCCTTTCATCCATTAAAATATCAACAACTGTGCTGTTACATACTACAAACTGCTACCAGTTGCATTCATGCCTGGCAGGCAGGTACATTTAGTGTATTGTACAGTATATCGTTGTATTTAGACGTCATTTGATAGCCAGGTAGAGTCCGCTTCTTACTCGCTGTCACTAGTGAAAGCGGACGCTGCCTTTAGCAGATAAATACCAACATTTTAATCACGAACTGTGAAGTATGTCGTGCTTGCGCACTTCACGCTAAAACGCGGGGTTCTGTTTATTTGGTAAGACTTTTTCCAGTCTTTAACAATGTTTGCTGATTGTTTGGGAGCTTACGCAGGGATGTAATGTGTAAGTATTCGTGAAGCTGGAATATTACTTCTCCTTTGACTAGTACCCAGAGTTACCTGGGTCAGCAGTTTAATCCTTTAACTCGGAGTCGTTTTTGGTGAACCTTGCACTTCAAGTGCCCTTTGTAAAGTTTTTCATTATTTCTCGGATCATCAAGGTTATGGTTTAAAATCCCATCGCAGCAGGTTCTGCAATTTCCCCCTGAAAACTTTCTAATGAACTGACAGACTGGAATGCAGAATATTAAGCAAAATGATATGTGCTGTGATATAGAATTCTGTAGTGCTGTGATACTAAACACTGAATTGTGGCGTCTTTTTATTGTATTGTTCCTACAGTGATAAAGAGAAGCATTGCCATTTAACTCTAGCGTAGGTATACCCGCAGCGACCATGGGGGATATCTTCCGAAGTGAAGAGATGACCTTGGCTCAAGTCTTCCTTCAATCAGAAGCTGCATACTGCTGTGTCAGTGAACTGGGCGAGCTGGGGATGGTGCAGTTTCGTGATGTGAGTTCTGTACTTCAAAATGTGGTTGCATGTTCAGTCAAGTGGTCTAACCATTGTGGGAACAATACCTCTTCTAAGACAGGCTTATTTTTAGACTCTCCCCCTCCACATAACCACTCGTGACCTTTCTTGACCCCTTAGCTTTCCTGAAGGCATCGACTTCTACTCTCTAATTTCTATGTATTAATGGCATCCCCTAGAGAAGGGGACAGTTGAATAGTTGAGTTCTCTTTTGGTTAAATTCCTTTATAAATAAGGGAAAAAACAACACGTGTCTACTAGGACACTATTTCCTAACTGGCGTAGCGTGACCCAAAAATGGGTTGTAGGGTCATTTTCATTGGGTTGCAGAGTGTGTGGTTAAAAATAATTGTTTCTTTTTCTAATGTTAGATTTATTTTGTGTTTTCACGGTACATGAAGGTATTGCACTGCTGTTACTGCACTGTGTTCTGTTTACTACTGTGATTTATTTATTTTTTTGTGAAATAAATTTCATCTGATTTTAAAAATGTGGTCTGTGACTTAATGACCAAGGACAAATGCCTAATGCTAAATCAGTTGGGAACCACTTTACTAGGACAAATGTATTCTTTGTATTTTAGCAGAAGTTTACCACGTTAGAGGAAAAGTTATCAAGCATTTTTTAATTCATTATAGAGTAGAATCTGACATGGCTATGGAACAATAAGTATGTTGTTGTAAATGATTTGTGTTGACGTTCTGGAAATCTGCCCGGTGATTCTAAGTGACTTAAAGTGAGTATGTGTTAAAAAAAAAAAAGAGAAAAATTAACACAAAGCAATTTATTTTCTCAATGACATAATGAGCATGTTGTGACACGGTAGTTTTATTTTCATTCGTAGGAATTCCTTTCAGATATTACTGTCTGAATCATTTTGATTTGCTTTTGGCTGCAGCTGAACCCGGACGTGAATGTCTTCCAACGCAAGTTTGTTAACGAGGTGCGGCGTTGCGAGGAGATGGACCGCAAACTGAGTGAGTCTCTCTTTTTCCGGAGCTGAATTCCAACAGTGAAGAAACAGGGTTTTTCTGTTGCCGTGACTCTTATTTTGTTCCCTGAAAGACAAATTTTGCTTTGGGTGTATATGCAGGGTTTGTGGAAAAGGAGGTCAAGAAAGCCAACATTGCCATCGTCGACTCGGGAGAGAATCCGGAGGTCCCTTTCCCTAGGGATATGATCGACCTGGAGGTATTGCTGTGTTTTTGGCACTAGTCCTTCCTCGGTTTGTCCTCTAACATCCCTGACCATCTGGAGTTCACCGCTTCTTCGCATGTGAGTAGCTGTTGCCTGCCTCTTCTTGACAGGCCACCTACGAGAAGCTGGAGAATGAGTTGAAGGAGATCAACACCAACCAAGAAGCCCTGAAGAAAAACTTCCTGGAGCTCACCGAGCTGAAGCACATCTTGCGCCGCACTCAGCAGTTCTTTGACGAGGTCAGGTCCTCCATCCCTCAAATAGCCCTTTTAACCACTGTTTGGTAGGAAGCACCGGATTGGTTTTGTGGCCCTGCTTATTGGAGAGCACGGTTGGCCCATTCCATCAATTTGGGATTTGTTCAGAGGGCTGCTAAAATGATGAAAACAGTATGTCAAGTATGGACTTTTGTTTCATATGCCAAACTTGTTCCTCAAGTGTTTTAAGTTTCAGATTCATATTTATGGAACGTCTGCTTTATATAGCGCTCGGACTTCCTTTAAGCATCTGTCCGGTGAGCTGATAATCAGTAACTAAAGCACCACGTCGATTTTTTTGATAATAATAAACTACTTATACAGGCCGTCTTAAGATCTAAGTTTATGGCCTTAAAAAGAATTTTGAAAAAATCAACACCCATCTGCTGCGCTTTTGGACTTATGGCATGTTTGTTGAAATTGTGAGCTTTATTTTTAGGCTTTTCCAACTTATGTAGTTCAAGGTAAGTGCACATATTAGAATTGTTGGTGACAGTTGCCTATTCATATTACGCTATTGTTTTTTTCTTCTTTTTTTGGTGACAGATATGCAGTAATCAACTGTACAATTAAAGAAAAGCTTAAAAAACAAAGCATGCATCTTGTTCTAAAATCTCTGGGTCTGTTGTAATGGAGGAATATCAGACTACGCATGCCTATTGAGAGAGAGCAATATACTGTGCATGAAATGCTGGTTAATTACCTTAATGATGCGTGTCACATGGGCTGCTGAGGCATTGGTCTTGCTAGGAGTCATTTCTTCCATGCAGATTTACTTCAGATTGCTGATTTGAGGGTGGCCTCTAGTAATTGCTGTGAATCACCCGATGATGTCTGTCCTTTCCCTAGCTGTAAAGGGCAGCAGTCTCCCGGGGGCAGTGCCAGCTTCACAACGTGCCCCTTGACGAAAGGCAGGGAGGGGAAAGTAGTGGTTAATGGCATGCGGCTCCTCCCTGCCCCAATTTCCTCTTTGTTGGCTCGTCTCCTGTCCCTTGGGTCGCCGTTTCTCTCTGTGCTCCCACCAGCTGCTGTCTGTCTCTTATTGTTCCCCTTGCATGTTCCCTTGCCCGTCTCGCTGCAGTGAAAAGGTGTTGCTTCTGCATGCCCTCTGGGGCCTGCCAAATAAGCTGCATGGGTGCTGACAATACCCCAGGCCTCCGGCTGTGACATGAGCTTTGCATTGATCATTGCTGATGTTCTTTTTTTTTGGGGGTGGGGAGGGGGTAATGAGTAAACATCTAGTAGCCTCAAGGCAATGTATTAGTATTGTGCAGCCAGTGAGGTTGTCATCCTGTGGTAATACATCCTGAATGGGCACCCTGTAGAAGGAGACCGCTTCTCTGACATTGTGGTAAATGGGGAAAAGGTGGGGCAGTGTAACTGGGGTGAGGAAGGGAAGTCTTTCTGCGACCAATCAGAGACCTCCTTCCCTCAGGTATGCCATCGGCTAATAGACGGGGATGGTCTGGGCATGCAGAAATGGCTCTCACTGTTTTCAGTTAATTTTCTTTGTGTTTAAAATGCTGTTTGTGTTTTTGGCTCTTTAGGTTCTTTCTCCTCACTCTCCCTGAATATCTTTGACCCCTCTTCTTGCCCCCCCCCCACCCCACCCCACCCCACTACCTGGTGTTCTGTGACCTGCCGCATGCCAGTAACAGGGGGTGATTAGCTGTGTGGTTGGTTTTGTGAATTCAGGCTGAATTTCGTCATCATCAGCAGATGGAGGACCCTAGCCTGCTCGAGGAGTCGTCCACCTTGCTGGACCCAAATGAGGTTGGCCGGGTTGCACCACTGAGGCTAGGGTGAGTCCTGCAGTCTTCTCCTTTAACTTCTAATTTGATAGCCCCTTTAAATTAACATCTCCTTGCAGATTTGTTTGAGTTCCTCACTGACAGGTCACACAGATCTATGTGTTGCGAGTGAGTGCTGGTAACGGGAGCTTTGAAGATATTGACTTCCCATTTTAAATCTGCTGGCAAAGTCAGCTTGACCTAAATAGTACACGTGCTGTGGCCACACTGGCTGGAACATACTACCAGTACATCTGTCCCATGCTCATTCATGTCCAGGAAGAATGTAATGTTTCATTGTATATAATTCCAGTTCATATTATTAAACATTGTGAATTATAGAAGGCCTGTCATTCCTAGAGACTTTGAACATGAAAACCCAGGTACGTGCTCAGAATGTCCTCATAATGCCTTGTGTTGGAGTTTCAGGCTACAAACATGCAAATCATGTCAATGAAGTTGCTGCTTGGCTATGCTGAAAGTGTACAGGCAAGCCCATTTTTATTGAAGAGATAATGGGTGTGTCAGGGATCGGCTGCCCTATAGAAGCATAGAAAGATGCCTTCTCTTTTCTGCTCAATGAAGAGAAATTCAGGTTTGAATAGGTGGCACGTCCGGTCAACTCATGCTTTTGGCTTGATGCAGGTTGCCCTACTCGTTTTTGCATCATCCTGGCAATCCATGTTCGGTAAACGAGCAGCACACAAGATTGGTAAATAGGAAGTGTGGCAGTTTCACATGTACTCCGATATTGAATTCCTGATGGATTTCTTTCTTCTTTTTGTGACAGCAGAAACTCGTGAATATGATACCGGTAGCACTGACCTCACTTGGACAGGCCACCTTAAAGCTAATTCATAAGATCTGCAACCTGCTATTTATGAGAAAAACGTATGGTTGGGTATGACTTGATTAGGGAGTACGTCATGCGTCCGATTGCACTCTCTGGATGTGTCCAGGAGAGCTCCGAATTTAATAAGTAACTCTGTCACCTCCGCAGGTTTGTGGCCGGAGTGATTGGCAGGGAGAGGATTCCCACCTTCGAGCGAATGCTGTGGAGAGTGTGCCGTGGAAATGTTTTCCTGAGGCAGGCGGATATCGAGGACCCCCTTGAGGATCCCACCACGGTCAGTGGCGCCTGGCCGGCTCCGGAATCCATCCCTCGTTATCCTTTCCCATGGATATCTGAGGAACTGCCTTCCGAGCGGACTTCCCTGCATAATTAACAGCGGAACGTTTGCCCACCAGCGCTAATGATAGTGTTCTCCGATGTCAGTCTCTAGTTTCATTTCTTTGAGCCAGAACTCCCAGGCTTCCTGACGGATGTGAGGTGTTACAATTTTATTCGTGTGTGTGACTTTCGGTCTCGTGAGCCAACTGAGCCGAGCGAACCCAAACCACTTCCTTTGCAGGGAGACCACGTTCACAAGTCGGTGTTCATCATCTTCTTCCAAGGTGACCAGCTGAAGAACAGGGTGAAGAAAATATGCGAGGGGTAATTCGATCTTGCGCTTTGATTATTATTTTTTTTTTTGTTCGATGATATTTATTCCCTGTAGTAATTTTCTAGGATTGCTCTACCCATAATCCATAGCACCCGCACTCCTCATCTCTGTACCTTACAGATTCCGTGCATCACTGTATCCCTGTCCCGAGACACCCCAGGAGAGGAAAGAGATGGCTGCTGGTGTCAACACCCGTATCGATGACCTTCAGATGGTGCGGACCTCTGCGACCGCAATGCAGCAGTGTGTGTGCATTCGTGCACGATAAGCTTTTAAACCCTGATAGATGCGTTTTGTTTATTGTTAGTCCCACGATTCGCGGCAATGAGGTATCCCTGGCTTATCCACACCTTGCCACCGGGGCCAGATGGTTCAAAGAAGAAAGGCTGGTGTTTCAGCCGCAAATCGTTGTAGCATCTGAGTCACTTGTAAGGCTTTTTGTGCCTTTCTGTTGCCAGGGCAACTGCAGAAGTTGTGGGTTAGGGTGAAAGTGCTTGGACAGCACATCTCAGTCAGCGAAATGGAGTTTTGGATTGTTTGGGAATTTCTACTCATGAATTGCTACTATAAATGACCTATAAAACTTCAAATTTCAGCAATTCAACGACTGGGATGAATTTTGACTGCTGTATCTGCCTTTGCTTTGGGCAGGGATAATGAGAAACACTTTGAGACAATATAATGTGAAAATGCGCTATACAAAAATAAAATTGTATTGAAATTGAGTAATAAAAATGGATAGCTTGTTACACTTGGCAAAAACTACAGGTTTGTGATGCCAATAGCCATTTCCATTTATGTGGCGCTTTTGAAGATTCCACATCTCGATTAAACCTGCTGAGACCAGTTGTAAGCTGCGGGCTTGTGTCTGGAGAGAGTAGGGGGTGGAGGCCACAATGTAACTACATTGGAATAAATTTAATAACAGTGAAACATGCAAGCAGCAATAAGCAGAGTTTTTATACCTAATTAGGGTGGCAGAGCAGATAATTCAGTCAAGCTAATTTCTGTAAATATTTGTGGTTGTTACTGGGAAGTAATCCAGGACCAATTGCCCCCCCCCCCCCCCCAACCACCCCTACAGTGAAGCAGTCGTGGACTAATGCAAGGCTGGTTGAGAACTTAAGGTTGACGTACACCTGTTGCTAGCATTCACAGTTTAAAACTGCATGCTTCTGCCATTTCCTGCCAGGTACCCTTTGAGCACTGTAATAGGGCATGGATGACTCTAATCTACCCTTGTCTTGGCCAAAGTAGGGCTGCTTGGGGGGGGTGGGGATAAGGTACATCCTTTCAGTGATGCATAGTCTTTGCTGGGAACGGGTTGAGGGTCAAGGCTGTGTCTGCTCTATCAATTTAAACACGGCTTCAGAGCTGCCTTTCGGATGCACTGGCAGTTTGGATTGAAGGGAGGCTGCATGTGTCCTGCTTGTGCATGTTTTTTGAGAGCAATATGAGTCCAGGAAATAGACCAGAACCACTTGAACAATGAGTCAGTGCTGTATGATGTGCATTAGCATGTGAGGTATGGCGATTAGTGACCGTATCAGGGTAGGAAAACGACTTTGCTTAGGGACTCTATACGCTGAGCATGATTTGCCCCACAGGACACCCACACCCTCATGCCCCCGCTTGCATAGTGACCGTTCCGGCCTACGCCTCTTTCCATTCCAGGGGCTCTCTTAATGCCCGTGCCGTGAGTCATTGGCGGCCCATGCCTTGATTCTATGGACTGGCCAGGCCTGACGGAGTCCCACATTTTGGATCAGTTGCAGCTGTGTTTGCCGCCCCTTTGCGGGGGAGGGGGGATCAAAGCCTCAGTGTGCTGTGGGAGGGGGCCTGTTAATCAGACTGACTCCCTAATGGCGATTGCCCAACATGTCAATTTGGGCACATTGAGTAGGGTTACAGGGATAGCGAGTGGGCATGACTGTGTGGGAAGAGGGAGTGTGGGTGAGAGGGAACATCTGGAGAATTTGCTGATCCCATGAAAAGACCCCATGGTCTTTGAGAGACCAGTCACACTTTTCCATATGCCTGATCCCAGTTACTTTAGGAAATGGAATCCTATGATCATGTATTGCATAATAAATCTCATTATTCCTTTTTAAACAGCCACACCCGACCAAATACAAGCTGACATTTGTGGTGTCAATACATAGATCTTGGCCAAAGTGTAGGGTGCAACCTAATACTGTTTGCGGGCTGGGGGGGGTAGGAATTTAGTGTCGTGCCCTGGGACCCTTTGACGGACTGCCAACCTCTTCTCGTAGCTCCTGCCGCATGGCGTGAACCGTCTTTTTTTCTGTCAGGTGCTGAATCAAACGGAGGACCATCGCACGAGGGTCCTGCAAGCTGCCGCCAAGACGTTGAGGGTGTGGTTCATCAAGGTTAAGAAGATGAAGGCCATTTACCACACCCTCAACCTCTGCAACATTGACGTCACTCAGAAATGCCTCATCGCAGAGGTGTGGTGCCCCGTGTCAGACCTGGAAGCCATACAGTTTGCTCTACGAAGAGGCACAGTAAGTCTGCCCACCCTCATGCTTTCCACCCTATCTTTAGCTTTAATTGGGGAAGCAGTTATGAACTGCATTGCTGTTGGTGATTAGGGAATTGGATGGCAAAGTAGCAGTTTATATTTGGTTAACCCAGATGACACCGTATCCTTCGTGAGGGGGGCGCTCACCCTGAATAGATGTTCAAGAGAATCATGTGGATTCAAGATAATAAAATTATGAATAACTTAGTGACTCATACTTGAGTTCCTGCAAAGATCCCAGAACATCAGCAGGCATCGAAGACGCAGGAAAGCTGCCATGGCTGAGCTATCCCCCTGCTCTGCTTCTCGAAGGTCTTTCCAGATGGTGAAAATATGATCCTTATGAACGGATGTCTAATGTGCCCTCTAGTCCTCATTGTTGATAGACCGATTTGAGCCAATTGCCCGCACTAATGGGGACTGACTTAGATGTCTTTCTTTCTCCTAGTGAGACCTGTATATCTTGATCTTGTCCTTGAAGTAAATAATTTTAAATCAAGTGGAAAAGGGAAATATGGGAGATGCACCTGCATGTTGTCACAGAATTGACTCATATCATATTACCTACACATTATCTTGACTCATTTAGATAACGTGCATTAATCCATCCACCCATCCTCTATCTGCTTATCCAGCACAGGGTCGCAAGGTTAGCTTGGAGCCACGGGGTTCAAGACAGGGAATCTTCTAGCAGACATTTCAGCTAAGACTAACATTGGCCGCATACTTCAAATGAAATAGACGTTATTTTATCAATACGATGATGTATGAGCAGTAATCACCATTTCGGAGCGCCGCCTGTGTAGGGATCCCCGAACCCAACTTATTTGTTTGTTCTGACCACGATTGACTGACAAAGTGTGATGTCATGGGGTTGGTCAGCAGTGCTAGTTATGCAGTTACCAGCATGCTTTGCACTGCACCGTGCGTATCTGTAAATAGTGTAAATTAATATGTGCATTTTTGTATTTACGTTTCGTAAATGTTGTGACTGTGTAATGTTTACTGTGGAGTGTGTGTGTTTCGTTGGCGCATAATCGTGAGTCGTGCAAATCGTTAGCTTCCCTGTCTGTGCAGTTACTAGTATTAGACCAATAGCTTTTAAGAAAGAGAGCAACTTCCATTTTAAAAGCTGTTATCCCCTTTATTAAAATGAGTCACGCACTCGCCACAATAGGTTTCTATGCGCTCTGTCAGTGGGTCTGCTGCATCAAAAACATTCTGCGCCCTTTAGTGTTGTGACATGACTTTTAACAAACAAGGTAGTGTCATTTTAAGGATGTGACAGATCATTCTCACAGACGTGTTCAGTTTTGTGTTTTTCCAGACATGGTTTGGTACTCATATACTCAGGGGGGCCGCAGATGGTCCATGAGTCATCATTTATCGCTCCCTATTAGCACGTGCAATATTTTCTTGATTGTAATGCTGAAATGTGAAATATTTTGAAACTGAATCACATGAAGAGGAATACCTACAGTGCAACACTTATTTAATTAAAATGCCTACTTTTTGCCCTTCTGTTTATTTTATCTTAATTTTTTTTGTTATTTAAACTTCTTTTATATTCATTTTATATTCTGTTTATTTGGTTTATATTGTTTATTTTATATTCTGTTTATTTGGTTTATATCGTTTATTTTATATTCTGCTCATCATATTTTTTTCTGGGTTTGTATCCTTCCTGACTTCTTTCTTTTTTGTACTGGCAAGGGTAGTCTCCCAATTCCGTTGTGCGTTGTGCAATGACAATAAAGGCATTCATTCGTTCATTGAAGAATGCGACCACATTAACTTAAAGGATCAAAAATTTTAATAAGTTTTAAAAGGGATAAAAAAAAAAACATCTGCAGTTAAGCCTTGAGATACAGTAAGGCTTTTACTAACTTTTCACAGGGATCCCCCTTCACTGATGAGGTGTGCATGTGATTATCAGGCATAGTAAATCTACAGAGACCCCAACCAGTGAAGAAGCCTAATTCTGTGGTTTGTGCCAAGTCCATAATCCACTTCTCTTCCTGGAGTCTCCGGGTTTGAAGTCAAAGGTCTGCGGAACATGAACTGCTAGGCACTTATGTTTAATCTTTAGGCTCGAGGGTAGCGAGAGTAGGAGGAAGACCTGAATCATAATCATGTCACTTCTCCACTCTCCCTGTCCTATTCTGCTCCTGTGTGGACCACAGTGTACTTGGCCAAAGAAATGTTCAGGCAATCTGTAGATGGCAGTTTCTTACATTTTGAGTAGTGTCTTGATATCTCAGAAAATTTCTTTATGTTGACCTCGCTGGTTTGATTTGACACGGGACATAAAGTAGCCTGTAAAACGCGAACTAAAAAAAATAACTTGATGCGTTTTTGCCAAAGATTACGCAGAACTGCAAGAGAAATTCTAACGCGAGAACTCCGACATATAAAGGTATATATCAGAGTATGTGTTGTACGTTACGTTAATCGAGTTGTGAGGAACAAGTTGTGGTACACGGGGTCTGAACCAGTACTGATGATTAATCTGGCTTATCTGCGGCGAGCACAAGCAGTCCATTGCGATAGCGTTTGTCTCGAGGCAGGAAAGATGTTGTCTGCAGAGCAGTTGATGCGAGGCGTTAGTCATTTGTGGTTTCTGTTTCCGCGATATGCAAGCATGCAGTTGCCTGGTGTGGAGCTGCTCTGCACTGGGGCACTAGGTCCGGACCGAAGAGTATTTAGGTGTAGGGTGTGACTTTTCTTTTCTTCTAACTCTTGTTTCGTTTTGGCAGGAGAGAAGCGGCTCCACCGTGCCCTCCATTCTCAACAGGATGCAGACTAAACAGAACCCACCTACCTACAACAAGACCAACAAGTTCACCTCTGGCTTTCAGAACATCGTTGATGCCTATGGGATGGGAACATACCGCGAGATGAACCCTGGTGCTGATTTACTCCTTCATACATGACACCTTTCCCCCTTGAGTTATGCTGTACATACACCTTATGTTTACAGTTACCTAAGCCACACTTTTTCAGGTACAGCCTGAAACAATGAGATTCTCTAATGCATACTAAACACACCATTCTTTCTTTCTTTTCTTTTAAAATCTCTAACAGGTTATTGACTAATTCCCCTGTCTAGCCTCTAGCAAAAACTCTTAACAGGACCGGGAATACTGGCAGATATGACTCATTTTACACATGTGTATATAAGCATATTTTTAAATGACTCAAGTCAAAATGCTAGTGTCTGCCCTCCATGAATGACAGCTCTTCTATTTTCTATTGGCAGCCCCTTACACCATCATCACTTTCCCCTTCCTTTTTGCTGTCATGTTTGGGGACCTGGGACATGGCTTGCTTATGACCCTTGGTGCGCTGTACCTGGTCTTGAGAGAAACGCGGATCCTCTCCCAGAAGATTGACAATGAGGTGTAAAAGAATTCCACAGTCGCGGCAGTAGAGCCCTAAACTTTGTGTATTGAAATGTGTTGAAGGGGGGCTTTATAGAACTTTTGAATTCAGGTAGGCATCAAAGATAGATGTAAATGTGGATTTACTCTGGATCACTTAACAGGAAGCAAAGAACCCAGAATAATTCATCTGCTGTGATGTGTAAGAATATAACTGGAAATCATATTACTAACATCTGGTGGAAAATCAAGAGTCATGTTGCCCTTCCTAATTCCTCTTTATTCGCCGTGTAGATGTTCACCATGATCTTCTCCGGCCGCTACATCATCCTTTTAATGGGAATCTTCTCCATCTACACGGGCACCATCTACAATGACTGCTTCTCCAAGACGTTTAATACGTTCGGTTCTGCCTGGAGTGTCCGGCCGATGTTTGGAGCGAATGGAACAAACTGGACGTGCGTCACCCGCTTCCTCTGCTCCAGCCCGACATTGCTTACCTTGCTTGCCTTGCACAGAATAACAGAATGGTTTAAAGGGTGCTAACGCTAAGGTTAAACATTGCGTTTTTCAGATTCCATACGCTTCAAGGCAACCGGCTGCTGCAGCTGGATCCAGCAGTACCAGGAGTGTTCACTGGACCTTACCCTATTGGTATTGACCCGGTAACTATAATTTTGTCACTAGGAGTAACTTTCCTGCCATATTGACGACATGCTGAGTCACTTTGATCATTTTGTGGTTTTGTTTTCTTTTTTGGTTATAAAATTTTGCATTTACACAAATCTTGTGTGTGCAACTATGCTACACAGATTTGGAATCTTTCCACCAACAAGCTGACTTTCTTGAACTCCTTTAAAATGAAGATGTCTGTCATTCTGGGGATCATCCACATGATGTTCGGCGTCACCCTCAGCGTGTTCAACCACATGTAGGCCGTCGGACTTAACCGGCCGCCCCATCTCACGCCATCCCGCATCACAATGCCATCTTTCCATGTGGGTGTCCTACTTGGTATTTTTTGCCAAGTCTTTTTTTTGTTTTGCAGGTACTTTAAGAAACCCCTCAGCATTTTCTTGGGCTTCATCCCAGAGATTGTATTTCTGGGTTGCCTGTTTGGGTACCTGGTTCTCCTCATCTTCTACAAGTGGATCGCCTATGATGTCACCACCTCTAAAGATGCCCCCAGCCTGCTCATAGCATTCATCAACATGTTCCTGTTCAACTACAGTGACCCTGCGAGGCTGTATAGAGGACAGGTGATTTTCTCACACTTGTAGCCCTGCCCCATGCCACTTGGTGCTCTGTGTTTTTTCTGTCCACCATCTGATATAACTTTTGTTTTGCCTCTGTAGATGGTCATCCAGTGTTTGTTGGTGGTCATAGCCATTGCATGTGTTCCCTGCATGTTGATAATAAAACCATTTCTTCTCCGACGTCAGTACTTGTGGAAGAAGCACCTGGTAAGTTTGAATGTACTCCTTGTCTGAATAAATTTTATGTTCGTAAATTGACCTAAAGTAAATTAACATAAAGGCCTAACAAAGAGGTGCTTAGACTTCAAGCATAAAGATTAAAGAGCCTTGCTGAGTGTGTAGGATTGTTAGCAGAAAGAAGTGACCAAATCGGGCTTAACAGGGGACACAGAACTTTGGCGGGATCCGGGTTGGCAACGGGCCGACAGATGACGAGGCTGGGATCATCGAGCACGACCAGCTTTCTGAGCACTCAGAGGATGGGGAGGAGGTGAGAATAAGCTGTGCGGAGTCTCTTTCTGTCCACATTCTAGGTCTCTTCGACTTTCTGACTTACATTAAACTTTTCAGCCTGGTGAGAAATTTCCAGCCCTACCTTGTTTCCCAGCCAGTGTCTTTGACAATGATATTGGTATTAACAGTGATTGCCTGTTTAGTTGATTCACTGAACTTTGCTTATCCATGCTTAAGAACTGACAGTAATAGACTCTGGGAGGCTTAGCAGATTGGGAAACAGAATCGTGTGACCTAGCAGTATACTAGAGTTATTTTATACCCTTCTATTTCAAGGAGTAAAGGAAATCATAAAGTAGACTCTCTTGGGGGCTGTGTCTTACTGCCAAAATGCATAATAAATATTTACATAAATGCTGGAAAAAGGTACAGGTAGTTACAATCAAACTGAACCTCCATTTAAGCACACAAGTTGCTGTGTTTCCGGTACTGTGTGCTCTGTCTGGCTAGGATTACTTAAGCTAGGATTACCTTAAGTTATTTAGTCATTGCTAGAGTTGTGAAATGGCTTGAGTTTAAACAGCCTGGCAGGCATAATTCCAGCAAAGGGTTCTTTTGGTCAGGGGGTGGCATCCCTCTCCTAACCGAAAACAGCCACTCGTCTTCCTCTTGGAGGCTTCAGCTCAGGTGGTCGCAAGAGTAAAATACAACAGGACGAGTGCTAATACAGAGCCTCCTGCCATTTTCCACTTCATTCTGAAATTCCCTTCCTATGTAGTTTCGGCGTGAAAGTATGCAATGGCACACTTAGTCATCTCGTTGAATGAGAGGCTGTGCTTCATAGGGTCTCGTTACAGAGCTGCAAGCCAAACCTAGCAAGTTCTTGTTATGCATTTCTGGTATGGAGCCCCGCAGCTCTGTTTGTGTGCCACTGCTTTAATAGGGCTTGCGGTGAGTGGATTATAGCGTATTTGAGAGTATGTCCGTGGTCTTGATGTTGGTAATATCCCTGTGAACCTGTCGTCTTCCTCCTTGTTATGGCTAAGGATCCTAGAGCTAATTTTCCGCATTTATTTGTTTTACTGAGCTGGATTAAATGCTTGGGAAAACCCAAGACGATTCAAGAGACGTGTTGGTATCTCATTTAGGGTGACCCACCTAATCCATGTCAAAGGGGCCACTAGGAGCTCGGACAGGGTTTGCAAAGTACCGTTTCAATGAAAAAGACCTGGATTTCACTTTAGCGCTCAGTTCTTGCTGTGTGCTGATTGGCCAGTCTCCTATAATCATGCATATCACTAATGTTAATGTGAAACAGCAGGATGAGTCTTTCAATCAAGGACACAAACCAGTTAAAGCACAAGAAGAATTAGACTAATTAGCCAAACACAGGAACCTTTCAGTTTTAAAGTAGTTCATAAAACCTGAAGGAGCTCATAGTGCCCCCCCCCGTCATGGATTCGGTGGTCACTCCCATATCTCTGAGGATCACTGAACATTGGCTGCATTTTGTCTGTTTCACCGAGCCTGTCTGCATGATAGTGTGGCTGGTACTGCACACATCCTCCAGTTGCTGGTGTGACATGAGGGCAGGTCTGGGTGCCCTGTGGTGCTGGGAATTCCTCCTGGCAAGGGATGGTGAGCTGCAAGGTGTGATGAGATGGGGGCTATTCCAGGTCTTTGGAGTCCAGCCTGCTAAAGATGTTTGCCAGGCTATCTCCCTGTCGTCATCATTTCCACGAGGCCATATCAATTCAATTCAGTTCAGTTTTATTTGCATTGCACATTTTCACAACTTTACATTGTCTCAGAGCGCTTTACATTATCCCCACCCAAAGCCCCCAGTTAGCAAGCTAGAGGCGACAGTGGCAAGGAAAAACTCTGTAGAAGGAAGAAACCTCGGGAGGAACCAGACTCGAAGGGGGAGTCCGAGGGCTGGCGGAGGAGATCAAATGAGTCCCAATTTATACTGTCCCAATTTTAACATTTAAGTCTCAATGCAGAGGGCAGGCAGGTGCTGGCAGGGAGGTGCTGGTGCTTCTACAGATGGCAGGACGAACAGTGGTACAGCAGCAGGGCAGACAGGAGAGACGTCACAGACAGAAGGGTGAGCAAGCTGGAAAGACGCCACGGGTAGTAGAGACGTCGTAGGCGGAATATCTTGATAATTTGGGGTCTCCAGGAAGCACACCCCAGGAGGGATAGGGGAAATAAAATGTGCAATTAGCCAAAGCAGGGGAGACTAGAGGCAGTGCAAACAGTTAGGTGAGAGCAGCCAAGCTGGAATAAAGACTCCCTGTTGAATTTCAATTCAACTTCTGCACTACATTTTGTACATGTAAGTGGAAAAATCTTTTAAGAATGACTTGCTAAATTATTATATCGGGAAAATAATCAGTACAGTTTGTTGCTGTTTACAAATCCAAAGGCAACTGAACTGTGATGTCGTAAGTGCCTCAGAGTTGAGGAGATGGCATTGTCTGTGAGTTCTGGCAGAACTGAAATAAGTGGAGAGATGCGACTTCATCCATGTTCATGTTTTCCTTTAGGGGAAAGTGTGTATGTGTGTGTTTTTCAGTCAGCAGGTGACCGTGACAAGACAGAGCATACCCACTGCTGCATAAATACCTTGTTGTCATTTTTTTTCCCCTCAGTTTTATTACTAATAATTAATTGCTTTCTTCACCCTGCAACTAACCGAAACCTAACCCGTACAGGCGGAGGAAGTGGTAAGAGACTGCTGCATGTTTACATGCACGTTTTGTTTGTCTGTCTATCTGCACTTCGGCCATCATGGCTTCCACTCCTCTTTCTCTCCGCCTGCCCAAATGGGTTTTGGCGCATGTGCGGTGTTGAACTCTTTGGGTGGTCCGTGGCTGAATCGATCTTCTCTGGTATTGGTGACAGTCTGGCATTGGTGCTGCAATCGTTACGGCAAATACCGTAACGCTCGGGTTGGTCGAGGTCCATAATCCTGCTAGCTACAGCCAATGCATCAGCACTCTAATGTCATGGACTTGAATTTTTCACCTCTATCACTGGCACATTTCTAGCCATTTTGTGTCTGCTGATCTGTTATGTCAGCTTGATACATGGTAAAATCATTTGTCACTTCTTGTACCAGGAGGCTTCAGTCTCCCCTCATCTAAATCTCTGTCCCCAGGTTGTACCATGAAAAGGGTCTAGTAACATCTTTACCATAGTATTTTCATTTCTTCATTAGTCAGAAGACTTTTGTACCTTCATGGTTAAATATGCAACTTAATGGTTGCCTTGTATGCTTTTTAAGCTGTGAATGACACCGGTGACTTTCTCAGTGTAGTAAAATTATGCTGAGAATTTTTCTGGAGCACAGGTTTACACCATTAATAGTATTCCTTTTTACTTTGACAACCCATCAAGTGACATGACCCTAGTGCAAATTGTGCTTTTGTGGGAGGAGTAGAAATTCTGCCCTGATCCCAATCCTCTGTCTCTACAGTTCGACTTCGCTGATGTGCTCATCACCCACTCCATCCACACGATAGAGTACTGCCTGGGCTGCATCTCCAACACTGCCTCCTACCTGCGGCTATGGGCCCTGAGCCTGGCCCATGCACGTGAGTCCTGCCTGACCACGGTGCAGAAACATGCTGCACGCTTGCAGCTCCAGTAGAATATCAGCAAGCGGTCTGTTAGTCCTTAGGCCCATAGTTCAGATTTGAATAGGAGTGTATCATTACCTGTAGTCTTGGGGCATTTGGTCCCTTCTGTATTGTTATACAGTTGATCTTCTTGATAGCAGCTGTCTCTGACCTTCACTATATAATTTGTGATAACTCCTTAAATGCTCGTCAGTATTTGCATTGTCACTGTGGGAGTTAAAATCTCAGCCAGGTATGAATAAAATGCAGACACCATCAGGTAGGAGAAGTGTCCCATTTGTGTGTCTGTGCACAGGGGTTCCCTGCATGCAAACCCCAACTTACAAATCAACATGTTGTTTGGTCTGAGAGTCACATCCCTGCCCAAGATCACCAGATGTTCCTTACTGTTTCCTGTTAGCTCATCTCCAGCCTACGGTCTTCCAAGGCCGTTCACCCCCTATTCTCCCTTATCCTGTGCAAAGACATCTCCCACTCTCGTTATTTCTGGCAACCTGCAGACACGAGTTAAAAAAAAAAAAAAAAAAAAAAAAAAACACCTTCTTACAGGATATAATGTTATATATATCTTCATCAATTTTAAGACTATTAGGATTACATGTTCTTACCCTGTACTGATTCAGTTATATGATTCATTACCACCAAGTCTAGACATATCATATTACATATGTTCTCTAATCCAACAAAGCAGGATTTAATCTTAGTTATTATTTTGTTCTACACAGACTAGGGGCTGCGTTGGCCTTCCAGCTACAAGAGTAACCCAAGGTCATGCTAATACACCAGGATGCATTGTTCTCTCATCTACAGCACTTGAAAATATTTGTGTGGCAGAATTCAGTGCATATATATATATTTACAGTGAACAAGGCCTAAGGCATTGACAGCAATACCAGCAGCCTTCAGCCTTTACTTCGTAGAAGTACCAGACTTATTTACATTTTGCGTAAAAGCATGCAGTAAAGAAATAGAGTGGTGTTTTCCTGTAAGGAGGTATGAGGCACACCTCCTTGGTGACAGTCGGCGACCTTCAAGTGACAGATTTGTTCTGATGTTGTTTTTTTCTTCTTGGCATGCAGAGCTGTCCGAGGTCTTGTGGTCCATGGTGATGCGTTTTGGCTTCTCTTCACGCAATTACGTGGGCGTCGTCCTGCTGTTTTTCCTGTTCTGCTTCTTCGCCACGCTTACCGTATTCATATTGCTGATCATGGAAGGCCTTTCGGCATTCCTGCACGCTCTCCGCCTTCACTGGTGAGTCGATTCCACCCGCAAGCCTCCTACCTGCATTGTGGGGAACCATAAGCTGACTGGAGCTGACCACTTCTTTGTAGCAGGCAAGGTTATAAGGAGCTGGAAGGTTTGGGGGTGGGGGTTTCTAATCTAATTTTCCAATCTAAGATTGGTGGCGACTGTTTCTAAGTGGGAAGGTTGGAAATAATTCTCTGCGTTCCCAAAAAGAAATGCTTGCTTTTTCGCAAATCCATAACCCGTGAAGAGTTTGCTATTCATGGCCCCATTTTGAACGCTGCTGGTCTGAGGTCCTGTTGTTCCTAAACGCTTCCACTTTGCCATAATATCACACAGTGGCCAAGTAGAATATCTAGCATGCATGAACTGACTTGCTGCAAAGGTGGCATCCTATGACGGTACCATGCTTGAATTCTCTGAGTTTGTAAAGCTGACTGCATGGCTAGGTACTTGATTTTATAGACCTGTGGCGACGGGTCTGAATGAAACACCTGAATTCAATGATTTCGATGATGTCTCCCAATACCTTTGTCCATACAGTGTATGATTCCCTGCAGACATTACCCTAAACTGAAAAAAATCCTCATATGAACAAAAATGCTCAAACAGGACATAACATTTCATATTTCAAAGCTGTGCATATGTATCAGATATGTAATACATTTATTCTGGGTTTGACCAAGAGTGTTTTTTAAACGGATTCATAGGAGATCATCTCCAGCCCAGTTTGAGCTGGTATGCAATCCCGAGGGATGGTTTCCGCAAAGATCTGATGCGGTTTCATGCTCAAGATGTTCAGAACTCCACAAAGACTAATTGTAGCTCCTAAAACTATGGACCTTAGCAGCCACCTGTCTGATAAAGTAGTACAGCGGGGTCCCCGAGTGCTGAGGCACATAGTACGTAAAAGTCGCCAGAGCCCTGTTGACTCAATAACTAATAAAATGCTGAAATGGCAAAGTCTGCAAAACACAAAATATGTGCATATAGCGTGCTTTCACTTCCTTTACCAAACACATCTTAGCTATTTGTATAAAACAGTTCAGAATTCTTGAATATGAAAGTTAGAACCATTTGTTTAATCATTTCAACTTTGAAAGTGCTTCTATACGTCTATACAGTCTTGTGACACTTCACTGCAAAAAATGAAGTATTTTCTCATTTAGACAAAAGTCTAAAATCATTAATAAACTGACTAAAACACATCATTGTGAATAAGGTTAATTTGCTTGCATTTAGGCATATTCTTATTTTATGAAATCTTACCAAGTACAATTTTCTTACTGCACTGGCAGATAAATTTGCTAGTTTTAGTCCATCTTGCCTCAAAACAGACATAATTTATCTTAAATCTGAAAGTCCTTTTTTGCAGTGTTGATGACAGGGATACATTCTGAGAAATGCCTAGTTTGCCATTGTGCGAACATCCAATTGTGTACTTACACAAAACGATGTCTAAGATGGTATAGACTACTACACACCTAGGCTACAGTAAATAAATTTTTAATGGCAAAGTAATAGTTTTTATCAAGTACAGTTTACTGTACATAATTCTGCTGTACTTTTATACGACTGGCAGCACTGTTTACACGCATATCACCATGAACACATGCGTAATGCAATGACGTCATTAGGTGATTAGCATTTTCACCTCCATTATTACCTTATCAGACCACCGTCATATACGGTCTACTGTTGACAGAAACATCGTTAAGTGGCACATGACTGTATTTGAATTTGAGGTCTTTGGCGCCCCCTATTGGTGAAACCTCACAATGCATTAAAAAACACCTTGTCTGGCATTGTGATCTATTTTTACAGCCTGTTGTTGCAAAGGGATGCTAGGGAATGGTTTCTGGAAGCTATGGCTGAAATGCTCTTTGTGAGCTGCTAAGAATATTTTCAAAGGAAATGTAAACTCCACCCCACAGAAGTTTCTTTTGAACTGCAACCTTTGTGGAAGGTAAATGCATTATAAATAACCTCAATTGTGTTCTTTTATACCACCACGTAGCTTCATGAAAATATGCAGTAGTAGTAGTTTTATAAACATCAGGGAAAAATATATTAATGCTTCAATATATTTCCATTGCCAGTAAGTCATTAAAATCCTCCTACATCCATAGTTAATGTTCATTCCAAAGACACTTTGTCCCAGATCTTTTGGCAGTGTTTGTTTTTTGGATTTTTGGAAACTCTTAATGATCAAAAATCTGAAAAACAGTAAGATCATTTGTTCTACTTAAATTCATCAACAATTTTGTTACAGGCTTTTCTCAAGGACTTCTGTTTCTCTCAATACGGGTTTGATAAATGGTCGCGGTTTGGTCACTTCCAAGCACTTTGTGGGAAAATGATTACAGTGTTATTTTTAAATGTCTATTTTCATGCCCGTTTAAAGGAGCCTCACATCTATCAAGCTTGTCTCGTGTGTAGGCATCTTAAATTTTACCGATGACAAGGTCTTGGCGTAAACATAAGGTGCACGTGTACCAACCCGGACCAGAATCCCCCCAACAGTTAATTTGCAGATTTTCGGAACTGGAGCCCAATCTCATTAGTGAGCCAAACCAAATACAACAAGCCAAGAAATATCATTAAAACAAAGAAAATATAGAAAATTTAAGCGAGCCCCTTAATCAGTGTAAACATGGAAAAGGATAATAACCAAATCAGCTGTTACAGTCTGTGAGTAGTCTTACAGTGTGGACACGCATCTTTCTTGCCTCGGTGAGAAAGCTGATTGGCTGTGCGTAGTGTAGAGAAGGTGGGGCTCGTGGCGTACATTGCGACCTTGACGTCTATCCCTCATTAGGCCCTGTTGGTGGTGGTAGTGTGCTAGTCTGTGATGAATGGTGAGACAGAGCCCAAAAACACAGAATACTACCAACAATGAAAGAGTTTCTTATATACAGTCAAAGAAGTCTCTTCATGCAGGTCTTTGACACCTTTTCAGGAAGGTCTTATGTGCCCCTTTTCGTGTGGGTCTGTGTTTTAGGCAAAGCCTTATTGGTTACTGTTGGCATGATGTTCTAGGGTTGGCTTCAGTATTAATGCCTTGACATCTAAAATAGTACCAATGAAATAAAATACAGTTTATACATAGCAACTGATATCTGGGTGATTTGGCCACATGACTAATGTTATTAATGGCACTCCCCATTATGGCTGGGATGGAACTGGTTTCATCCAGAGAATAACGAGATTGGGAATATGACTGATTGCCTCAGGTTTTAGTGCCTAGTATTTTTATACCTGCCTCATTGGATTTGCTAAAACTGTAGAAATGGCCTTAAGTGGTATCACCAGTGATGTCTTGGGTCAGTTGATTAAGAGGAATCTGAAATTCTTCTGAAGTCAGCCAATTTCATCCAGATTCTACTCAATAGTTTCCCAACAAGCCAATTTACTGCATAATTTTCTGGAAGTGTCAGTGAACAATGGTTTGTCAACCTGAAGTTTACTAGTGCTGATTTGTCCGAAGTTTGTTTTCTGAACTTCTCGCCTAACCAGGTCTGACCTCTCTCCCTTTTCTGCAGGGTTGAATTTCAGAACAAGTTCTATGCAGGACAGGGGTTCAAGTTCATTCCCTTCTCCTTCGACAGCATCCTGCAAGGAAGATTTGATGATTAAATGAAGCACAGCTATCACTGGCTTGTTATTCAAAAGTCAACCCGACCTTCCAGGAATCAGCCTCCTGTTTGGTGTAGTCATGCTCTAGTCTCTGACCAACATTTGCTACAGGAATTGTGTGAGTGACATAGTGTGTGGCATTCATTTTGCATTTATTTTTTTTGCCATGACTGAATTTCTGTGTTTTTACAAGCTGCATATTTCTGTGATCATTGAAGCTTTTCACAATAAGCATTAAAGTATATTTTATGCCTTAACTTTTATAAAAAAAAAATATTTAATATTAACTTTCCAAGTAACAGGAATCATTTTAAAATCTGCTGCTGGGGGGAAGCAAGTGATCCAGCCTATTCAGTTAAGCTATTTCTCTCCAGTCTCCATTGTCACTTTAAAATGATTTGTTATATAGTGAGATGAGATACATTGTGTTCTGTGTGATAAAGGAATTGTCTGGGCGTGAATCCTTGAAAACTCTTGTATGGACAAAGGGTAAAGCCTGGAGTTTCCAAATTGATTTATATTATCTAAGCAGTTCATTTTTGTAGAAGGAAGAATTGCTCAAGTGAAACCTGCCTGCTGTGGTTTCCTCTGAAATCTTTTATCTGTCTAAGCAAAATTTCAGTTACTATTACACTTACTAATAAGTTTCCTGTTTTTTGGCCAGTTGCATCCTCTTCCCCAGCTCCCTTGCCAGCCATTTCGCTCACTCTCCACCTCAGATGTGTACCATTCTCTTCGAAAAGACTTGGAGTTCAAAGGGAAGGTGTATAAGACGGAGTAAATGCTGTCAGAGACTCAATAAATTGAGTGTGCATTGTACTGGCAGTAGTTGCTCTCAAAATGCTCCATCCAATTGCTGAGAGAAATATTCTCTTGCAAGATAAGGGCCATTAAGCATGGGAAGATTGCTGCTGCTAAGACTAGGCATTCATTCAAAGATCAGGCTGAGGTGTGTTGTGCATTTTGTCTAATCTACATTACAACAGGTCAGCATGGTCTCGTGCAGCAGGAGATTGCTGGCCTTGCACCACCAGGGGGCAGTGTTGAGTAACTGTGACCTGACTGGTGTCTACTGGTTGCCAGTTATATATTGTTTTGTGAAAACAGAAAACGTAAATGAAAAGTTGGGCAAACCGGTACATTCCAGAAAAATAGGACATTTTCCTCACCAATGACATGAAAACTCTGTGCTGAAGGGCACTACAAGGCCAGAAGGACACTAATTCATACTTGCTTTAATTAATCAAATTCGCATTTTTGTAACCTGCAGAAATGTAATTTAAAAAGTATATTTGACTTGGTTTGTCCTGGAACTCATTTCTCTAGTGTCAAACACAGAGTTCCGAAACGTATTTGTTGGAGTGACCTAAAGATATTTACACGTTTTGTCGCATTTGATCTGTAAGTGATTGTGAAGTTTAGTTGTGTGTGGTTATCATTGACTTAGTTGTTTTTGTCCACTATATGTTGTTTTTTTTCTGTTAAGGACTAGGGCAGGATGACATGAGGGGGTGGGGATTTTGGGAATGAGGATGGTGCTTTTACTGGTACAGATCGAGTGTGAGAAATCGGTGTTGTCCAAAATGTTGCGTGAGGTGTACATTTTACATTATGACGTGTTTGTGCATTGAAATTATTAAAAAGATGGGAAAGAGGACTGCTGGTCACGTGCCTTTTTTGTGTATGGAAGGAAGCTCAATATTTGACACCCCCAGTTGTGCATGCAGCACTGTGTACACACTGGATGCTAAGGACCATGTACCACCCAGTCATGGATGCTGAATATAAATGGTTAACTGTAATGATGGCCTGCAGTGTATTAGCAAAACTTGGCGACCATGATGGATCATGCGTTACTATATTCAGTATTTTATTTGTTTGTTTTGTCTATTTATTTGTCAACTCATGGACCAAGGAACATATCTGAACAAAACAGCTTGCTTTTGCTTTTGAAAAACTCTGATACAACCTTTTCCCTCGTAATTTTAATTTTTTTTTACCTAAATTTACTATGTCTGCTCGGTTCACGATACACTCTTCGTGCCGCATGAGGCATACTGAGATTTGGCTAATACTGCCGATTGCTTATCAATAATATATATTGTAAAAATACAGTTGAATTGTAGATTTCAAATTGCAGCACAGTATAAGCTATATATCGTTTACTTCACCAGAAAAAAACAAATAATTCATGCTTTTATTAATAAAGTTTTATGGATTTTCATATTCATATTCAGTTACGGAGTCCCTTAGGTGTCATGATAGAAATAATATTATCTTGTAGTAATTCGTGCTCTCCGGTTACTAATTCGTGCGCCCGACTTAGTAATTCATAGTATGGGGGGGTCATTCGGATGGAAGGCATGCATACTGGACATGCGTATGCGGCATGAAGACATATATGTGGAAAGTACTATTCCAAATACGGACATGTACTTTCGGCATGTGTGTCAGGCTGCTTATGTATGTCCAGCAGTCATAGAGCCGTCCAACAGCCCGTGGCTGGCTTCGGCAGTCCTCGTCGCCAAAAAGAATGGGTCGTGGTGCTTCTGCGTCAACTACAGATGACTGAACGCGGTCATGAGGAAAGACGCCTATCCACTGCCACGCATCAACGACACACTAGACTACCTCGCTGGGTCGATGTAGTTCAGCACCCTGGACATCTGGACTGGCTACTGGCAGGCGGAAATTGCCCTGGAAGCTCGCCCTAAGACCGCTTTCTCCACCAGCCACAGACTATGGCACTTCCGGTTGATGCCGTTCGGCTTGTGCAATGCCAATGTTCGAGAGACTCTTGGAACGTGTCCTGTCCCACGTCCCCCAAACCGAGTGTGTCGTCTATCTTGATGATCTGCTGGTCCACGCCGCTGACTTCGCTGGGGCAATCTGGAACCTAAAAACTATGTTCCCCACAATCCAGGAGGCAGAGTTATGGCTGAACGCCTGGAAGTGCTCCCTCCTCCAGCGCCGGATGCGCCACCTGGGCCACATTGTTAGCAGGGAGGGCGAAGCCACCGACCCGGAAAAGATGGCAGCCGTGCAAGACTGGCCAAATCCATGCAACGTGAAGGAGTTGTACCGCTTCCTGGGGCTGACATCCTACTACCTGTGCTTTGTTAAAGGCTTCGCCAGCATTGCAAAACCTTTGAAGTGCAGCATCACCCAGGGAAGTCGCACGGAAACACGGATGCTCTGTCTCGCTGTCCCTGCACCATTAAGAGTCGCTGTCACTGCCAGCAGGCAGAGCAACGAGATCAGTTCGCTGCTGCACGCACAGCACCGGATGACCAGACCCACCAGGATTTCGGTTCTCAGCAGCTCATTACAGAGCAGCGCAGCGACCCCATGCTGGCCAGGGTGAAGGAGTGGCTGGGCGAGGGCAGGTGTCCAGGCTGGAAGGTGATCTTGGCCTCCAACCCGGAAACCAAGGCTTACCACTCTCAGTGGGACACTCTGGAAGGGCATGAGGGGCTGCTATATCAGCACGGGTGATCGCCGGATGGTGCAGGGAAGCTGCTTCAACTGCCGGTTCCGCGGAGCCTGTCCCCAGTGTATTGAAGTCAGTACACAGGGTCATTGGGCCTGGGCACTTCGGGGTTATAATGACGCTGGGAAAGCTGCAGCAGTGATTCTACTGGCCTGATTGCCAGTATTGCCATTGCTGCAACACGTACACAGTCTCAAGGGTCCTAGCTGGCAATCCCAGGGTCCCCTGCAGCTGTATCTGGAGCGTTTGGGGGTGGACAACCTGGGCATCTTCCCCTGCACTGAGGCCAGGACCTTGTACATTCTCGTAGCCATGGACTATTTCACGATGTGGCCCGAGGTGTACGCAGTTCCCGACCAGAGTGCTACCACCACAGCAGCTAAGCGTGTAGAGGAGTTTTTTGCAGCTTAGGGGCCCCCGAGGAGCTGCACAGCGACCAGAACAGAAACTTTGAGGTGCAGGTGTTCGGCGTGGTCTGCTGGTGGCTGGGGATCGTGAAAGACCCACACTACCCTCCACCAATGGGCTTTTTCATCGTACCCTAGCCCCACAACTAGAGATCCTGGCAGACGGGCACCAGTGCGACTGGGACCCCCACCTTCCCCTGGTCCTGTGGGCTTATCGGTCAGTGGTACAGGAAAATACTGGCTGCACCCCCATTGCCCTTATGTTTGGCCATGAGCTGTAGAGCTGGTGTTCCGCTCGCCCCCTGAGCCAGAGCTTATAGGAATATGTAGCTAGATAGTAAAGCACAAAATCCTCTACAGTATTCGGATCCATTATAACTGTATTCACTTCTGGCCAAACACTGGTGCCTATACGTGCACACGCATCCACTAACGCACCGTAAGAACTGTAAACGTGAACGCGCTCAAATGCCAAGGGCGCGTGTTTTTAGGCAGACCATTTATCTACTCTCAAATAAACAAAGAAAAGAGGCAGACTATAATAGAAACCAGCGGACGTTTCCAGGAAAACGATAAGCCTAATGTACGGATGGTTTGCCAGGATAAGGCGAGTGTTAGATTTATGATCATTCTTTAGAAATCAGTGAAATTGCTGTATTTATCTGTCAGATATTGTTTAGACAAAACGGTCATATTTTATTAGCTTATTAGTCTCATCCAAAAGTGTATTATTTAAAATAAATACATCTTGAATTAAGACGGATATATTGTCTTATGTTTTGATCTGTTTTCATGCCAGTTGCTATTGTACCTTATTATATAAATGTTATTCATTACATTTAGTTGTTTTGTTTTACACAAGTGGGTGTGCAGCATTAGCGGCTCAATAATAAAGCGATGTTTTGCCATTACGGCTTTCTACAGTGTAGTTCCTCTATCATTATGCCTAAAACATAACATAGGAAACAGAGGAAAATTGTCTTTAAAATGTTTTATTAAATCGTGTTTATACGTGCATGCTGGCACATTTGTGACTTCATCATAATGGCGTATGCATGGGAATTAATGTTTATTATTTTCATTGTTCAATAATCTGTCGAACACTAGGAAATATGTACATTGGGCATAAATGTTGATATTCTGCAGATGGAAAATCCAACTAGGACAGATAATAGTTATTGTTTTAGTCTTGGAAATTTTATTGTCTGAGTTTTGTTTTGCTTTCCCGGTCAATATTGGGCAATTTTGGAAAATTGACTCATTTTGTAGCATGAATTTGTAAATCATGGCGTTCCACGCCGTGGCGCTACTGTACAAGATTACAAGAAACCCCGTCGCGTTTGGTTGGGTCGAAAGGAAAACCGATTGATAAAATTATTTTTAACCAGCTGATACGCAGCAGTTTACCATCGGCCCGTTGTAGCTTTAGGATGCATTTTAAAATAATTTTATTATCCAGATCTCGAAAAACGTGGAGAAGTGCGGTCCTATAAAACGGACATAACATTGTTAATCTAAATAACAAACTATATATAATATACCAAAAAGATCGAATGTCTGTTTCATAAAATGCTGCGTAAATAAGTGCAGTGTGCTAAAATATGCAAGTTCACTATGTATCTTGACTTTCTTTTGACACAGGGTGACTCCGCTAATTCTTTGAAATCCTCAATGGGATCCCTCTTTCAACGCAATTCTGCTGGGAGGCACGACTAAACCACATGGTTGTTGGCCCCACATGGGCCAGTGGTTAAAAATAGCCCGGATTGTGATGAGAGAGGAACAAGATGTACACAGAAGTTCTTCTCAAGTTCTTGGGGCCATAACCTTGGCTACAGTAGCCAGAGTAGTGTGGAGCTCAGACATTTTTCTCAACGATATTTTTCGCCATTTCCCAAAATCTGGTGGGTCTGTCCCTGCGCATAATCACACAAACCTTGTTTAATTTAACAGGCTGAAACCATTTGCCCCATAACCATTTTCAGATCAGAAACAGACCCGCAAACCATTAAACGTTAATTTGAAAATAAGCCATACAGAACAGCTTAAGAACTTTGACAGCCTTATAAATAAAATCATGAAGTCAACAGAAAACACACAGGGGCACACTGAGTTCTCTACCTGGACTCTGCAACTTATGAAGCCTTTTACTCATCATAAATCATGGGTTTAAAAATTCTTGGGCACTTATTTCACTATGTTCTGTTTTGCTACTGGAACGCACTGCACTGGTCTATCCATCCAATCCATCTTTCCTTATCACTTCTGCAGGTCTTTGGGAAAGCCTGGAAAACAAGACTATCTATCTGTCTGTTGGAACCATCACCAAAGACAGTTCTGCTCTGTTCACATAACTGCAAATCTGACAGCCAACTTGCTTTCCAAAGATACATTATCAAGGTGTGACCTTTGTACATCAATGGTACGAATTGCACCTGACGTTTTGCATTTCAAAACGGTAGGAATTTCCTGTTAAATATTTTCTTTGTAATAGAACGAGCTTAATATAAGCCCGGCTTTCCACAAATCTTAAAATAAAATATTTCGGATGGAACTGGTTCAGAAAAGCCATCGTTTTTCAAGGACAGCTAGAGAGCCTCCCAACCTGCTGTATCTTCTGTATCCTCTTAAGAACATCTGCAGTTACCTTCCCTTTTTTTTCTTTTAATTTTGGAAGCTCGTGTTTGGAAACTCTTATTAACTCCAAAACTAGGGAAAATTAAAGCAGTTTTTTTTACTCTGGCTGACCGCGGCTAGTTCCTATAATTCTTCTAACTCTTCCAAAAGCTCTCTCACATAACTGCTCTCATTACTGCCACAGGTAAATGGAACTAGAAAAGCGTGTAAAAAGCTGACTTCGATGACCTCTTCTGAAGACCTCTTATGCAGGGGTGAGTTGTATAATCAAAGTTAATGGAGGTGCGGTCGGGATTGCTGACAGGAGACTTCTTGAAAGGCCACGTTCTGGGCCTTGCAGGTCTACTTGCCTGCTCAGCCTCCATGACGCTTCCTCACCTCAGAGAAGGACTCGTAGGCCTCCGTTTGTATGCACCAGAGAGGGGATGCTTACGACGATGTGGGCAAAGAAATGCTGTAACATGCCAAAGGCTCTGTACTTAGGACTGTACTTAGATGACAGCATGACAGTGACTTTCTGAGGGACAGTAAATGGCTGAAATGGCTGAAATTTCTTCCCTGCAGACAGCGCCACAAAGTTACGGAAACCAAGCCCCAGTCTAAATTCTTAGGGGTTAAAGCATCAATCCAGTTGTTATTTAGGTCTGATGGGGCTCTTATAAGGGTGGCATGGTGGCATTGTTGGCTAGGTGGGTAGCAGTGTTGTCTCTATGATGGACTGACAATTTGTTCAGGGTGTCCCCCTCCTTGTGTCCTTCTACGTGACCAAAAAAGTATCTTAGATTGGTTCTTCCTAGAAGCAAATAATTATAGGACAAATAATGCCAAACAACGTGCCAGTCTATTCATTTTGAACTTTTGAATGGTTCAGATAAGCTGAATAAAATAAATAAAATAATAAAAAAAACAAATCCTAACAAAAACAATAAGTGTCCATAAGCACTTCGTGCTTTGGACCCTTAAAAAATGGCATCATTACTGTTAATGAATAATGTGACCAAAAGATTTAAAAATGTATACTGAGTTTCAGGAAGACCAGGGCAGAAAAAAGGTAAATATGACAGAAATAAATGCATTAGGCCAAACAGGTTTTTTAACAAAAACCACCATCCGTACGATATTCTAAGAAGCGAGGCGGTTTGCCACTGATAGGAAACACCAGTCTTGTTTGATCTCCCGCAGTCGCTGCCAATTTAGAAAGGGGACAAAAAAGTGGAACGACAGCCGAAAAAATAGTGTGGACCCCTCGGATTTGTGCGGTCGGGCGTAAAACCTGCCCCCTCTCCGGGGCTCATAAAAAAATTTATGGTACCTAAAATATCTATGTTAGTGGCACAGAGGCTTATTGTTCAGAGTTTGCACAGGTTTCTTCCAGGTACAACAATTTCTCACAGTAGTCTAAATTTAATTATGCTTAAGATGCCTCTAAATTGCCCATAGTGTGCGTCCTGATGATGGACTTGTAGCCCATCCAGAGTGTCCCTCACTTTGTGCCCAGTGCTTTCTGGGATGAGTTCCTGGCTCACTGTGATGCTGTACTAGTTCTATATGTACAATAGACCCAAAAAAATGCCAAGACAAGCTGAAGTTTTTTCGTTTTTTCTTTTTTGATCATCCGAAAATAAACATAGACCTAACTGTTTTGCTCAGGAACATTTAATCAGTGCCTGGTTGTTCAATCTTGTTTCTCCCTTTAAATCCAGGGCAAGTGATGCCTTGCCAACTGTGTCTCTATTTTGCGCTGTGGATATGTGTGGGAAGTGTGTGGCAGGAAGTAATTGTTGCGGATTTGGATGACACTGTCTGACCCAGTGCGACTCCTGCTCAGAATATGCATCTAGCTGGTGTTTCTGAGCAGAGAATAAATAGCTCTCTTATCTGAAAGCACTTTTCAAAGCATGCAATGCAGGAGAAATGCATTTAAGAGGGTACATTTAAATGACTTCAGAACTGTGTCATTCTGTTAGATAGAGCAGCGCAGTCTTTTTAAATGTATTTTTATTAAACCTTTATTTTGTCAGGCAAGACATTAATAACAGTTTCTTATTTACAATGACAGCCTGACAAGTCCCAGAAAGAGGGAAGGTAAAGAAAAGGAGGGAAAAAGAAATTGATAAAATCAAAGTAATCCATCCATCCATCCATCCAATTTCCAGAACCGCTTATTCCATGTCGGGTCGCGGGGGGTCCGGAGCCTATCCCGGAGGCTGCGGGCGCAAGGCAGGG